>CM029562.1:3256034-3353795 GCA_017309665.1 Coelopa frigida
ATTTAATCACAAAAAATACAAATATTTAAAAATACAATTCTATCCAATTTTATTATATTCCTTAAAAAAAATGTATAAAAATAAATTGTACACCAATGTATTAATTTCTATAAAAAAAAAAAACCTTTTCACCCTTTTTTCTCCCAGTACACCCGAGTTATTTTCCTCCCAGCACTTCGCTATCCACCACCATCTCGATGGAGAGCAAAAGTTCAGTTCACTTCACTTCAGTTCAGTTTCGCACTGTGCATTTCTTCATTCATGCTGAGTTCCGAAATTATATAGGATCGCGATATGACCGGCATTGGGGCAGCGAGCCCAAGGGATATTTCATGACCGATGAAGGAGATGGAGGAGGAGGGCGATGGCGATGGCGAGGGGGGCGTGGCAGAGGGGGGCATGGGCGGATCGAACGTGCCGCGGCGTCGCAGCGTGGCAAGTTCAAGGCGGCAAAGTTAGACTTTGACATTTTGAACCATCCATAACAACAGTAACAACAATATCAACAACAACAACAAACATCGATGTGAAACCAACTGTGAGCTTCGAATCCTCTCCTTAGCAGGATATTTTATTCACACTATCGATTGTTGTTGCTTTGGTTTTATTGTTGTTGTTGTTCTTATTGTTGCTGTTGTTGTTTTTATTGCTGCTGATGTTGCTTTGGTTTTGCTCCAGGGTGAATTTCTCGAAAATAGAGTACAAAAGAATTCACAAGTTCACAAGCAAATCGAGTTCCAAAAATATCGATCAGCAGACACGATTCCAAGGAGTCTTTTCACATCGACAGCAGTTGAGTTCAACAAGAAGTTGGGTCAAAGGAGCACCGTGGGTAGGAGGGGGTTAAATTTAAATGGTATTATGGGAAGAATCTAACAAGGAGAATTATTATAAAATAAATTATTAAAATAAATAAAAATATTGGAATTTTTAATACTTTGCTAAACAAAAAATAAATTTAAAAATTATTAAATTTAGGAAAAACTTAAATAAATTTACAATCGCAAATTCAATTAGATAAAATTTCAAGTTCTATTTACAATCATACCAATTTCATTATCAAAACCCCAAAAACAAAATACAACAAAGTTGTTTAAAATATTCAATGAAATAAAAATTTAATACACAAAAAAAACATCTAGGAAAATATTAAATAATTTACTGCGATAATTTGTTCGTAGCATAATTAATACTGATGTAAATTTAAGCCTAATTAGTTTAGCAGCTTTGTTTTTGTGGCTTTTATTTAAAATTAACACACCAATAATAATCGTCATTTAGAGCTTGTTTATTTATTTGTTAAAATCCAATTATTTTCCCACCTGCTTTTTCTACACCTCATCCTAATTTCCTCATTCCGGATAACTTTTTTCATCAACGTAAGTACTTTAAAGCCAGACCAAACAATGCCCGCCTCTAATATGAGTAATTAGTTAATAGATTATTTGGAATTCGGTCGCCATGCAAATTAAATGCTTTTCAATTAACGGAAATTTAGTTATTTAGAACTAATAACGAATTTTTTTAATGATTTTTTCAATGTGGTAATTGGTATTACTATTAATTAGAGAGTTTATTACAATTATCATGTATTTTATAATTTTTAATTGTATTATTTGTTATGTACTATTTATTCTATATTATTTGTTCTAGTTGTGTTTATTATAATTTATATTGTTAATAATGCATTTTATAATTGAGTTTGTATTTTCGTTTAACAAGTAATAGATATGTTTTTTTTTTTTATACATTTTTATTCGATATAGTTTCTATAAATTTTTTTAATTTTTGTATCAAATAGAGGTTTTCTCAATTCTGTATATAAATAACTCATGTTAAATATTTAGTGTTTTCCTAAATTTTTGCTGACATTAAAATTTCTAGTTTCCATTCACATGTATCATCTGTTCATGTCCATCAAATGTCTGCATGAATGGCTCCATCTGTCTGTCAATCAGTCACTTCATCCTTCTATTCTTTTATGAGTCACGCCCAACGCCCCTTTGGCACTCACACCTAATCGTTCTCTTTCTCTCTCTCTACCTCGCACTCTCTCTCGTTTTCTCTCTTTCTCACAGTTCCACAATCATGGTCGGCTGACGAAGGCGATGGTGAAAAAAAATCCGCTTATGACGAAAATAAACAGCAAAACTAACAATTCAAAATAGTACAAGAACAAATCATAGTGCAACAACAAAAATGTGTATTACAAAAACAAAAATTCATATTTCCCCCAAAGTGAATTACAACAACAAAATTTCATATTACAACAACAAATGTGCATATTGTTACAAGAACAACGACAACAATTGCAGAACGTCCACAATTCGTGGCAAGAATTTTTTCCCCATCCTTCCTTCATTCTGAAATCGAATCGGTTGTTCACGTGTTGGATGTTTTTGTTGTTATGTGGAGTTGTCGTCGTTGCAATCATATTTATTGTTTTTGTTTTTGTTGCTATTACCGATGTTATTGCTGTTGAATTCATTCGTAACGCATTCTCTTGGAATTAGTAGTTATGACCAGAATTTCCAAAATAGCAACGATAGCAAGAGTTGTTGCCATTACAACAACAACAGCTGCTGCTGCTGCATTTTACATTGCCACATGTGATGCACTTTTGTTGTTGTTGTCATGACTATAGTGTTGTTGTTGTAATGAGGGTGTTGTTGTCAAATGGTCGGTCAGTTTTCCAACGTTCTCTTCATTCAATTTTAAGCCTCTAACTTTGCATTGTGTACAGTGTTTGAGTGGTTTTCTGTTGTTGGTTGTTGGTTGTGTTTATTCAGTTACTTTTGTTATTGTCGTTGTTTTTGTTGCATTTTTGTTGTTGTTATTGTAATTCTGTGTATTATTATGCTAGTAGTTTTGTTGTCCAACCACAATACCATTTCGCTGTCGATTTTCCTCCAACTGCCGTTACCAGATGAGAACTTCCGAGCACGTTGAGAACCATGAACGGCTCCCTCGACTCCTCTCTCTCCCTCGATTTCTCTCTCTGGCCATCGCAAACCTTCTCTTTTCCCCACGAGCCCTTTGGAAAGCCCTCCGCAAGGCCTATTTTGGCTAGTGGACGAGCCAAGTGACCTTTAATTAATGGCATCGACTGCAACGTGATCAACCACATCTGTATCAACTTCGTCAGAATCAGCATCATCAGTATCAACATCGTCATCATTGTCACATACATATTTCAAAGGAGACAATATCTAGGAGAAATTTCATATTTGACCTGAATTCCATTCTCTTTGTCAAAATATTAGGTACAGAATTAGGACATCATTTGTGGGGAAATAGGGCACAAATTCAAAGGTATTGTGTTTAAAGAAGAATTTTTGAATAACCATTAGAAAAATATGATTTTTAAATTTGAACATTCTAGATTTGAAGAAAAATTTAAAAATATTTATCGCTCTTTGAAATGTTGTTTCTTTTAAATATATTTTCAAAATCCTGTCATATAGCAAATCTAAAAAGAGTGACAAATCGACTTTTCAATTCAGAATTTTTTCGTAATTGTTTTTATATATAATGAAAAATTCTAAAATTAGCAAAATTTCAATATAGTGATAATTTGTTTATTTCATGATATTTTTTTAAATTTCTTCTCATAAAAATAAAATAAACTTTAAAAAAAGCCTTTAAAACCCACTTTAAAAATCTCAATTAAAGACATCTACAAAAATAATATAAAACAAAAAAAAAAAATTTTCGATAAACAAAAAAAAAATACCTTTCCAAAAAACAATATCCCAAACTCTGCCTCCAAGCCTTGACTTCATCGCGATCCCATTTGTCAGTATGAAAAATTCACCATTAAAATTTGCGTGAAATGTCAATTTTTGTTTTCAATTACTTGCGATATTTCAATCTTCTTAATTCGGAAAATCAAAAAATATACGAATTTTCTATTAAAATTTAATGGATTTCAATTGCTAATGTTGTTGTTGTTGTTATTTATTATGGTTTGCTTATGTTCAGACAACAATAAAAACAACAACGACGACAATTGCAACGACGACGAAGACAAGGTGAAAAAATGCACTTGTGTCTTGAGGCCCATTCAACAGGTTCCCAGCCTCAAACCTCCCACTCGCTCTATCTCCTTCTCTCTCACTCGATGATTTCCTCTCTCTATCTCTCTGGCTATATCTCTCGTTGTCCCTCTCTCCAGATCGCCGCAAAACTAATGAGATTCGTCGCCGAAATTAATTGCGAATTATTTTCGGTGTCGATGTCGATGCTGATTTTTTCGTATCGGTGGAAGACGTTAAAGTTGGGGTGGTGAGAGGAGAAGATGATCATTAGGAAGTGAAAGAAGATGATCATTACTAGCTTTAAATGATCATCTGGAATATCATCATAAATTCCTTAGTATAAAAACGATACTATATCTATAATATATATAATATTATTATTATCATAATTTTTTTTCAAATTAAAATATCATGAATTTTAAAGTCGAAATAATTTTTCCTTTGACCCAATCTTAGCCAACTGCATAACCACTAATTACAATAAATAATTATAATTTATTACCATAAATTAACCTCTCAAACCCACCCTTAGCTCCTTTATTACACTGTGCAACCACAAATCTACATCGATCTCCACCGATCTCCCCCCAAAAAGTCTCGAATTTCAATAACCAACGATTGATATTTGAATTCTCTCCATTAACCAGCGCAATAACAACGGCAAGTTCTCATTAGGCCCGACCTCTTTGGCCCCACATCAAACGAATTCGATCCAAGAGCCAGGTGGAGCTTTTCATTACAAAGCCCCAAACGCCGTCGAGGCCGGCGAACAAACGGCGAAACATGGAATAATTTTCGATTTTGAACGATATACGGCGATGTATGAGCGATTATAATAAAATCGGTTAAACATGTGATAAAATTGCAAATTGATTTGAAAATCATAAAAAATTAAAAATCATAAAAATTGAAATTCAATAAATGCGAGGTAATAAAAAAATTAAAAATAAAAATAATAAAAAAAAACCTGATCGCAATAAAAAATATCAAATAATCATACTAACATCGATAAAAAATAACAAAAGTAACAATGATAATAATTGTTGTTCTTGAGTCTTGTATATATTTTTTTTGTTTTAAAATTTTCGACTGATTGATTTGCAATTTTTCGCCAAACTGGGTCACGAAAAGTTAAAAGCAACATTTTTATTAGGCGTTTGATTGGAGCCAATCGAGACCCCGGTTCGCTCCTTCTCTTTCTCACTTGCGTTCTTTGTTCATCTGTCTCTTTCTGGCTTACTTTGTCTCCTTCTATCTCACTTTGTCTCGTTCTCCCCTCGTCAGCGGTCGAGGTTTTTCCGTGCAATTTTCGATTTTCGCGTCATTTTCCGCGGCGACTTTGAAAGCGCTCGCTCAGAAAACCGTCCAGATGTCTGGCTGTCTGTCTCTTCAACTAAATGTCTGTCTCTTCAACTAAATGTCTGTCTTGCTAACTACTTCTATGTCTCTCCAACTATTTGTCTTGTCTTTTTAACTATTTGTCTTCCAACTCAATGTCTGCCTCCCTGACTTTATGTCTCTCGAATTAACCAAATATCTACCTGTCTCTTCGACTTTATGACTGTCCGTCCGACCAACTGACTATTTGTCCGTCTCATTGACTAGTTGTCTGTCTCATTGACTATTTGTCTGTCCGTTTCATTGAAAATATTGGCTCAATAGCTATTTGTCCATGTGGTTTATCCGTCTCTCTTCTCAAATATCCAAGTGTCTGTCTATGCTTCTGTCTGTGTCGCTTTCAACTCACATCTGTCCTAGTCTTTCTCTCCCTGTCTTCGTCTATTTGTCTCTGTCCTCGTCTCTTTGGCCGCCGTTCGTTAATGGCCAACATTTTATTGGCCAATTTTAATAACGTTCGATGACGACCAATTTGCGTTGCGAACACACGATGATATTTTTTCTTGTAGCCATTTTTGTTGTTATTATTGTTGTTCTTGTTCAATCGAATCTCTCGCCGATCATTACCAATTAGTTCCAAATTATTTTCGACATCTCGTTGCATAGATTTCTCTATGAATTCGCTCAAATGCTCGATGTTGTTTTAAATTAATGCACTTTTTATTTTTGCATCGATCAGCGCGAGTTTTTCACGATTTCCATAATTTCCACGACTTTTTTGTTTTCTACGATTTTTTTATTTCTATGCTTTTTTTATTTTTTCTATGTTTTTTTATATTTTTCTTTGATTTTCTATCTACCATTTGAGTGGTCGAATTTTGTGAATTTGTCAACGGGGATTGATGAATAAATGGTTGATATATATAAACTGTTTCCATATTTGGACATCTGTATATTTATCTTTAGCTTTTCTCAGACTTCACTCATGAAGTTTGTTTGTTTCGCCTTCCTGAACTCTCAAAGGACACTGCATGAAGGTATATAGGAGAAGTAAAGTAGGAGCAGAGAAGGGGCAAAGGAAGGCCAGCGAAAATAGTTTATAAACAGTCTGAAATGTAAACCCCAAAAGGAGTATTTTATGACATACAGGAAAGAATTCTGAAGAAGTTTCACTCCGGCAGAAGGCACTTGTTTAGCAGCGGAAACTTTTGGCAGTTTCAGGCAACAACATGATGCGGTCTCTTTCTGGTTGTAGTAGAGAAAAATTTGGGTAAAAACTTTAAATTGAAAATGGTAGTAGGAAATAGTAGTAGAAAGTGGGAGAGGTTTTGAAAATATTATTGGTAAAAAAATTAATTTTATTAATAAAATTGAATCAAAAATAAAAAAATACGAAAATCACAAAATTGGAAAATAATAAGGAAAATAATTTAAATATATAAATAAATTTAAATGAATGTGGTAAAAGAAAATGCTTAATTTTTATAAAATTCAATAAAATTAAAAAATTAAGCATAAATAATACAGTTTAACACATTAAATTGTATTCAAAAATAAAATTTCTTTAAGAAATTGACGAGAGTCCTTGAAAATTACGGAGGAAAATGGGAAAAAGTAGTGGAAACTTAGAAGTTGGCAAAGAACTGCAAAAGTTTATGGAACAAACTGCGGTAAGAACCACAAGGATGCGCTTGAAGAAGGAAAAGGAAAGGAGTATGAATGAAAAAAGGAAGGGAGATGGAGATAGGAGGAGAGAGAGAAAGAGGGAGAGAGAGCGGAGGAGTTAACGAATGTAAATGATACACTTACACATCCGCACGCTGGCTTATCGTATTTCCTGACTGGCTGGCTCAATGTCTGTCTTTGTATGGATATATGTGAGTATGTCTGAGTAAATGTGTGTATGTATGTTCATGAGTGTGTGTGTGTTTGTGTTGTTGTGTTTGTATGAGTGTGTTAGTGTCGCGATGGCTGCGTGTACGCCAAAGATGCATAATATTAAATTGCAGTCTACAAAAGTTTTCCACTTGAATTTACATTTTTTTCCCTCTCGTCTCTTTCTGACTAACTCCCAGAGTCGTTTTGTCTCACTCTTTCTATCTCTTTCTCTCTCTTTCTATCTCTTACTCACTCTTTCTTTCTCTCTCTCTCTCTCTCTCTCTCTCTTTTCGCTCTGTCTCTTTCTATCTCTTTGCTGTCCCTTTAACGTCCTTGGTGTGTCTGAAGTTTTGAAGAAGCCACAGAAGTGGGACCAAAGTAGAAGAAGAAGCAGACAGCATTTCCTACAATGGCCCGACTTCCGCATGGCATGCATGACTATCTGTCTGTCTATCTCTCCGTCTGCCTGTCCATTCCAATGTCTGTGTGTGTGTGTGACATGTTGAGAAATATTTGCCAGACAAGTTTCTCTGTATGTCTGTCTGTTTATCTGCCTCGAATGGGATTTGATATTAAAGCTTTGATTTCGTCTTTTTCCCCACCGTTTCCTTTCTAACGCAATCTCCCTCTCTATCTTTCATACTCCTTCTTTCACCCTCCCTTTTTCTTCCTTCCTCTCCATCTTTGCTTCTCTCTTCATTCGCTTTCTCTTCGTTTCCTAAACATAATCGCATGATTTGCATACTCCTATTCTTCTTCCTTTTCTGCCTTCAGCTTTTCCTTCCGCTCTCCAGGCAAAGAATGTCCTTGAAAGGATGATGCTCTTCTTCCCGTCTTTCGTGCTGAAGTTTATTTGACGATGATTCGCAGTGAAGCGATTTCAATTAGATGCGATTTAGGAGCTTCATTTAAATGTGGAGATCCACCATATGAGGAAAAACTCAAAATGGATCCTCTCCTCAGGAGAATTCTCTCCTTGTGAAGGATCTTCTCTTTGGGAGGGATCTTCTCTTTGTGGGGATCTTCTCTTTATGGGAATCTTTTCGATTTCCTATTAGTGGAGATCTTTTCTTCTTGGGTACTCTTGTGAGGATTTTCTCTTGAAAAGTTTTTCGATGATATTTTTTGTCAAAGAAAATTTCACCAAATCTTTGAATGAAAACTTTGTAAGAAAACCTCAGAAAACACAAACTAATGACCTTCATCCACATACTCAAATCTTTACACACTGTCATATTCTATCCTCACTCATATAACTTCTCTCTCTCTCCCTCCCACAGTCTTATCTTCTACGATCCACAGTATTTTCTTCCATTTCTCTCAAAAATCCCGGAGTTCCTTTAACTTTTCCAACTTAAGCTTGCGAGCTTTTTTCGAAAATAATTTGCAACTTGTTGAGTTTCCTAAGTGAAGCAACCGCTTCGGAAGTTCAAATTTGTCTACCATACATCGAGAAGTTTGAAAGAGATTTAGCCAGAACGAAAAAATATTTAGGGATAGACATAGAAGTTTATTTTTTTGTTTTTTTCCTTTCTACAGTTTCTTCGATGCCTTTGATGGAAGCCCTTCCGAAACTCAACCAAGCCCTTCGGTAGCTTTTGAATAAAACCTTCTGAATTTCTGTCCTCTGATCCATCTCCCTCTTATCATCTTCACATCATGGTCATGCTAAGCGACCTCCTGTGCAACTTCCTCCTAGTCTCCTTCCTCATCGTCAAATCCGTTCTCCATTCACCACCTCTCTCTCCATCATCATCCTCATCGTTCCCATTGACTTCCTTCTCTTCATCGTCCCATTAGCGCCCATCTTTCTCCTCGTTTCACCCTTTTGTCTACTATGTCCATCTTCATGGCTGTCGTCGTCGTCGTCATCGTCGTCAGTCCAGTCATCATCATCTCCATTTTCGTCGACTTCTTGAGTGGAATTTGTTGCTCTAGTGAAAAATTAATAATTTCATGCGCAATTTTTAATCTAGTACGTGATTTAATTCTCGCCTCTACCACGAACTCTTCCTCTCAACGCGATCACTAGGCTTGGCGTAGTCTCTATCTTGGTCTATCTCTTTCTTTCTCCCTCTCTTTTACACTTCTATTCATCTTCATTCCTGTCTCTCCCAGGCATATCTTTGGAGAAACAAAGGATTCGTTGGATCTGTTGGCGACGAACGATGGTTGGATGACCAGAGGATAGAAGGAAAGAGTAGATGAAGGCAAGAGAGTAGACAAAGGAGGAAAAGAGTAGATGAACTACCGAGACTATGCGACCGAGAAGGCATGATATGATGAAAGAGATGGTCGTACACCGTGTGTTGTGCTTTGCATTCGTTTCAATTGACTTTAAATACGATTTACAGAGCAGGCCGAGTCCACCACGACGAAAGCCACCAGCATGCAACTAACTGCGCCCTCCTCGGTGGCTCCCTAGTTGGCCCCCGACTTCGACTCTAGCTCGTGGTGATTGCTTCGCACAAGTGGCCAAGTGGCCGGGAACCTCGACAGCGTCGTCGTCGTCGTCATCATCGTGGTCGTCGTTGTCGGCAGGCTGCAGATTGCTTTTCATTTCTCGCCTCAAGTTAATTTGTAAATGGGTTTTTATTTCGTCGACTCCAGTCCGAGACCTGGCCGTCGACTTTGGACTAGGTCGGGACGGGAGCCGAATCCATTCCAGACCAGCAGCCGGCCGCTCCAGGGTCGTTGTCGAGTCTGTTGTCGATGCTGCCGCCGACTCTGTTGCTGATAGTGATGTTGTCGTTGTTGCTCTTGTCTTTGTTGCTCTTGTCGTTGTTTCTCTGGCCGTTGTTGCTCTTGTCGTTGTTGCTGCTGCCGTTGATTGGCCACGTCTCGAAATTAGTTCGCCCGCTGTCTTTCTTTACACTCCGTCGCTCCCTTTGACTATTCCTACCTCATACCCAACTCGCCTCAGTTCTCTCTTGATTCCCGACCTCGAAGGCTTTTCAGGAAGTCCGAGCCATAAAAACCATTGGCGGCAGCAGTTGGAACCTTCCTTCCTTCCTTCCTTCCGTCCTGCCCTTCAACGTAATCGTGGTCATCGGAGGATGTCATAACTCAGGCCGTTATACCTCTCTCTCTCTCTCACTCTTTCGCTCTATCGTTGAACCTCTCTCTTTCCTTCTCTCGTTGAGTGTTGATTTGCGCACGTAGGAGTTTTAAATTCGCTTCTGAATTGGACGAGGTCTTGGTCTACGGTGTCTGGTGTCTTTGGCCTGGTCCTTGGTCTTATTATCAATGGATTTCATGGTAGCGTTTAGTGGAGATTTTGCACGCGGCTGTCCATGATGACATAAATTGTAATCTACCTGGACGCCAGCGAATCAACCTAATGGGCTCGAACGGAGGAGCTCCCCGCTCTTAGCTGTGGTCTAATGGAAAATTTCTGATTCAGAAGAATGAAAGATAGAGCTAGGATTTCAACTGAATTACGATGGAGTCTGGAGGGAAATAGTCTATTGTGGTAGGATATAGGGAGGATGAAAAGGTATTATCATGAAAGATGATTTCTTATTGAGGAAAGGTTTCTTATTGAGGAAGGTTTCTTTTTGAGAAATTTTTCCTATGGAGAAAGGTTGAAATCTCTCGATGGATTGACATTATATTAGAATTTTTTTTTTTAAGAAAAACTTTCCCTCGACAGTTCATTCAACCCAATGAATCATCAAACATTCTACAAATCCCAAAGAGACTTCTTTCTATCTATCATCCTCTTTCTCCCATTGACCTTTTATAAATCCCTCACTACATCGCGACGGATGAAATCCTTCCAAATTAATTTTTGATCTACTCCGATGCCGAGGAAGCATCCACGGACACGTGCCAAAGGGAAGCCACGAGTTAACGAAGTGAGCAGTTAGCGTTGGGGGTGAAGAGAATAACAAAGGGACAGATAGAGAGAGAGAGAGATAGAGAGAGA
Organism: Coelopa frigida; assembly: GCA_017309665.1. NCBI lineage: Eukaryota > Metazoa > Arthropoda > Insecta > Diptera > Coelopidae > Coelopa > Coelopa frigida. The sequence continues at coordinate 3,267,216 of CM029562.1, forward strand.
GAGAGAGAGAGAGAGAAACGAAAAGATAGAGAGACAGACAGCCTGTGACAACAGCGGAGAAGAACTGCGAACTCACCTGGATATGGAAATAATCGCCAGGTAAGCGGTGACGACGAACATGACTGGATTTGCCATCTGAACTCAGGTGGGGTCGCGTTGCCAACGACATGGCCGAACGGACAGAGGATTTGGCAGACAAGCTGCGAGACAAGGGTCGAAATCGGGAGTTGGAATCGAGAAGGGAGTTGCTAGCGATTGGTAGCGAAGGGAGGATCCGATCTATCAATTACCATGGGGTTTTAAAGGGTTCCTAACATCAATTCTTCTTCTTTTTTTTCCTCTTGAGTTTTTCTCTATGGGTTTTTCCTCTTGGGTGGGAAATTCTTCTGCTATCTTGTGTTGGTATTTTATATATTTTTTGGTCTACTATTCTATTTTCTTCTCTACTTATTCCCCCACCCCATTAGAATCAATAGAAAGTTGATTTTAATTAATGCAAATTCTCCTCTTTTTCTCCTTCTTCCTCCTAGCTAAAATAGATCCGCTTTTGGACGTCGATTCCGAAGAGTTGGCGCTTGATTGGCTTAAGTTGTCACTTGTCGTCTTATGGATAGTTATCTGTTTGTGGTATCAAGACCATCACATCCTGAGTATCGATTACAGAATGTCATTTAGAGACAATGGCTAGTGAGGGAAGACGATTTACATCAAGTTAATGACGACTGGAGTCGAAGTACTTTGCTTTAAACCTTTAATAAAACAATCCACCTTTCTCAACAACGTTCGTTCGCTTCACCTCGTTTTTATAGCAATTCCGGGAATATTTTCATTAGTCATGCGTATGCGATAAATCTTTTCGACCACATATCGGACACTTGGGGTTAAATATGCATGCGTTGAAACTTATTAAATTTATTGAAAACACCCAATGCAATAATAATAAAAAATCTCACCATATGCAATAACAAGAGGAGGGCGAGGGCGAGGGCAAGGTATCGCAATAACAACAAGAATAACAACATCGACATCAACATCAACACTACAGCAGAGCACATGGGTCGGTGAAACCACTGGTTTGAGGTCTGGTCGGTCTCAAGCTGCGTTTTAATGACGGCTCACAAAGCGACACCCAATAATTTTGTGGTCCGAACGGCGGCTGCGACATGCAACGGGTGTCGAACAAACCACAGACAGAGAGAAAGAGTGAGAAAAAGGCTATAGTGAGAAAAGCAGACCGCGAGACAGACGACCCGACCAGACCAAGCCAGACAACAATAAAAATCAATCAGCAGCATTCTCGCATAATTCGGTGGAGCAGCGCCGGCTCCAGCGTCGGCTGGTGAAACGTGTGTTAAAAATTAACACCACGTCCAGCAGCTGCCATGGACCAAGGCGTCTGGGGTTCTGATACCAGTTGTTGTTATTGCTGTTCTTGTGCGCTGATGTTGTTATTGTAGTTGCTGCTATTCCTGTTGTTGTCTTGTAGGTGGAGCCCTGATCTCGCCATCGTAAACCATTCCCGGGTGGAGACAGACAGACAGACGGACTCGTGTGGCTCGTGGTCAACGAACACGAACGACACAGACTTGCGAAGGATTCGCGGATAACGGACGTCGGACGCATGGAAGTTTGCCTTCTATTGATTTATCATATTTTTGGCGACAGACAATAACATGTGGTGGTGGTGGTCGAAGGAGATTTCTAGCCAGCTAGCTGGACAAGCCGATCAATGATATCTCCTTCTCCGCCACAACGTCACGAACACCAGGACAATAGATATAAAAAAAATACTAACAAAAATAACGGAAACTATAATGGCATTATAACAATAGGCCAGGCTACAAAATGCTATCGGTCTGTCTGTTGGTCTGGGTCTCGGTGAAATGATTATCGTGCAAAAATTTGTCAATCGGTTGAAGTTACCATTGGACCAATGGTACCTAGGCAAGCAGTGACCACGATCGACGCCTGAAGGTAAAGCACAATGTGTGTGGGTTCCGATCGATGAATGTGGTGGGGGTGTTCATTCTGGGGCATGAATCATTGGGCCATTCATCGTGGCAATTGACAGTTGGGGTCAGAAGGATCAGGAGCACAAGAGAGAAGAGAGGAGATTGGAAGGAGCTTAAGTGATTCACTCTCAGGTGTGAGGATGACTAAAGAAAATTTTGATTTTTTATTCTTTTGTTCTCAAACAAAGGATGATCTTGAACCTTGGGTTTCGGAAATTATATCAGTAGCTTTTTGGATAATTTTCCAATTCGATGTTTTTTCAAACCCATTTCCACTGAAAACTATTTTCAAGTTGAAGCCTATAAAACTAAAAACTATTTTCAAGTTGAAGCCTATAATTCCAAACAAAGCCTTTAAATTCCTTTTGTTCAACCAATTGCAAAGGTCGCTTGGCATCGCTTGACTATCCAGCTGTCTATCCAACTGCTTCCATGTCTCTCAAGCCAGCTGTCCTCCTGACTCTCCATCTGTCTGTCCATTCCTCCATCCATTGGGGCGCAGCCTGGCTCAGCGACTTGTCTGCCAAGCTGTCGCTATTTATTTCAGAGCAATTTTCTACATGTCGTTTCGCATTTGGATTTCGAAAATATTACCAAATCATTAGCTCGACTCGGTTGAACCCTGACTACACCTTTTCGACCGCCTTCCGACCAACCTTCTCGTTCACTCCATCCTTCTCTCCTCCCTCACCCCATCCTTCTCCCTCCTTCTCATAAACCTTCCTTCTTCTCTGTTCTCCTTCTCCTACCTTCATTCGTTTGGCTCTTGTTTCGTTGCCAACGAGCTCTTGCAAATTTATTGTTGCGCCACGAACGCGACATCAATCAATTTTCGTTTCACTACACTCTGGGTCGCCAACCTCTTCGTCTCTTTCTGTTTCTCCCTCTGTCTCTCTCTTTCTTAGTCTCCCTGTCTCGCTCTCTTCCGCTGAAACGGAAAGTGAAAATGTCAGTGGCCGCCATGCGCCGATCCTCCTTCGGCACAAGTGGCAACAATGGCAACCAGTCTGGCTGTCACATGAAATGTCTAAATGTCTGTCTATCTCTTTGTCTGTCTCTCCTTTGGTCTCTCGTTCGCTCACTTTCGGTTTACGATCCTTCTCATTCGGTTTTAACTCCTTCTCATTCGGTTTTGACTCCTTCTCTTTCGATTTCTCTTCTTCTCTTTCGTTTTTTTCTCTCCTTCTCGTTCGTTTTTTTCACTCCTTCGCAATGCAAATTTTTTGCTTTTCATTACAATTCAGTTAATTTTTTTCCTCCATTGAATTTTTCTCTCAGTGCAATGCAGTTTTTTTCAGTGCATGCTTAGGTTGAGCGCGCGCCTGCGCCGCCTCTGACGACAGGCGCTGCCACAGCGTGGAACAATCGTGAGTGGAGTTCTAATAAAATGGCTGCTCGACGGGCGGGCGGCCATTACTGACGGCTCTAATGGGGCGCGAAATTTCGGGGCTTATGTGGTTGGTGAAGAGGAGGAGGAGGGCAGAAAGTGTTGAAGAGGGGGAGGGATAAAGGTGTTGAAGAGGTAGAAAAGAGTGGAGAAGGTGTTGAAGGAGAGGTTGTCGTGGGTTGGAATCGAAAAGGTTGGGGGTGGAAGTGTGTGGGAGTTTCGTTTCGATTTCATGTCATCGCATAAAACTCTTGTAAATTAAGCTATTGAAATCTGTAGACAGAAAAATCGAAATATTTATGGTGTCCGTTAAACTAAAAAATTTTCAACACGCTTGAAATTTTAGTATATCATGAAAATTTATTATAACATATATATTTTTTATTAGAGAGTTGTTTTTTTTATAATGTAAAGTTTCAAAAATTCTCAAAATTCAGGTTTTATCAATAGTGTTTTCATTAGACTTAAGAAATCAGAAAATTTACTTCAGATCATAGTTTCAATCTTTTCAGTCCTAAATTTATATCTATCTACCTCTCAGACATGTCACTCTGGAACTTTGTCTCTCTTCATCCCTTGCTCTCTCTCTTTTTCCCTCTCTGTCACTCCTCGATTGCGAATCTCAGAGTGACCCCAAAGTTCTCTTCCAATTGTTCGCCCTCCTTGTGGCCAAATGTGACGACCGATAAAAATTGACCATAAAAATCTTAAGCATTAATTAAACTCCGACTTCAGGCCAGCATTTGTTTTTGTTGTTGATCGTCGTGTGTCGCCAACACGAATGCATTGCGACAGAGATGCCAGATGTTGAAATATTTCTGTGTGTTTTTGCCACCACCTTCCGCCGATCAGAAGTAATTTGCATATCGCTCACCGAATTGGGAGCAACATTTGGGCCATACTTGAGATTGTGATCTCTTGAGCTTCGACGCACTGGAGTGAGTTATGAGGAAGGGTGAGGGGTGAAGAGGGGGCGTGGCAAGGGGCGGACAGTTGGTTCCTTTCGTGGCAAATGTCGCCAACTGCAACTAGAACTCTATGCGTGTTCCATATCTCCAGATGTCAGACGCTGTCGTCGTCGTCGAGGTCTCTCTCGGTCTGTCGTTCGCCCTGTTGACAGCCGGTCAGATGTGAGGCCACGCAAAGGCGATTGTGTTTCGCAATGGCGTTGCCATATTTCGTTCAGAAGCTTGATATGTTCCGATGACAAATGCCAAAAGATCTGGCAAAAGATATCTTCTATAGGATCCAAAGTTTTTTATTGAAAATTCTACAACTTTTTTGGATTCTAAAGAATTTGCCCTCATTTTCAAAAGCTGCTAATTTACTGCGGTTCTCTCCATTCTCTCTCTCTCTCTCTTTCTATCTCTCCATCCCTCTCTATCTCTTTCTCGTTCTTCATTCGACATTTCGTCAAAATATTCCGCGAGCTTCATGCGGATCTCAATCAAATTAAGAGCCGGCAGATCTTCTTCATTAGAGCAAAGACGCGAGCAGAACGCGGAACGGAACACGAAAGGCGGAAGGAAGTGTGCGAGCGTGTATGTGTGTGTGTGTGTGTGAATGCGGAAATGAGCGCGTGTCTATGTGTTGGTGAAGGCATCGCTGGCGCATTCATCAGCGATGGAATTCATAACGCTGGCACGTGACTCGAATGAGAGTTCAATTCAACATTGAGAACGAAGAGACAGAGTAAGAATGAGAAAGAGGAGGACAATTAGAGAGAGAACGAAGTAAAGTATTGCAAACAGAGAAAGAAAGAGAGAGATAGAATGAGGTTGAAAGCAAAATCAAAAGAATGAAAAGGAAATATGGTGTAAAGTGGGTGAGAGAGGGTTAAGAAAACACGGGTCGAGTGTTTTCAAAAGGATTCAAAATAATTGAATTTTTCACAAAAATAAATTTCACTCTCGCTCTCGTGCCATCGTTAATTTTCTCCTTTCATATTCTGCCCTTGTCTTTTATTAGTATTTCTTCATACTTCGTTCTTTTCAGTTTCACGTTTCTACTTTTAATTAGTTCTTTGATCATTATCTTTGAGTAGAAATGATGATTTAAAAATTTCTTAAACATAATTTGATTTAAAAAATGTTTTTTCTATAATTTTTGAATAAAAATATGCAAGTTTTATTGAGATATAGAAAATCTTTTTGTTTAATAAATAAAAAAATTTATGTTTGAAAAAAAAATTTTTTTGATATATAAAAAATTATATTTTTTGTTTATTTTTGAGAATTACAAAATATTTTAATTTTTTCGAGATACTGAAATTTTTTTCGAGAAATACAATTTTTGTTTGAGTTATACAAAGTACATATATTATTTTTGAGGTAAACAACTTTGTTTTAAGCCATTTATTTTCTTGTTTTTTTGAAATACAAAAAAAATATATATATTTTCTTTGAATAATATATTTTCTTGAAATAACACATATACATTAGTGTCATCGACTTTCCGCTTCTATGCAAATTTTCTGTCCCATTGTTTTGGCAACAGTCTCCTCTTTCATCCTCAGTATCCACTATTTCTTTCTGTCTATCTATCTCTTTCTATCTCACTCTCTATCATTCTCTCTATCTCACTTACATCCTTCAGTCATTTTCTTATTACTGCGCTCCAAAAGTTTCTCAAACCACGATAAAATGCAAATTTTTTCATCTCCTTTCCGTTGTGGATTTTTTGGTATTGTTATCTTCGGACAAGGGTCTCAAAGTTCATGGATGTGATAAAGCACAATAAAGAAAAAGAGAGAGAATGAGAAGAAAAGAGAGAGGGAATGAAAGAACAAACCTCTGCATTGTCCTGTCAGAAGATGTTGAAACTGAAGAAAGAACACGAAAATCATCGGCACCATTTAGTCAGAATTTGCGTAAATACTGGTTGCAATAACAATAGAAATAAGAAAAATAATAAAAGAATATATAAAAAAAATGATAAAAAAATTTATAAAAAAAAACAAATAATAAAAATAATAAACAAATACAAAAAAATAATAAAGGAGATAAAGCACAGTTAAAGCAAAAACAAATTATTCACCAAAAATATATTTTAAATAAATCGGGTGTCAAATTACACAATCTCTCTTTTTCGCTTCTTCATCTCTGACTCACTCCTTCTCACTCGCACCTCCGATATGGATCACAATATTTCGCTTTTGCTACTATATTTCGCATCGGTTCCACTTCCCAAACACCTTCATTGTTCGACTTCCTGGAAGTCCCCAAAAATAGCTGCAAAATCTCAAGCTGAGGCTCCTTCAGTGGTTCCATCAGAGGTTCCTTCAGTGGTACTTCTTGAGTGAATTCAACCTGCATTCAAAACCACAAAAATCGGTGACCTGTCTGTCGTTGGAGGGAAATTTATGAACACCGAGAGTAATAAATTCGAAGTGATAAAAATCGGATGAGAGAAGGAGAGAGAGAGGTGAGTATGATGATGACAATAGCAGAAACCAGCGAATTAAAATCATGGAGCGCGAATTCATAAAAGATGAGATGACTCTTCTTCAACGAGATTCCGCTCCTTCACCTCTGATATTCCAAAGAAACATCCCCAAGATTCCTTCCCAAAACTCCTCTTTGTCTCGATATCAAGATCAGAAACCCTTCGGCAGCCGATAACAACCCATAATTACTTCATTCCACCAGCTCAAGTGGATCCGATCGTAAGGTGCGGATCCGACCCGATTGAAACCCACTTCGATTCTCGGAAGTTCTCCGACTGCGATAGTTGGACCCGATTGTTGTTCGTTGCGTTTGGACGATCATGTCATAAATAATAAAATTGACAACCTGTCGCTTCGATCTCCAAATGAACGGGTTCGGAAATGAATGAATGAATGACCGGATCGCAGAAAGGATCCTTATCGCAGGGTCCTCACGCCTTTCTCACTCTTACTCTCCCCTCTCTCACCCTTTTTTTGTATGCATCGGAATGCTAATCGAGGCATTATTACAAGCCATTTGCGATCGGTAGCCAACGATCACGTCCGCTTCTTCAGTGATCTTTTTCTTTCCTTCTTCCTCCATCACTCTTCCATCCATCCATCCATCCATCCATTAATTGTTGCATTTCTTTTTTCACTCTCTCATCTTTCTTTTACTTCATTTTTTCTCTCTCGTATTTTTCTTTTCCTTCTGTTTCTCCCTTCTTCATTTTGTGTTCCATTGCATTTATTTTTCGATCACATCTCGACTTTTGATTTTTGCGGTTATCTCTCATTGTACCATAGATATCTTCGAATGAAAGATGGACATATTATTTGTGGGAGGACGGACAGTTTTCCCATTGGTAGACACGACATCTCTCAAGGGAAGATGGACATATCGTAAAGGAAGATGGACATATCTGAAGAGAAGATGGGCATCTCTTAAAGAAAGATGGACATCTCTCATTGGGGGCATCTTTTTTAGTCTGGATCTCATCTCATTTTACTTTGAAGGAACTCCTTCTCATTTCATTTTGATGGAACTCTTTCTTCTTATTCTACTTCGAGACAACTCCTTCGCCTTCATCTCTCTCTCTCAATGGGAAGCCATTCGGTAATTTTTTGGTACCCAAACTTCACTGGTCTCTCTCCAGGGAGTCGCGCCGTACCTTCGGCCTCCTTCCGCGATCCAAAGTTTAACGTGGTTACGGTTTGTCATTTGATTAATGAGGCCACGTCCGCCAATCGATCTCCATTTTGCGTTCTCCACTGACACGTTGCGCGTCGGCCCTCGCGGAATGCAAGAAGCAGACATCAGGCTCATGAGTGAAAGAAGAACAACAACACAGAAGTAAGACATACAATGTTGTTTTGTCTCCCTCACGTGTCGGCCGTCGAGCCGAACGAAGACCGCTGCGAACCTCGTTTTTGAGGAAGTGCGCGGCGCCTCGATTTTAAGGTGTGCGTCGGAGTCAAGGCGAAGTTTGCTGTCCCTTCTAGTTATTCCTCTAGCCCTCTATATCATTACCTATCTCTCTATCCCCTTATCCATCCTCTTCTCTATCCTATCCTGTCCTATCCTATCTACCTTAACCACTCTATCTCCCTCTTCTTGTGGATGAAGACTCTATAACCGTTTCTGAAGGTGAGAAAGCTCTTGGTATTTTTGTGTGGGAGTCGAGAGGACAGCGCGGAGGTTAGTTTAAAACTAAGACATGGTACAGTGGGACAATTTTTTGCACCGTGCGATGAATATAAATAGAAAACCATTAATATAAATGGCATAGAAATCAATTATAATAAAATTTAGCTAATAAATTTATTTTACGTTAATTCCTCAATTTTGTAAAATTTTGGAATATTTAAATTTTGTTCTTAAAACTTCTTAAATATCTTTAATTTTTAAAATAAATTTCAATTTTCTTAAAATTTTTTCAATTTTCCTAAAATTTTTCAATTTTCCTAAAATTTTTCAATTTTATTAATTTGAATTTTCTTAAAATTGTTCAAATTTCTTAAAATTTTTTTATGGTGTATCACAATTTTTCAATTTTCCTAAAATTTTTCAATTTTAAATTTTATTAAATTTTTGAATTTTCGTAATATTGTTCAAATTTCTTAAAATGTTTTCTTAAAACTTTTTTAAAATGTATGAATTTTTATTAAAATTTTGTTTATAATTTTTTTTTTAAATTTGAAAGTTTTCAAAAATTATTTCATTTTTATTTTTGATATTTGAAATATTTTAAAATTATAAAATTTTTTTTTATATTTGAAATATTTTAAAATTTGTCCACTGTTCGAATCTGGCCCACTGCAGCAGGACCATACGAAATTTCTCCTCTTGGCAGCTGCAGCTCTTTCTCTAGCTTTTGAAATTTTGTTTTTTTAGAAATGGTTTTATTTTTCATATTTTTTATTTTGTTTCTTTTGTTTTATTTCATACTTTTTAATATTTTTTTATTTATTATTTTCTTCATAAAATTTCTTTGTCGATGAATCGAAAAATAATTTCACACGAAAAACGATTATCAGCGCTTAACAATCGAGGCTGTGACCAACTTCAGGGCGCAACAATGTCGTTGACATCGACATCGTTGTGGAGCCCACAATGAGGACCGGAGACCTCTTTAAAATGAGGACTGAGGTCGGTGCAGGAGGCTCCCCAACGGGACGGCGAAAACGCTTCGGCGAAACGATTCGTTTTAAAGGCGCGAAATTAGATTGATGAATGAACTAACTACGGAGGGAAGAGAGGTTGAAGGAAAATGTGTGGGTGTCATGGAGAGAGAGAGAGAGAGCGAGCTATAGGGAAGTAGAGAGGAAAAAGAGTTAGAGAAAATAGTAAGAAAGAAAAATAAATCAAGCTCACACCCGTTGACAAAGCGTGAGCCAGGTGGAAGGTGGGCTCAACACGTCACTAATGCGAGAGTTTGTTCATGAAAGGAGTGAAACAAGACTGGAGATGGAAGAGAGAAAGAAGAGGAAGAAGGAGGAGATTGTAGAGAAGGAGTTAGTTATAGGATGAGAAAGATGTTGAAGGAGGATGAAAGGTGGATGTTGTGCGGATGTGTTCGCGTCTGTCATGTGCATGTCAAATCGCCGAGATTGCGACGAAGTTGTTAAATTACCCATTAACGGTGCTTGTGGCAACTTCATCCGAAAACCGTTGAAAGCCAAATCGATGGGTTGACATAGAGCACGATGGTGGAGAATGAAATATGTGGTAGAAAGGTTAGAAGGTCAGGGGAAGAATTTCATCTATGTACAAAAAATATAATTAGTGAAGGAAATGATTTTAGGCGTCATTCGAGAGAATGATTAGGAGTAAATAATTATACTAGTTCTATTCCTTTGTAGATCTGTTCCTTTGATAGCCGATAACTAATTGTCTCCATAATCTTATTTTAATAAAATAAAACTTTCAATAAAATTTCGCATAATATATTTTTTTTATACCCTACACCCTGTGGGTAAGGGTATATTCATTTTGTCCTTCCGTTTGTAACGCATTAAAGGAGAGGTCGTAGGTATGGAAAAGTATATATATTCTTGATCAGCGTCACCTCCTGAATCGATTTAGCTATGTCCGTCTGTCTGTCTGTCTGTCTGTCCGTCTGTCTGTCTGTCTGTGTGTCTGTGTGTCTGTCTGTGGAAATAGATTTTGTGAAGAAACGGTAAGAGATACTGACTTGAGATTTTGGATTTAGTATTTCTATATTAATAAGCTACTTGTATGTAAAAATGGGCGTAATCGGTCAACGGATACGCCCACCTCCCATATAAAGCAAAAGGTTTATATGGGATATCTGGTGAACTATGGTATATATCGAGATGAAATTTTGTATGTGATCATGTTGCACTGATACGAGTTTAAAAGATAAAAATGGAAAACATCGCCCATCGGACACGCCCACCTCCCATATAAAGCAAAAGGTTTATATAGGATATCTGGTGAACTATGGTATATATCGAGATGAAACTTTGTGTGTAATCATGTTCCACTGATACGAGTTTAAAAGGCAAAAATGGAAAACATCGCCCTCCCATATAACGCAAAAGTTGAATATGGTATATATGATAAACTATGGTATATATAGAGATGAATTTTTGCGTCTGATCACCGTATCACAGATACGTACCACCGATACCACTTTACATGCTAAAAATTGACAAGCTACAGCTCAGCTCAAAAGCTACAGCTCAATGTTGGATATGGTAAACCATATAGGCAGTTATTAGATTAAATATTGCTACTAAGAGTTCCCAAGAATCAAATGGAAAATATCTCTTATAGGACACGAGCACCTTCCATACAAAATCGTAGATCTACAAGAAATCCAACTACTTTATGGATGTTATTAGCTGATGAAAGGTGGGATTGAATGCAAGAAGAAAGAGACCACATCCATCTGAACCTCAATGGACGCCCATAAAAAATTGATTATATCCTTTCAATATAAACGTAATGAGCAGGTGACGATTGAGAGAATACAAGCCCTGCTGACGGGATCACAATCCGCAAAAGTCAGGGAGCTACATATCTCCAAATGGCTGTTCATCTTCAAAGTGGAATCAGTCACGCGGCACTATATGTTGCTTATAGTAGCGCAGCAAGTACTTCTGGACTTTATATTGTTGAAAATTTCTACCCTCTCAAGTCTGTTGTTGAATCAGATTTTGTCTGCATTGAAATGAACATCTAAAATATGAAAAGCAACTAAAATCATAATGTATTTTATGGCACACAAAAAATCATCGATTCAATTATTCTTCCATAAATTGCAGAGCTTTAATGCGCACTTCCAAGATATTAGCAATGGCACAATGCTGCAAACACCAGAACTACTTCGTTTTGTAGAAACATGGGCCCCTATAAGATTCCTAACTTCACTCTTATTCACAGATTAGACAATCGACAAAAAAAAGGGTATAATCGTGTTTGGAATACGAATATAGCTTCAAATATATAATTTACTTTTGAAAGATGCCACATTTGTGAAAATCGCACGATGGAGTTAATAGCATTGAAGTGTAATGATGCATTTTCACTAATTATTGATAGAAATTCACTGTTTTTCCTTTAATAAACGTTGTATGCAGGGTGTAGGGTATGTAAACTTCGGCCTGGCCGAAGTTAACAGATTTTGCCTGGGTGGACCAGGCAAACCGGGGGAGCGAAGCGACCCCGGTGCGCTAGTTTTTTTTTGTAAATATTCTTGTATTTGCAATCTATTTAAATAATAATAAGCAAATTTGATTACATAAATTTAACAGAGTTATTTGAACTTCATTAAGTCCAAAAATACAATGAACATATTTAAATGAACATTAACAACAACTTAAATATAAAATAATAACAAACTTAATATAATATATTGAAATTATATTTTTAGTTGGCAACTCTAGTCAACTGCTCTGATTGGAATTTCATGGGAAAATCACTCGCTTTCTCTAATTCGCACTAAACCGTGAGACTTTCGTGTTGTCATCGGTTGTTCAAACCCTTCTGTTGCTTCAACTCGTCGTCAATGGTTGTTGTCATCAACGTCGGTCGGTCTGTCTGCCTCTTTTTCCATAGATCTATTAATCTGTGTCTCTGCCTCACCCTTTCTTCAACTATCGTCTTCTTGTCTTCTTGGTTTCTACACAACGACGATCATCGTTTCCTTTTTAACAGGTCGCCTTCCTTTAGGTCATTATCTCGAACTCTTGTACTTCTATTCCTCTTCTCTCATTCCTTTTCTCTCCCTCTTCCCTTCGTCTTTTCTCTCTTCCCTTTATCACCTCCCTCTTTCGATCGTCATTGTTTCCCTCACCTCTTGTGTGGGCGCAACATGTCGTCATTCGCATTTTCAGCAAGAAATGTTTGTTCGTCGATGTCAAACTCTCGCCTTCTCTTTCCCCTCTTGTTACTTATCTCATTCTCTCTCTCAGTCTCACTTGTCCTCGATCTTATTCCCACTTGTGATCCGTCTCACTCCACCTTGTCATCTGTCTCTCTCTCAGCCTGGCTAATCATCGCCTCTGGGCTGCATGTGAGATGAAGTTGTGGGTGGTTCGAAGGCTTGCGAGGTCTCAACCAGGGGTCCGAAAACGTTTTTTTTTTCAAATCTTTCATTAATATTTATCTTTGAAGACAATTTTATATTTATCTTAAACGATAAATATATGTTACGATAAAAAAAATTTTCTCGCAACAGTTCTTCATCGCAAAGATAAACTTTCGTTCACGAACAAAAACCATTTTGTACGCAAACAAATCCTTTTATTTTTTTCGTGAAAATAAAAATACTTGTCGCGAACAAAACAATATCTCTACGCGAACAAGTAATAAATATTGTCGGCGAACAAAGCGTTTTTTCTCCGCAAACAAAACAAAATGTCTACGCGAACATGAAGAAAATATCTTTTGCGATCAAACCTTTTTGTTTTTTTCGCGAAAACGTTTTGTCTCCTCGAAAACGTTTATTCTTCATCTCGAAAACGTTTTTTATCTCTACACGAAAACGTTTTTTTTCTCTACACGAAAACGTTTTTTTCTCTACCTGAAAACGTTTTCAGAGAATGAATGAATGAAGGAATGGAATTGGTTCGCGATGGTTCTGCGTTTGCCTGTTGTGCTCGTTCTTTGCGATTCGTTAGGTAGGTACGTACGGTATTGGTAAAAAAATTGAGAACATGTCGAGTGAAGCAAAACAATGAATAATCCTGATCTAACTTAAAGATGGGACGTAAATAGTTATTTGTAGAAATAGAAAAATATGAACTAAACAAATTGTAGATTTTCTTTCAATAAATATTAAAACTGCATTTTGAATTTTTAAGAGCAAAAAGGGTTATATAAATGACATTGAAGTAATGTATGAAGTATTCATTCAAGTTCCTATCCTGCAGGTAGAACTCATTTCGTTGCCAAAAACTGTACCTACACCCACATATCTACCTACCTAACTCACAAGAAATGAGCTCGACCGTTGACCGGCGAATGCAGGACCATCGCGAACAAATTCTTGGAATCATTCATTTGACGCTTCGTGTAGAGAAAAAAAACGTTTTCGTGTAGAGATAAAAAACGTTTTCGTGTAGAGATAAAAAAAGTTTTCGCGAAAAAATCGAAAACGTTTTCGCGGAGGACAAACGTTTTCGCGGAGAAACCAAAACGTTTTTGAAGTGAAAAAACGTTTGTCGCAAAAGATATTTTTTCTTGTTCGCGCAGAAATATTGTTCTGTTCGCGAAAAGTATTTCTATTTTCTCGATCAAAAAAAAAAAAAAGTTTTTGCATAGAAAGAAGATCTAGTACGCGATCGATGAGAATCTTACATGATAAAAATATTTTTAACTGCTAATGATAAGTTCGACCGCGGACAGAACTTTTTACATGTCGCAAACGATATTGATTTTTTTATTTGCGATGAGAAACAATTCCATCGTTCACGAAAAGAATTAATTTTTCATCATTGATGATAGTTTTTTTATGGTGAAAGACCAAAGATTAGAGTTTTTGAGAGATATTTTACGAACCCTGGTCTCAACTAATGGTTGTTGAAAATGTTGTTGTTAAAGATATTGTTGTGGTGGATTTTTATTATTGTTTTTTTGCGTTATTGTTGTATTACTTGTTGCTTCTGTTGTTGTTGTTATTATTGTAGTTAGTTATCTTTGTTGTAGTTATTTTTGTAGTTCTTATTTTTTATTGCCATTTCTTCTTATTTTCCTCTCCGTTTGCAACCTACTTTCTGTTGAGTTTTTTAATTGATTTGTCGTTGCAGGTCGTTAAAATTGTTGGTGAAGGTGATGCTGAATTGTTGTTCTTTCTGATTGCAATTTTGTTGTAACTTTTTCCCTACTTCTATCGATTGTTGTAGCTATTTTCTCAGTTTCTGCTGCTCCTGTTGCGATTTCTATTGTTGACGAAGTTTTTTCACGTTTTAACTTTTGGTTGTAGTAGGCCCTAAAATGTTAACTGAGTTGGTGTTATTACTGTTGTTGTTACTATTATTATTGTTGTTGTCACTTTTATTATTGTTGCTTTCATTTTTTATTACTCTTTTTGTTGTGGTTTCATCACCAGTTGTCGTTGGAGCCCACACATCGTCTCGTAAACGATTTCATCGCAAATATTTTTCCTTTATGTTTCTGCTGACACTTTGTCATCAACATCATCATCTCCATCATTGTTATAGTTATCATCACCATCATCGTCATGATTGTATCCTCACCATTATCTTCTTCATATTTGAGGTTTATTTATTACTGATGTATTTTTTTATTGCTTTTGTAGTTGAATCCTAATTAATCCTATCTACAACTATATCCGATAGATATCACATTTTCTATCACGACTTCTCAGATCAAAGTTCAGATGAAGGAATTGATGAAAAGATAAAATTAAGGAGAGTCAAGGAATAGTATAGTAAAAATTAAGAAACACTTTTGATAAAATACAAAATGATATCTTAATTTCTAATACATTTATCCTTGAAGTTCAATATACTGGATACCAAACTTCATCCTTCATTATTGGGAACAAATCATAAAAAATCATCTCTTCTAATATTTCCGCCACCGTCGAGAAATAATTAAAAAAATTCCACACACTAGACGAAATAAATGACTCTTTTTTTTCAGTACAATGCATTTTTTTCTTAGACTTTGAGTAAAAAAATAAAAGGACCATCTGAGCGTTAGTAGAGATAATTTAAATTCCTAACATACGACAACAAAGATAAGGGGGAACAACACAACAAAAGCAATAACAATAAGTAAAACAACAGCAACAATAAGTACAACAACATCAATTTGTATCACATCCACTGTATGAACAACAACAACAATTGAGCAACAAAGAAACATGAATAACAACAACAACAACTACACACCAAAAACCTCATCATTGTCAACACTCAAGATGTCATAAGTTTGACAGGGAAAATTCACCCGTGGTCGCCTCGCTCGCTGTTGATGGAAAAGGATACCGCGGAGTTCAGTTGACTTCATCCTGGCGAGTGAAAGGGCCACGAGTTAATAGAGTGCTATCGTAAGTGAGTGTGTAAGAGAGAGAGAGAGCGGAACAAAGAGAGATGGGGAACTTTGCGTGATTCTGTGTGAAACTCATTTGTATCAAATTTCTCAGAGCTGCTCGAGCTCGAGGCGTATCAGATCGAGCAGGAGGCGAAAATTGATGTGATGAGCGAACCGCTGACAACGAAGTGGGGTCCATGGATTCACAACAACAACAAGAATGACTACGACAATGACAACAATAACAACATTGAGGATGATGAAAACAACACCAAAACAACCCCACAAGTAACCATCCATAAGGGAGAGATAGACGTGAATGAATGAAGTCACATTGTTGCTGGTTTTTTTTTTGTCTCCATCGTCGTCTCCTTTTTCTCCCCCTCATTCATCTCTCTATATGTCTGTCTGTCTGTCTGTCCTTCTGTCTCTTCGTCCGTCTGTCTCTCGCTCAGACAGAAAAATTGACATTTTTGACACCTTCTGAAAGCGAGACGTTCACTTGGGGCCTCCACTCGCGAGAGAATTTTTCGACCAAGGGATGGAGTGAGAGGGATGGTGAGAAGTATGGAGTGAGAAGGATCTCAAACCCCACCATTCGAGTGAAAGAGATGGGGAGAGAAAAAAATGTCGAACCCTCGACTGGCCTCGGGGGAAGCGTTTCGAAATGATTTATTTCATCACTTGTTTGTATGCAATCATCACCGACGATTTATTCTAAAAACTAAACTCGAGCTGCTCCCTCCACACCCCCGAGTTACCAACAGATGGCAACCTTGTTTCGCGCCTCTGCAGTGGCAACTCTGTCAGTTGCGCCGTTTTTTTCCTGCTGGTTGATGGAATGATGAAAGGAAGGGGAGGCAAAGTGAGGGATGGTGAATCAAAACGTCACTCAGCTTTGTCAATTTAAAAATTCGTTGGTTTTTTTCACTTTTTCCCGGTCGTGGAGAAAATATTTTTGCCTATCGTCGAAAAATTTATGTTGCGTAAGGAACAAGTTTTTGTTCTTATTGCTGCTTTTGTTATTATTTTTGTTGCTATTGCTTTGATTGTTGTTATTACTAAAATTTTTGTTCAACGCATATTCTTTTTGATCCGAACTTTGAGGGATTTTGATTTAGTGCTGTCGTTGGGGTGACATCAGACAACGAGCTAGATGGATTTGTTTTAGAAGGATATTTTTGAAAGAGAATTTTGTGCAAAATATTTCCTTTCAAAGCCAGTAGATATTTTTTTTTATTATTTTTCGATATTTTAAGGGAAATTTTCGGAACTCACACGAGATTGGATTTTGGATTGAACATTTTTGAAATCACAAGGATTGAAAAATAAAAATCATAAAAAAATGTTTGCTATAAAAAAATATCTAATTTAAAAATTCATAAAAAAACAAAAATATTTTAAAATATAACATTTCAGATTCAGATTTAGTAAAAATTTAATTTTTTATATATAAAAAAAATATAAAATAAAATAAAATTTTAAATATTAAATCCAAAAAATTTAAAAATATCAAAAAATTTTAAACAAAAATATTTAATCTCAATTTTAAAAATATATCAAAATATAATAATATTCAAAATGTTTCGTAAAAATTAATTCTTGCAATAATTTTCAATTCCAAAAGTACTTCTCTTAATAATTTCATATTCCATCTCCTATCCATAAATAAATCTAATCCATCTAATTATTTTCACTTTCCAACCGAAGAAAGAAACAATAACAAATAGTGGAAATTAATTTTCCCCTTTCGGCATTTTATCACCTCAGACAGACCAAATAATTTGACGGGAAATTTTGACGCATTTCTACTTTTGCATACATATATTGTAAATACATATTGTTGCTGTTCATCATGTTGCTATTGTTGTTGTTCTTCTGTTGGTATTGTTTTTGTTGTTCTTTTGTGTGCTATTGTTGTTGTTGTTATGTTAATGCTGTTGTTTTTGTTGTTTTTTGTCTGCATTTAGAGAACAAATGGTTGAGAAATTTTGGATCATTGCCAAATGCAACAACTTCACGACAAAAACACAATCAACACCAGCAGTTGCATTAAAATACAACAACAACAATTGCAAATACAATTGAACCAACAACAACAAAGAAAAGAACAACAACAACTATAGCAACATACCCAAAACGCCGCCTGAGACAATAATTAATACGAAACACTTGCGAAAACAATTAGCGATTCGCGAAAGAGGAACGACGCTAATTAGACGTGAAATAATCGCAGATCGAGAGAGGGGCGGACGAAGGAAGGGGGCGTGACAGCGGGAAAAACTCTAGAAAATCCATGAAGTCTTTGCAGCCATCGGCCTCATCAGAAGAGATGAAAAAGCGGATCTTTTCACACACTCGTTCGCCTAATGGGTTGCCAAAATTCTCAAAAAAAAACTCATGGGAGGAGGCAGGGTTACCGCATTGGCCACACCTCAGTGACGGGATTTTCTCATCTATATACAAAAACAATAATAACAAAAACAAAATCGTACAAAAACTTAACCCAAACTAATTAAGCAATTATGGAAAAACGATAATTATTTTTTGGCATGCATTTTTGACGGCTTTTTCACGACCACTAATAGTAGGTCTGCTTCTTCTACTTCCCATAGCTGTTCTTCCTCTTCTTCATCTTTTTTCTCAGCCTCTTTTTCCAAACGGTTTTCTTGTTCTTCTTCTTCTTCATCGTAGCGGTCTTTTTGAGGTGAGTCTTTTTCAAATCAGACGAACCCATTTGAGCCTTGACTTCCGCTCGAATCTATGCTTTTTTCTATTATTGTTGTTATACCATATTCATCACCCTTCTCTCTTTCTCTCTGTGTGAATGATTTTTTGAAAGGTGTGTCCCTCTACCTTCAAATGTGGACCGCGACCCCGACGAAGACCTCGTAGACGTCTATAATTAGTGTAATTAACGTTTTTGTTATTATTGTTGAAGTTCTGTTTCGTTTCTATTTATGTTTTTTTTTTGTTTTGTTCAGATTAGTGCGTGCAGAAAATTGTTTATAAACAATACAACAACAATAATAACAAATACAATACTCGTTCATAAGAAAAACAACAAAAAGTGAATCCGTTCATCTGAAAAAAGGTATTTTTGGGTTTTTTTGTTTCCTTGGGGGAGTCTTTGTGTGTGTTGATATGGCTTTATTGTTGTTCTTGTAGGTATTTTATTGTTGTTATTGTTCTTATTGTTGTTTTTGTTCTTATTGTTGCTTTTGTTGGGGCGAGGTAAATTCTTTGTCCATTCGCCTTTCTTCTTTGGCGCAAATAATTGCCAAGTGTTGCCATTTAAATTGTTGCCGGCATTTAAATATGATTTCGTTAATGACCATCGTCTCGCATGCAACTCACATTCTGCGGTCGAGGTGTGGACGTCGTTTTATCGCTCTTTCTCTCTCATACTTTGTGGTCTGTTAGCTTTTTTTTTTGGCTATTATTCAAATACCAGAAAATCATTTCATTTCAATCCAATTCGGTGGAAACTTTTTGACCAAACGATTGTGATTGTGGTTGGGCTGCGTGTGTGGAGATGACGTCAGTGAACTCTCCATAGATTGCAATTGGATAAAATTAAATATCCCATACGATATCCGGTTTCAACCATCACTTACTTATTTTGCCAAAAGTGAAAGAACAAATCCATAGAATTCCTCCTCGAAACACCAATTGTTCTGATTTCGAAGGCCATCCGAATCAATTTTTATTTCAATTATCTAAGATATCTCAACCAGATATTCACCTGACCATCGAAGGTCATCCATCTGTCTGTCTGTCTATCGATAGCAATCGGCACATATGATATAATAATTTAATAATCTGCGATGCAAAAATCTGGCAACAAATCAGATCATAATCATCTCATGAAGGCCATGAGAGCAGGTGTGGGTGGACGGACAGACAGACAGAGAAATAACTGGCAGACAGATTGTTCGACGATTGATCGATCTCTCTGTCGACGTCTTGTTTCAATTTCAAGTCAATTATACGAGTGGAAACAATTCATGCCAATTAGAAAACGGTTTCGGTCTCGTTCAATTATTATTTTTATCTAGTTGCTGTTTTGATTTCTGATTGGTATATCGATTTCCAACGGGAGATATTGATTTTCCAATTGGGTATATTGATTTCCAGTTGGTTTTAACGATTTCCAGTTGGTTTTAACGATTTCCAGTTGGTGTTAACGATTTCCAGTTGTTGTTATCGATTGTCAACTGGAAATATTGACATCCAACTGGAGATATTGATGCCCAACTGAAGATTTTCATCTGGTATAACAAAAAATTTCAAGTTAGTATAACAAAGAATTTCCATTTAGTAAAATAGAAAATTTCCACCTGGTATAACAAAGAATCTAGAATAGAAGAAAAATCCATGAATTATGAGATGAGAACCG
Source organism: Coelopa frigida (assembly GCA_017309665.1). Lineage (NCBI taxonomy): Eukaryota > Metazoa > Arthropoda > Insecta > Diptera > Coelopidae > Coelopa > Coelopa frigida. Next base: position 3,287,466 of record CM029562.1, read on the forward strand.
ATTGGAAATTCTCCTGCATCGACCTCTGGTTGTGAAAACCTACTGATGAATGATGATAATTCCAAACTAAGGTCAACAGAGGGCAGAAGAAATTGTGGGTGGAGACAAATTGTGAGAATTGAAGCAAGTTTGGATGCCAAAAACCAAGAACAACAAATTGAAACTAATTGGAGGAGAAAAAGTGCTGAGTGTAGGGAAATTAGAGAAAACTCAGACATCATAGAGTGTGACAATAGAATGGTATTCGGGGACCTTGGACAGAGAATGACTGGGTCATGGACAATAATAGAACTATGTCAGTTGACAGTTAAAAAACACTGTAATTTGAAGACGACCATGGTTCCATCATCCTGTCCTCATCCATCATTCACTTAAATACCGTAATCTGTCAAATAATTTGACCGAACGAGAACAAAACCAACAATGGTATAGCTTGGTATGGTATCATATTTAAGAATCATCAACATATCTCGTTTATAACAAATCAACAATAAATATCACAAACATGTCATCAATGATCATCTGTCATGGCTAAATTTTTAGAGAATTTCTATTTATCCAACAATGATGATGATGATGAGGACGTTGTGATGATGATGACGACAAGAGGACGTGTTGATGGCTAAACCTCGACTCCCAACTCTTTCATCATCATCGTAGACGTTGGCTTTGTTGTCATCATTATTCAATTTTAATGAATTTCTATGGAAATCATCATCGACGTCATCTCGTTCTCTCCAGTTTTCTAAGTGAAACAAACAGAGGGTGGAGAGCTGTCAGAGCTTTGATATATAGGGATAGGATAGAATGTTCCACCACATACATACAATAGATAGATATGAGTACTTGTCTAAAGAGTTGTAAATGTGCTCGTTTACAAATCTTTAGCTTTCGTTCTTCGTGTCTCGGGAACTTTAAATTGAGATTTATTATTTGTATACTGGCTGTCATAATTCTGTTAGAAGCCGTCAACTCTTTTGGATACACGTCTCGTTTCTCCACCCTCATCATCAGACTGTCTCTCTCTCTTCCACTCTTTGTCTCTCTTGTTCTCTTTGTACTAATTGTCCACTTTTAATTCGTTCCCTCTCTGTTTGTCTCTGTCATCGTCTCGAGCTCGAATTAGGTTTCGTTGTCCAGACTCAACGCCCACGTGATGCCCTCAGTTTTCGTGGTATTGTCGTTCTTGTATTTTTGTAAAGTTGTTGTTATTTTTGTGAAATTGTTGTTTCAGTACAAATAGTTGTAGTTGTCGTTATTGTAGTTGTTATTATAGTGTTTGTTATTATTGTATTCGCCCATGTTTTTGTTGCTGAAATTATGAATTCCGTTTTTATCACATAAACTCATTCATCATTTCCCCCTTTGTAACTGTCCAGCGATCCACAGATTCAATGTACACCCAACTGTCTGTCGACCCAACAGTCACTACATCCAAATATTTGTCTCTCCATCCAACTATTTATCTCTCCTTCCAACTCTTTGTCTGTCCATTTTGCGGAAGGAATGGATTTCACTGGTCTTCGTGCTGACAACAAATAAACGTCATCAATTTAAATTAAACTTTTCATAATTTGTCTCCGATAATTGATCAAAGTTCATTCTGGATTCTGCCAATGATAGCTATGGGAGTAATTGTTTTATTTATGGAATTATGGTAATGATTCTCTAAAAAAAATAATTATGGATCTATTTTTATAAAAACCAAAATGTGTGATATTCTTAAAAATTGATTATTTTATTTATAAATTTTGTTCATTTTATTTAGAAACATTTTTCCTTATTTTTCTACATTTAATCAATAAAATGAAACAATATTTATTTTATATTGAACCAGTTTGATAATTGATTGTTTTCAGAACCCCGTTCCACAAACTCTAAATTATTTCTCCCTCTCTCTATTTCTAGATGACTTCATCCTCGGATTCCTCACCACAAGAATTGACCCCGGGATACTGAGAAATTATCATTACCGAAGCGATCATTCCAAAGCGATTTAAAGCAATTACACCGAGATTCTAAGACAATTTCGGAATTCGAACAAATAAAGACATTCCCAAGACGAAACTCCCCCCTGTTCCACGGTATTACAGGAGCTCCCATTGAGAGGCAGCCGAAGTCGTTGCCCCACACCCAATAACAACAACAATGAGAGTTGGCCCAAAGCATTGTCGATGGTCGATGGTGAAACCACAAATTATGATCATTAGCTGCACGTGAGAGCGGCAAATGCGAACGAAAATATTTAACAAATTAAATAAGCAATTGTTACGATTTATTTTCACAAAAGAACAAACAATGGAAGTCAAGTGATTGTAAAAAAAAATTTAAAAAAATTATTCAAAACATTTTTTGTTTTTCAAATATAAATGTAACAATAAAAATATAAAAAAAATATATTAATATTTTTTAAAAAAATCTAAATAAAAATTTTAAAGAATAAAGAGAAGTAAACAAAAAACAATAAATAAAACAACTTGAAATAATTCGAATAAACCATAAAAATCCGTGTCGATCGTCAGACAAAGAAGAACCGCCGTATGGAGAATAATAATTAGAACCCCGAGACACCTTTAGAGTTGGGGGATCTCGGGGTTCTCGAACAAATGGCATCCCAAATGTCGATTGACACGATCGACCAAAAGACCGACCCGCGATCATTGTTCTAAAATAAATTGTTTAAACAAACCGCAGGTTTCAAGTCTCAATCACGAGGTGAGAGAAACCTCATTTCGGGGTTCCTGCGGAGGATTGAAAGAAAACCTCAATCAAGCCATTCTCTTGGAGGCTAATTAAGGCCGACCGACGTTTACAGAGGACAATTATTGAGGCTGGAATGAGATGAGAGAGGGAGGGAGGCAGACAGACGAGAACCGTGAAAGATCTTTATTTTTCGTTCACGGAAATATTTGTGGACGACATGAGGAAAGACAACAATAACAATGGAGAGAGAAGTTTCGATAACAAAAGAAAATGAGAAAAAAACAACAAGAACCAGAAAATTATGAATTGCGTGTCTGACACGATCCTCAGGAGAGGTGTGGTGGCACCTTCGTCTAATGTCCGAAGTCTGGCGCGATCATCGTCTCCTGATGCTCATCATCATCAAGAATCGGTCCAAAGCCGACGGACAAACGGACGGATGGATGGATCGACCGACAGGTTGCGGGCTATCATAAAGCGTCAGGTGAAACAGTCTGACACTTGTCAAAACAGGGACAGACAGACCGACCGACCGATAGACAGCCAACCACAGGGACAGACGGCGACTCCTTCGCAAATCCATTAAAAACGCATTTCGTGTCGCGATGCTCTCAAAATTTCGCTCCTCCGCGATTACCTGAGTTCATGTCTGCCGATCGATAATCTTCGGCCTTTGTCTACCCTCGGCTTTGCCAAAAAAAAAACATCGTGGTGGATGTGGGAGCGAAGGAGGAGATGCGGTAGAGAAAGAAGAAAGGCAAATAATGTCCTGTCACGCTTTTCATATCCTTTTGTGGTTTTTAATCTCGCTGTCGCGATCCCTTGAAATCCTTTTAAGCCAAAGGCATTCGTGGAGAGAAGAGTGGGCAATGGAAGAGAGAAGAGTGGACAAAGGGAAAGAAAGAGAAAAGGTATAGTGTAATATAGTAAGAGGGAAAGAGATAGAAAGAGAGAAAGAGATATCCTTCCGTGAGTCATCGTCGTGCGAAGTATTAGACCGCAAAACCGCAATAAATCCATTTAAAATCCACCATGAGGAATCAGATTAAGACAGGTTCTTTTCCTTACATTTCCTTTCCTCCAACTCTCAATATCTTGCTTTCTCTATAGCTAGCGTTAAACAGGATCAAAAATACTTCAACATACCTTATCTATCTGTTGAAGGTAAAAAGTTAATTCTATTGATCTTGAGGAGATTCTTCCAAATGGGATCAAAATAAAATTTCTACGAAGAGAATTTTCCACGGAAGTCAAAAATCTGGTTCTCCATATTTGAAGATCTTGGACTTTTGTTTGATATCAGGAATTGGTTGCAGAGATAAAATTTTTAAATATGAAAATTATTGAAAACAAAAAACAGAATTTCTCTGAGTAGTACAGAGCAAAATGCATATCGTGGTTTGGGCCACCTCTGCCCAATTAAAACCACCTTCTTCGGAGCGCAATTAACATGGAGACTATAATTCTCACAGTTTACCGTGGAGGACCGAATGAAGTTGGGTTGATGGGATGAAGTTGTATAAGCTTCGAACTGGTCCAGAAAGAAACAAACTTTTATGAGCCGCGAAGACGACGACGACTGCTCAATCAATGGGAAGGTGAACCAAAGACCATCGATGGGGTCTCGAAACCGAAACCGAGAGCGAGACTTTGTCGGGAATAATTTAGCGCTTCGATGCTAGTCGAATGGACCGACGAACGTTCGGATGGACGGACGGACAAAATGAAAGGGCGAAGGGCCTAAAAAAGTGATGGACGGACAGTTGGGTGAAGGGATAGACAGCAAGATAGACAGGCGGACATTCAGATGGACTCGCGGACAAACAGCATAATTAGCACATTGCCGCTAATTGCTTTGGTTTTGTTTTTCTCCCTCTCCTTCTCTTTCGTTGTTTTTTGGTTTTTCACGCGATGAAGACCAAAGAAAAAGAGCCGAAAACACGAGATGAATTTGTTGTTGTAAGGGTTATCGTTTTTGTTGTCTCTGTTTTAGTCTTTGATTTTTATATTTTTCGTGTTAAATGCTTTGATGCCATGACGTCTTCGTTCCACCAGAGGACGGGAAACTTCACTTGGCGCCATATTGAAGAGATCACGCACTTCTCATTGTTGTTGTTGTTATTATTTTTGTTGTAGTAAAAATTGTTGTAGTACTAATTGTTGTTGTACTAATTGTTGTTGTCATTGAAAGCTTCTTTTCGCGGGAAAAACTTGTGAAATCTCATTCATCAAGTTTCAGAATTTTTCCGACAGCCGCCACGAAGTCGATCGTTGTCGTCAACGTTGACTTCGTTGTCGTCACCGCCATTCTTGTCGTCACCGCCACAATCGTCGCCGTCGTCGTCGTCTGACGTGCGCGTCATTAAACTTTGACACTATTAGCGAGCGCTGTCAACACAGACGACGTTCGGAGTCGTTCCTCGTTGGCCTCGATGTGTCGTGACGTGTGGTGGAACGAAGAAGCGAAAGTGTGGGAGTTGGGGAGCAGATGCTTGCTTTAATTATGGGCCCGGAACATCATTCGTCTCATGGCACCCCACCTTCCACACGATAGTCGGTAGCTTCGATCATCATGCTGGAGGTCTTCATCTACTTGATGGAAATCTTCATCTTCTTAATGGATATCTTCATAATCATCAACATTGTTCTTTAACTTTAGTCAATTAAAGTCTTCATTAAGAACTTCAATTAAAAAATTTCAAAAAACTGCAATTTTGAAAAAAAAACGAAATTAAATTGAAATATTCCATTGATTGTAAAAACTACTGCAATAATAAATAAATTATAAATTTTTTTAAATTTTTTATATATTTTTTTTTTGAAATGAAAGGAAAATAATTATTAATATATTAGTATACAGCTGCGAAAAATTGTCATTAAAAAGAAAATTATAGTTTTTCCTTTTTTTCTTCGTCATTTTCATGATCTGTATCATCAGCCTAACTATTTCTATCATAATGATTGTCTTTATCAAGAACATCATCATATTTTCTTTCTGAAATAAGAATTTTCTTCTTCTAAACATCATTTTCTCCATTAAAACATGTCACCATCAACGCAGATCCACTGTCTCCACCTTCTGCCTTCACCTTTTCCTCCACCCTCCTTAGCCACCCACCTCCCCCAGTTCCACCTCACCCTGATCTCCATCGATCGTCATCATCATCACATTCGCCGTCTTCCGATGGGACCCGAAAGCACTTGGAGTCGAAACCATTCAATTAGCTGCACGTCAAATCTACATCGTTCTCCTGTCCATCAGCGTCGAGAACTCAGGGGTGGAGAATTTTTCACCCATGAGTGGATTTGCTTCCGATTCTACGTCTACTTCGCCATCTTCATCTTCTTCTTCTCTCCCAAGTGTCAATGAGGGCGGCTTCGGTGGAGTCGCATTAATAAATTATCCGGCCATCGTCTGGTCTGCGGCTCAGAAGCAATTAATTTGACTCCGCCCACATCACACCAACCGCGCCCCATTACATTTAGTGATGAGGGGGACGAGGTGATTGTGATGTGTTTTTTTTTTTTGATATTTTTCTGTTATGTTTTGGAAGAACATTTTAAACTGTCGCCTTCGCAGACATTTCTTCTAGTGATATGTGCTGACTGCAGCCACTCTCACTGCCTCGAGATCGCTGATGAACCATTATTCAGTGATCATTTAAATAAAAATGAAACAAAAAATATCTCTAAATGCGTTGGGTTTTTTTGCTGTTGGTTGGAAAATTAATGCAGATCAGATGAGAGCATTTTTTTGGTAAACTTTGAAAAAATGAATAAAGTTTTTTATTATTAACTTCAATATAATCCTTCATATTTTTTTAATTTTTTTAACAGCAATTTTTTTATATTTTTAAATTTACTTGAAGTAACCACTTGTATCCAATATAGAAAGAGTAATCAAGGGTTAAGATGATGTTGGAGGATCTTAAATGAAATCACCAGAAAAAACATGCCACCGATGAAATTCGATAGAAATTGGTCAACGATGCATGCGTGCAACGTTTTCATCGGTGTCCGGTGGACGAATTCTCATGATCGAAGAACACAAGGGACAGAGACGACAAGAGAGAATAGAGGAGGACAGAGACAATAAGTGAGGAGGGAGAGGTGAAGAAGTTTGAGATGCTGCAAGTTCATGTGCAAGTCTGGGTTGAGAAATTCAATATTCAAGTGCACCGCATGGAGACTCTTGAACTTCCTTCTGGGACAGTGAGTTTTAATTCACAGACTCCTCCACCTTCTTCTCAGACTCCTCCACCTCGTTCACAGTTTCAGTTTACTCCCTCCTCTCCTTCAACCTTCCCTTCTTCATACCACGATGACGACTCTTGTGATAAAAATTAACAAACCTGGTCCACCGAAGGAGGCTCCACATGTCTCTGTCTCTCTCTCTTGAAGAAGAAGATGATCATCTGCGAAATGGAATTTCTGGATTTGTGGACCACACCAGGTTGCATGCTGCACGAACACAACTCGCACGCTTGTCCAACTCCAATGGTCAAGGCAAATCAAGGCGAAGAAGAAGAATACGAAGGCAGTCGTCATCAAGGTGGCGTGGCGATCGTCGAGATCGAGGGTGCTGGCGAAACTCGGACAGCTTTCGGTTGCTCAATTTCAATTTATTTTCTCGATCGCAATGACATAATTTATGGACGACTGGGATTCTGGGTGTTTTGTTTTAGGGATCTTGATTCATGGACTCATCATCACATTGGCATGTTTGTTTCCTTTTGATATTTGAAGTCATCGTCTTCGATTGGACTCTTCATCTTCCGGTGAGCTCTTCCATTGGGGTCTACCTCATCCATTGGACTCTTGATCTTCAATTAGACTCTTCATTTTGGTCATCTAATCTTGTTCCAGTTTTCTCTCTAATACCAGAAAGAAGGAAAGAAGAAACAATTCCTTAGCATATTTCTTTCCATTTCATCTGCTTTTTCTCCGAATTAATATCCAATATTTCTCGGTTATCTTTGGGACACGGTGACCATCGGTAGCCGAAAGTAGGCGTCTCCTTCGCCATCGGAGGCAATCATCCATTGACCCTTTATCTTTTTTTTTTCAACTTCTGCTCCTCATCCTCCACCTCCTGAACCTCTTCCTCTCTTTTGTTGTTGACCACGTCTGGTCACGGGCGAAGGTAATAAATAATTTTATTACCTGGATCTTCGAAGGCTTCGTTACTTCATTCAAATGGATTTCATCGGGTCGTAACGAGGAGGTGGCGTCATCGTCGTCGAAACATTGTCGTGAGGAATATCATCATCATCATCGTCAGGCCATCATCATCTTTAGGCCATCGTCATAAGAGTATCATCAAGTGGAATGGTAGCGAATTCTGACTAGGAAAAGGGAAATGTAATAGAAAGAACAAAAATACCATGGAAAGAAGAAAAATACCATGAGTCCTTGTGGCCATCGAAGGATCTTCACCTGCTTGAAGGAGTCGGGATGTTGTGGCTACTCCAAGATAAACAATCATAACCATAAGCAAGGAGGAGGTTGAGGAAAAGCATGAGTAGGAAGACGAAAAGAATGAAACAAGATGAAGGAAAAGAAGTAGCAAAAAGTAGGCAAAGGAAAACGAAGACGAAGTCTGTTCGAAGGAAGCTCGAAGTATATTTGTTATTTTCAATAAAGAACCGATGTGACATACTCCTCATTTTCTTTCTTGTTCTTCACCATCTTCAGCTTCTTCGGTTTTTATATAACGACCGAGAAGCCACTGGAAGACAGCGAACGTGCGAGGATAACGAGCCAAGAACAAGAGGAACAAAAACCACCCAAACAAAACCAACAAAACATAAACAATCATAACAGAATAACAACAACTTCCATAAGAGAAACAATAGCCATAGGGATGACGACAACAACAAAAATATTATTGAAGGAGAAAAACAACATTACAACAACAATGAGAGTAGTAGAAACCGTTAGCCTAGGTCCACTGACGTCTCCATAAAATGTCATGTTTATTTTGACATCTCTGTTCGCTTCTTGGCCATCAGCAAGCAAGGGCTAGCTGACAATCTCTTCTTCCTATTCTTTTACTCTCTCTCTCTCTCTCTCTCTCTCTCTCTCATTGCCTCTCTCTTTCCCTCACACTCACTCACTCACTCATGTGGACAAGAAGACTACACACACACATTGATGTCCTTATTAGGCTTCACTGGAAGGACCTACATGAGAGTTCAACCCCAGGCAGGACAATATTATTATGAGAGCCATTGAGGTAGCCAAAGAAGAAGCAAAGTAGTCTTCTTATTGAAAGGATAATATTCTCTTAAGGGTCTTCTTCTTCTGCGTCGTCTTTACCCCCCGCTCTTTTCTACTTTCTTTCTATTACTATTTCCATTTGATTGGGGTTTAAATGAAATGCAAGGGTAATTTTCTGTGTCCGACGGGGAAATTTGTATTCATTAGCGAGAGAATTTGTTGTCATCAGTTCGGCGATTGTGTGGGCCGATTGTGGTCGTGGATTCTCCTGACGGTAAACGGGAGCACCTGCGGAAGATATATTTTGATATGGGATCCCATGGGTCAAATGGTAACAAATGAATGCGGATTCCTTTCGCTTTCACCTTCTGCTGTTGCTGCTGCTTGCATTAATTTCGAATGAATATCTCGGAGAATTTATGATAATGCCATGTGATGGAAGAAGAAAATACACAGAAGCAGGTTTTTGTATAGGATCCTTGCCATAAATTCTGGCCAAAGAATGAGGGTCAGCGTGGGTTCGGGGGGAGCTTGATTAGGAAAGGGTCCGTAAATTGTTGATTTCTCGAAGGAGGAAGAACTTGTTCGCCCATGTTAAGTGGTCTCGATTACATCCTGGGCCCAAAAGGCAAAGTGTTGAAACGTCCACAAACTTGACACCAAGTTTCGGAAGTTTTTATATAACTTTTAGTATGGGAACCAACGGATGTGACATTTTTCGCATCGATCGATCGAAATCAGATCCATCACAAATTATTTTTTTTTTATTTAATAACGTTTTTTAAAACAACAAACCCCAAAAGGTTAAAAACTCAATTTGGGTGAAACACGATACGTTGACACTTGAGGAGAGAGACTCAAAATGATTTTAGAGGGATTTTTTTCTTCCGAAGATTTTGCAAAAAAAAAAAAATCGAAAAAAATACCGACAACAAGGGAAGTTAATGGTAGTTGGTGGTCCTCATCATAGTGGTGAGAGCTGAGATTTCATCAGTGGAAAAATCCTTCTCATGATGTTAAAGAGACGTTCACAAGGGTTTTTATTAGCCGCTCTTGAGATTCACTTGGAGAAGAGGCGAACATTTTGATAGGAAGACATCTGCCAATGGGTTCTTGAGGAAGCTTTTGTCCTCCTGCAAAAACAATAGCTCATATTGTCATCCAGATCTTGTTATCATTGGCGACAATCAACAATCGACAGTGCCATCGACATCAAAGGGAATTTTAGTTGAGCAGTTGTAAAAACATATCATTTACAATGGGACTCAAAGAGAACTCAAAGGGACATGGAAAGCGATACCGCACGCACGATAACATTGAGACGATCGAGGAACAAACGATTGCGAAGATGAGCTGGAGGCAAGGCGATCAATAGAGATCATCGGGGACATCGTTTGAGGAGAAACCATCGTCTGAGGCTGAGGAGAAACCATCCTTAAAGGAGAAACCATACTTAAAGAAGAAACCATCATAGAGAAAACAAAATCATCGTAGTAGAAACCATAACAAGACAACCCATAATAGAAAAAACGATCAGGAGACAACCCATAATAGAAAAAACCATCACGAGACAACCCATCATAGCGAAAACCTTCATAGACTATTATCCATCGATGGTCTGGCTCTCCTTACCGCAAAACCAGGTGTTGACATTTCGCCTCACTGCACCCAAACGATCCTCGGCGCACTTATTCTCGGTACCGAGACAAAGGCGCCGAGACGAACCCGCCTCGCCAAGTGATCCATTGTCATCGTAGACGACATCAAAGCGCCCTCAATCAGATATCATAAGATTAGGGCATTAGCATTCAACCAACAGACGATCCTCGTTTTCGCAATTGCAGATCGGAGCGAAGATCTTGAGGTTGTGCCAAAAACTAATCCTCTCTTGTCTACCAACTGGTCTCGCTTCTCTTCTCGTTTGCTATCATTTGGTCTCGAGGCGAACTCTCGATCTTCTTGAATTCCTGCGTGTGTCGTCTCTCTGGCTATTTATCCATATCGCTCTCGATCTTTTCCCATCTCTTTTTCACGCACTTATTTCACATTTTCCCATCTCTCGCTGTCTCTCTCTCCCTGTCTCCTCCGGCTGACTCTCCAGAACCCATTGCAGTGGAAGAGACAGAAAAATTGTCGAGATTGTAATCTATTTCTAGGATCACTCCTTGTCCTGCCTTTGTCATTATTCTCCATTGTCGTCCCTCGTTGGGCTGGTTCCACATGGGCACGGTTTGGTACCTGTCCCTTGGTGGTTCGACTCGGCTCCGAGATTCTCATCAGCATGCGTTCCTATTGTCATCCTCATGGCATCATCATGAGCGCCTTCTTCGTCTCTCCAAGATTTGCTTTGTTTTGATATCGATCATTAGTTTCCCTCCATTGTTATGGGTTTTGCTTGACATTTTTTTCTCCGTGTTTCCCTCATCGTTCTCTTCTTATTCTTCGATTTTCTCTTGGGCTTGTACCTCTTGCGTAACCATCAATTAAAATGTAAGTTTTAATTTTCCATTTCCCAACAACAACAACGTGATCATGATGACCATGAACATCGTTTGGACTCGGGGTATTCCGTGGAATTTCGTCCCCGATGACATGTCGCATTATTTATTCGACAGGACAATCAATGCGTTTGTGGGCATGACCAAGATTCCTCCGTCCAGTTTTTTGTCCATTTGTTTGTTTGTTTTCTCCTCCTCTGGAGGGCTTGAATTATGGCATGACATCGTTTGTTCTTGGGGTTTTCTTTCTTTTCGAATATTCCTCGGTGGTATTTTGTGGTCTTGTTGGTCCCATAATTGTGGCGCCTCGTTTGTGCCACACAGAAGACAATTTCCAATAATTTGTTGGAATTTTCAGACAACGCATATTAATTAGAAAGGTATTGGAGAAATATTCAATATGTTTTCTTCATTTATATACCTAAGGGGAGACAATTAAAATGCATTTGGTTATGACTACAAATAACTAATTTATTTAATAAAAAATATTCTAGAAAAAAAATATATATAAAATTAATGTGAAAAACATTTTTATATATATAAAAAATGTACATATAAATTTACATAAATGAGAGAAATATTGAAAAAAAAATGTATTACTTTGCTATAGACAAATAATTTTAGATTTTTCTAAAACTAAATTTTACCATATCCTACTATACTGTATCTTGTGGAAATTCTCTGGAATTTCCTTCCCAAATTTTCTCTCCCACTCCCATTTCTCTTCCGGGAATCACACTTTTTGAACCAACTCTGTGAATTTGTTTCTCTCGAAGGCAGACCAGGTTAACGATTCCGGAGCACTGGGAAAATTAATAGCCAAATGCCTCCATGGGGATCCTGAACTCACCTCCAGAGACCGAGCCTCGTTTAGAGCAAAGAAAAGCGGTTGCTACTCTGAAGGCAGATCCCTTGACTCTGGTCACTGGCCACTGGACCCGGGACAGACATGAGACGGACACTTGTTTGTCCAGGGTGAAGTGTTGTTTTTCTCACCTGCCGTCGGACGTCGGATACGAAAATCTCCACAATGGGAGGTGGAGAATAAAAAAAGAAAACAACAAGAAGGAATAATAACAACAAACAACATCGATAATTGCAAGTCACCGACGGGTGCCGATCCAGCCCTGACCATGGCCATAGCCCTGGGCTCATCATGGGCAGGCGCAACAGGAAGCCATAAATAACCAGGAGAGAGAGGAAGAGATTATGAAAGAGAGTGTTGAGTATGAGAGAGAGAAATCTAGTGCGTATTAAAGCGAGCCCCTGAGGCGACGGCGTCGTCGTCATCCTCCTCCTTGTCGTTGTTTTTATTGTCGGCATCACCAACAGGAGCCACACTTCTGGGATCGCCTGCACTTGTTCGCTTGCATCGCTTCGATGGTCTTCTGAACGCCGCATGGGTCCAACCAACGGAGGAGGCTTTGGTCGTGTCTGACCCGGCGCTAGGATTCAGAGAGCCAGAGTTACAGACAGAAACCCAGAAAGAGAGAGCCAGAGTCAGAGAGAGAGCCAGACCCAGAGTCAGAGAGTGTCAGAGTCAGAGACCCAGAGTCAGAACCAGACACAGACCCCGACCTCGACAACGATTCTGAGCTCACCATGAATGCAAACTCATCGATCTCATGGTGCGGCGGTGGTCGAAGCCCAAGGTGCGCTGGTTGAAACCAAAGGTGCGATGGTCGAAGGCCGAGGTGCGAGGGGGCGTGACGATGATTCCTCAAGCGAAACACCGACCCGACCCAGCAGGACGTGCACCCGGCACCCACGCCGCGATCCACGGCGGGTCCGTCTCGAGGGGCGGGAAAGGAAAACATTAGAAAATTACAGAATGAATCGGTGAGGAAGAGGACTATAATTAAAACGAGGTTAGTGGGGAGAGAGAGATTGTTAGATGAAGGTAGTGAGAGTAAAGAAGATGGTATACAAGAGGAAGATAGTGAGAAAAATAGTAAGAGTGAGAAAGAGAAAGAGGAAATTAATAAGCGGAAGAAGATCTCGCCTTGAGACACCTCGCAGTGAAATCCTTCGCAGCCTCGGTTCGTCCCGAGACGATCGTGGCAATTAAATGCGGCGCCTGGGCTCAATTAGCTTCTCACATTGATCATGTTCACTTTTGCCTCTATCTCCCTTCCACTTGTTCACCCTCTCTCACTCTCGCTTCGCTCTTCTCACTCTGTTCCTCCTGGCGGCTTCTTTTCATCCGGAGTCTCCTTAAAATCGTTGCTCCAGACGATGCCTGACACCTCGACTCAAGGTGTTGATGATGATGATGGACTGACGGACGGATCCTTAGCATTTATTTCCAAATTGTTGTTTTCATTGTTGGTGTTGCTTTGAATATTGTTTTTCGTCCAGTTCTTCTTGCTGTTGTTGCTTTGATTATTGTTTCTTTTGTTGTTTCTCATGTTGTTTCTGTTGTTGTTTACCATATTCGTTCTCTTGTTGTTGCTCTTTACCATGTTGTTTTCGTTGTTCCAAACTCGTTAATCAAGTTCCAAATTGCACTCGAATCACTTGGACTCGTCGTCCTCGTCGCCATCCTTCGAAATGACATGCGATTCTCTGTGGGGTCTCGTTCATCGTTTCATTTTTTGGCGACTAATGCTTTTGGCACCTGCTTCACCGGGGGAAAAGAGCTGACCTGGCAAGGTAATGATAGGCTTGAGAGCAGCGGCGATTTTGCACCTTGAGAACGATCGAAATTATAGAGAACATTATATGTATATATGGTTTGGTTTTCGGGTATTTTGACAGAGGACGCGAGGCATCAGAATTGCGAGGAAGTGGGAAGAGCTGAGGAAGAACTGAGAAATTATAATGGAACAGCAACATCTGAGGAAACAGGAAGATCTGGAGAATTAGCGTCATATGAAGAACCAGCGGAATCCGAAGAAGCAGCGGCATATGAGAATTCTCCAGACATCTGTCCCACTAACATAGTAATGATTGCTATCGGCAGGATGGCATCTTCTCTCGAACTCTATTCACCTCTATCTCTCTCCATCCCTCTCTTATCCTTCACTATTTCTCTGTCTCTTTATCCTTCTCCCCTCCCCTTCTCCACATCCATGCGACATGTGACATCTTTGCCGCTCGATCCGATCCGATCCTTTGGTTCACCGAATTCCTCGCTATCAACTCTTCCTTAGACGACGATCTCTCGCATGTGAACGCTCACGCTCTTGTTCTCCAACGGTTTTGGGCGTTCCTTCGATTTGTCCTCGCGATAGCAGGACTTTGTGTTTTATCCTTTATCGTTCTTGTTTCCACCTCCTCTTCTTCGTTGTCTCCACCTCCCTTCCTTCGTTGTCTCCACCTCCTTCGTCGTCTCATCCTTCGTCTCCTTCATATCCTTGGAACATGTGGTTCCACACAAATCCTTCACAGTTTAGTCCTCTCTGCCCACCACAAATATGCGTGAATGTCTCCTCGTTCTCGATCAAGATTGCGAGAGACAGATACAAAGGGCCTCGAAGGATTACAACATATGCACCTCGCACTATCTCTCTCTCTCCCTCTCTGTGTGTGTGTATGCACACACCTTCCTTTAGGTGTCGCCCACATGATCCCTAAATCCATCTACGACATGATCTTATCATCGTTCCCTTTTCTCCTCTCCACACTCGGCTCATTTGAATAGGATTCGAGGACATATGTTCGTTGTGGCGAATGTGTGTGAGGAAAGATCATCGGTGAGAGATATCACCACTAATGTGAGTGTGTGTGAAAGACTAACTATAGATGTGTTCCTGTTCAAGGACTCAAGTGTGTTCGTGTGAAGAACTCACCTTACATGAAGGCCTCATCTTCCATGTGTGTTTGTGAAATGTGAGATCGCTTTTCGATTGCAATCGATATGTGGAACTTTAGATTTTCAAACGAAGTTCGCAAGGTATATCGGGGTTATAATGCTTCAGATTTTCAAATAATTTACGGGAAATGAAGGAAGAAAATAGAATCGACGATTTCCGGTGGAGGAGGGCATCGATTTTATCAAGATATATGTATGATATGGGGGAATTTTGGATGTTATTATAAAAAAATATAGGAATGAATATATTTGATAAAATTATAGGAACTATTTTTGGATGGAAAAAAAACTTTTATAATTTAATATTTATTTATATTAAAAAAATAAGTTATAAAAAAAATTAAACAAAATTAAAATTTATCTTTAAAAATCTAAAAAAATATATATAAAAATATGCAATAAAAATTTACAATTAATGTTGATATTATCCACCAAGTTGATAATAACTTTCATCAATGTACATATATAAAATTATGTAATTTTGAGTTTTAATTTCACATCGTATTTTTTTTACTAATTTTCCAATTTTCTCCCATCATTCTCCGTCCCAACCACTTCTTTCCATGTCACCCCAAGTGCCATCTGCTCTCCAAATCATTCTCTAGACTGGAGGAGGACACACTCTCCCTGTCTCTCTTTCTCTCTCTATAGTCCTCCCCCTCACTCCACTAGCGTGAGTCATCCATGGCGAACTCGGCAAATGAAGACGCGCACCGGGTGTTCAATTATTTTCAATTGAAATTTATGCGGTTTTTATGAGCAAAAGCCGAGCGACTTCAACTTCTTGGTGAGACAATTGTTGTTGTTGTTGGTGGTGTCGTTTTTCGATTTGTTGTCGTGCAATTTGTTATTGTGGTTATGACTCCAATATTTGTTGTTGTTGTTATGGTTGGTTTTGTTGTTGTTGTTGTTGTTATAGAATCATTCCCAATCGACTCCCTCTGGTGCTCCTACTCCATTGACAATCAACCACTCGAAAGCATCCTGCAGCAATTTGTAATGATAATTATGATGATGATGGTGATCATGTTGATGATACCGGAACCCCGTAGGTTCTGAATCGAAGGAAATCGATTTTCCATTTTCATCAATTTTTCTCCATCACTTTTTTTTGTATCCTCCACCTTTCCTTTAGCCGCCCGCTTTTCTTCATCCTTCATCTCAACCTCCTTCTCCATCTCAATTTCTTCTCTTCCTTCACCTTACAATTGGTCGAAATGTTGACCTCGTGTCTCGCGGTTCCCCAAATCCACGGGACGTAATTATTTCTCCATTCGCTGTATCGATGTATGTGTGTGTGTGTCTGTGTCGTTCCGGTGCATGGAGTTGGTCTTTTGGGTGAGTGTCCCTGTGTGTGTATGAGTGTGTATTTGCTTCGGTGTCAGCACCCAGTGATATTAATTAATTTATGAAACACTTCCTGGTGCCAATGTCACGAGCCAACGCCGAGCCACCAACGACAGCCAACAGCGGGGGTCTGGAGCAGTTTCGCCGAGGGTCGGACGGGGTTCTCTTTCACACTCTTCACTCTATACGCCTCTTCCTCTCACCTCTTCACAGACTTGACTCCACCTCATTCCTCCTCGTAATCGATACTTAAGTGCAAATGAAATATTTATGTTTCTCTATTTGGTCGGTCGGTCGGTCGGTCGTCGAAACTCGACAGGAGAGAAAGACGATAATTTGTCGAATTCGATAGGATATTAGTGGAAATGTTGGAGAGTGGAAAAAGAGGGTGGAGGTAAGGAATAGGAGGGTGGATGTTAGGAAAAATAAGGTGGACGATAGAAAAATAAGTTGGGGTCAAAGAGGGAGGGAGGAAAAAGAGACTGTGAGAGATTCGTGTGGGAAGATCAAAGTAGTTTCAGATCGATTTTAAAAAGAACTGAAGATGATTGAGAAATTCCTGATCAAATTATTATGAAATTATCTTCAAAAAATAATTCTCTCTCGATTAATTGAAAAAACTATTATATAATAAATACTACTAAATACTACTTATTGAAAATATTAATTACGGAAGACATTTCTGGAATATTTACATTTAAGTCGAGATAAGATAATTAAAAACATTTTTTTCATATATATTTTAAATATGAAAATTTAATATTTAATAATTTTTGGAAAAAATCAAAGTAAGCGACACATTTTTACTATAACACAATATTTTTACTTATTTTCTCCTCTTCATAAAAAAACTTCACCAGAGCCCATTCATCACTAAAAACCCAACCATCGAATACCTTAAAATTAACTCTCAATTAATCTCCATTTACGACTCATCGAATGTGAAATCGAGAGTCGTCTGCCTAATGAAATGTCTGTCTTTCCAGTTGCACTTTTATCTATCCGGCTGACCATCCACGTGTTTGACTGACCGTTCATCAATATCATCACTCCGTCTGTCGATTTCCCCTCAATCAATTCATCTGTTGAGGAGAGAAATTACAAAAATTCCTCCTCTAAATGATAGCAAAAGCAACAACCGGCCAATAACGACCATGACAAGACACGTGGATGAAGTGAAGTCATAGTTATAAACCATGAGAGAGGCATCAACCTGTTACCACCCAAAAGCAATAACAACAATGACCTTAACAACAATAATGATCTTAACAACAACAACCATCACAATATCAACAACTCTTAATACTATGTCAAGGAGGAGAAATGGAGGCGATGAATTTGAAAGTGAATCTTGAGTCTTGAAATTAGATCGATCGAACTCTTTTTTTCTACTTATTCATGATATGGTCTACTCTTCTTTAGGGCCTCTTCTCAATATCATACTCTTCTCGATCTCCTCCCCTTTCTGCTCAGTTCCACCTTTTTTTCACCACCTCTTCTTTTTCCTCATCATACCTCTTAACCAAGATCTTCCAGTATCAGGCGTTCGCTAATGACTTTCACACTTTTCTCTTTGTTTTAATGTTGTTAGCGTGGTTGTTGGTTTAGTTGTAAATGTTTCTGTATTTGTAAATTTTTGTGTGTTGTTGTTTTTTTTAATTTTTTTTGTTTTTTTACATTTTTTTTCTTTTTTCTTCGTTTTACTCATATTGGTTTTAAAATGAAAAACAACATTTTTATTCAATTCCGATAATTTTGTTTGTTTTTATCCGCTGTATAAAAAACTCATCATCAGCATTGGTTGAATGTAATGAATTGATGTTGCTGCTGGTGATGTTTATGGTGTTGTTGCTTAAGTTTGTTGTTGTTGTTTTAGTCTTGTTGTTGCTGTTGTTTTCGATGGCTACAAGTGCTATCAGTCCCCAGTCGATCGCAACTATTAACCTAATTTGTTTTAATTAAAAGCCATCAGATGGAATGTGTGCCATCAACCAAAGAGTGGGAGAGAGATATTGGGATGAAAGAGTGAAAAAGAGAGATAGAAAACAGAAAGAGTGAGAGATAGTGAGAAGGTGTATGTGTGAGAAGGAGGGAGACGAGAGGGCGTTTTGAAGTGGTTTCCAATCGAAAGTGACAACGAAATTAAATGCAAATGCATTCACAACAACATTAGGAGAAAATGACAACAAAAATGGACGATACCTTGAAAACTCGACAACAACATGTGGGTAAAGACAACAACAACAACGTTTGAGAAATACAACAACGTTAGAATTTACAACAACACCATTAAACCGTTCAAACAAGTGGGCGCGAACCACTTGGCTCATCATCAATCGACCTCACCATCAATTGAACGATTTCGAACCAACGACGATGACGATAATGATGACGATGTCAACGATGGTGATGATGATGATGATGTTGACGATTGAGGTGATGTTGATGATGACGTTGATGGTGATTTTAATGACGTCCAATTCATTGAGCAGACCCTTCATTTCCATCGACCAACCACATCGAGAGAGGGCAGTGAGTGTTTGTGAGAGAGAGAGAGAGAGAGACATGAGAGGGGGAGATAGTGAACATCGAATCGGATGCATTTGATTTGTGAGCATCGTCCATAAAGAGCTTTCGATAGTCGTTGTTAACTGGGTTAAGCGGGCATTCAGTAACATGGTTTTCTTGTTGTTGTAGTGGTTGTTGTGAATTTTAGTTGTTGCTTGTTGTAGATGTTTGTTGTTTATTTTAGTTGATTTTTGTTGTTATTGTGGATGTTTTTTGTTGTTATGTATGTAGATTTTTGCTGTTATTTTGGTAGACTTTTCTTGTTATTTTCGTTTTTATTATCGTTGTTATTGCCACAGTTATCATCATTGTTATTACTATTCCTCATGTCAATGTGTAGTTTTTTTAACAGGTTTTTTTTACCATGAATTGGGAATGTTCGATTCAACAGCCCAGGTGGTCCAAATCGGGGGACCCTAATAAGTCACCCCCACCTCCCCCTCGACTCCCTCGGGTGCAGCTGTCATTTGGCTGATCGGCGATTTGTTTGACGTTTTTCGGGGCCCACCCGATCAGATCCACAACTCGAAAAGACACCACAACTTACACTGAGTTCATAACAAGAGCAGGAACCAAAGAAAATAACAAGAAATCTCCAGTGAATTGAGCTCCACGCATGCGCTTAGACACTCCCCTTCTCCCTCACACACTCCCCTTCTCGCTCATACACTCCCTCTCTCCCTCACACTCTCCCCTTCTCCCTCACACACTTTTTCACTCCCTCTTTCATCGAAAGGTGACTCCGATAAATCTCCTCGTGTCATTTGCCTCCCATGCGTGTTGAAATCCCAATTGCATTCGAATCCATGACTCTGTGGATTTGATCTCCATACATGTATGAATGTGTCTATAGGTGAGGCTATCTATCTTTGTCTCTGTCTGTCTGTGATTCTGTCTGTCTATCTCTATCTCCCAACCACACTCTGCACTATCGCCTTTGTGTCTAAGTGTTAGCCTGCGATCGTAATCCTTCCTAAGTAGGCGCTAATTCTCGGATTATCGCTTATTTAAGACGCGTTGTAACCATTGGAGAGAAATCTTTATCTTTTTGTCGTGATCTGGGAATGAATGGAATTTTTTGGGGATTCAGCGATGTCGTCGATTTGTGGTTTGGTTAACTTCCAATCAAACAACTTCTACAAGTTTTCCTGCTGCTGATGAAAACTCGATTTGTGTGAAATTTAATTCAACTAAATAAAATATTAAAGGAATTATACAGAAAATATAAAATTATCAGAAAAAGTAAAAATATAGGAATAAACAAAAATATTGAAATTTAAAAAAAAATTCTTACGAAATTAAAATTTCAATAATTTGCAAAATACAAAAAAAAAAAAATATTTAAAACTAATAACTTTTAAAAAAATAAATAACTCAAAATATTGTGTACAAAAATAAAAAAAAACCAAATTTTAAAATAAGAAATAATGCAAAAAAATTTTTGGAACATTAAATCCAGAATATAACATACAAGTTTAGTAGTTTTAGTGGTTCAAAAAAATAATGATGAAAAAAATAATGAGGTTAAAAACGAAAAATCCGTACTACATATAATAAAAAAAAATCAAGAACTCATTATAAAAAAAAATTATTATAATATAAAGTAAAAAACATTAATCTGAATATTTAATAATTTTTTTTTATTCATTCATCATATTATTATTCCTTTCATTTGATTATAATCATTTTATTCATTTTATAAAACAATTTAATGTATTTTATTCATAATCAATTAAGAACTTGAATATATTTAAATGTAAAGTTGTGTAACAACAATGTTGCGTTCGCTTCCATGGAGGCGACCTCAGCGAAGCCTCCTCATCACCGCCTTCTTCTCTTCTCTCATCCGGTCCCTCATTCGCTCTCTTTCTATCTCTATATCGCCTCCTCTGTCACCCTCTCCTCCCAGTCTCACCATCGGTGGCAGAATAATTGATGAATTCGCCGTTGCATTCCATCGCTTGACGCCAGGACACGTCGTGTCGGCTCTTTGAATGCGCGCGAGTTCCATGGAGACGTCGTAATGAGAAATCGAGAGCGAGGTTTGAGAGGGAGACAGGCGGGGGGAAGGTGAGGCAGAAAGATATGGCCAAAGGAGGGAACACCAAAGGCGTTGCGTCCAGAGACCGCGGGACCCCGGAGGGATCGCTGAAAGAAACCCCAGCAGGCGACAACAGAAGGGGACACCGAGGAGACGTCGCGGACGAAGACGCGCCCAGACGTCAGACTAATTAAAGTCACACGGTGGCAACCCTTTTCCAACAACAACAAGAATAACAACAATAACCGCGACAACAACAGCTGCAGCCACCTGCAACACTTCGACACAGATGGAGGGAGGCAAAAGAAGCAGAAGGAGTAAGGAGGAGATAAGAAGAGGGTGATGGAAAGAGGAAAAGAGGGAGATAGATAGAGAGAGAGAGGTAGATAGAGAGAGGCAGCCGCGACTGGATGTTTATTGAAATTCCGAAGCGTGAATGATTTTGATTTATGGTCTGTCGCGAAATAGTTGAATGCGTGCAAAAATTGCAACTACACGCAGGCGACAATAACAATATTGTTGTTGTGAGAGACGACGACAACAACAACAACAACAATATAGGGAGGAATAACAACAACAACAACGAAGAGACAACAATGGAGAAGCAACAACAATAGTAAGATAACAACAAACAGTCTGAATTCTATCTAGCCTGAAGCAATCAATTTTAGATGTTGTGATAGTCATGGGTAGCAAAAGTTTAAAAATCGTCATCAGGTTCTCTTCGTCTCCTCTCTCTCCCCTCCGATTACCCCATATCTTGTCTCTTTCCTGTCACTTTACCTCTCTCTTTCACTCTTCTTCTTCCTTCCTTCATCATTCTTTCTTCCCAACGGTTGATAATAAATGTATGTTAATGCATGAGAGATGAGATCGCAGACACGATCGTCGCCAACGTGGCCGGTGAGCACAAAGTGATCTCCACTTCCTTCCAGACCTAATTAAAACCATGACAACGAAGGCTTCTATCCTCTGTTCCCCCACTCCTTCGGCCCTGGAGAGACAGAGACAACAATGTCTTGGGCAGATGAGTAAGAACGATCGAGGCATGGAAGGAAAAATCGATCAATCGATGGAGAGAAAAATCATCCGATCGATGGAAGGAAAAATATCGACCGATCGATGGACAAAGCTATCGAAGCTACGATCGAAGGAGAGACAAGTCTAGTTTCCACCCATGAATCGATCGATCGCTGTCGCTGGGCAGGTCGAAGTATAATGAATATTATTAAGATTAATGGAATCATTCGCACTTCGGAAAACAGGATTCAAGTCCTAGAAGTTGAATCAATCATTTGGGTAGAGGTTCTTTGATCGAGACGAACCTTGAATATGAGAAACCTTTAATAAGAAGAAACTTGAAAGGGAAAAACTCTTAATGAGAAGAAACTTGAATAGGTGAAACCTTGACTAAGAAGAACCTTGAGTAGGCGACACCGTAAAGTGTGAAGAACTTGTATGAACTTTGAACAAGAGAACCCTTAAAAGACTACGAAATGAATTCTAGAACTCAAAAATATAATAAGCAAACAAATATTTATATTTGTGAATGAACCCAATTGAAGGAGTTAAGTTTAGGTCAAAATTCGTAAAATTCGTTACCCTTGAAAGTGAAACCTCCCACCAGTGACCGCTTTCGTTCCCTCGTTCCAAACAAAGTTCCTTCCATTGATGAAGCAATAAAAAGCAATTACAAACAAACCCATTAGAAGCCACCATCGAGCCGTGAGCATCCATGGAGAGCGTTTTAATTGCATTAAGTTGTAGACAAAGAAGAAGAAGACTGATGACGATGAAGCAGTCGACCATATAGTCAATGAAGAAGAGGAAGCATTAATGAATGGTGAATCGTCGTCGTTGGCCATATGACAAATTAAATGACGAAACAAGTCGTAAAAAAATCTACTAAAGTAGCAGACGAACGATCGTCAAGCAAATGATCAAGCGAATCGCAAATGCAACTGGAAGCAATGAAGAGAAATAGAGAGGGAGGAGGATATGGAGGGAATGAGAGGGAGATTGACTCCGGAACGAACGGCGGACGCGGCTGCGCATGCGCTGTTTTAATTATGAAAAGAGTGGATCGATCGTTAGGCGTCGTGTTGATGGATGGGGAAGACATTTGAATCGTGAGTATACTAAAGAGAAATGTTGAGGAAAGAAGAGTAAAAAATGTGTAGACAAGTAAGAATCGATTGAGACTTTAGAAGACTCCAGCAACAGGATGATGACCAGGTGACAACTAAATCATAATTTAATGACGACAACTATATTAAGATGGGATAAACACCAAATGGAAACTGGATGAAGACTAGATGAAAACTACTTGAGACTAAAGGAAAACTAGATCAAGACTAAAAAATGTGTAAAAAGAAAAAAATGTGAAAAATAAGTGCAATTTAAGAAAATGTAAAACATATTTAGTATATTGTGTGAGGAATTTCTAAATGATTGATAATTCAGGAATTTAAAAACATGATTTCATATCCAAAGAGAAGCTTCTCTAAGAGAAAAGAAGATCAGATCTAACTAAAAATTTCTCAAGGGGGATTTTAGGAACATGAAATCACTTGATACCGATGGAATCCTCTATAACAAGTAGATGCCTTAAGGTAGATTGGTAATGATATTGATATAAAAGCCTAACTGGGCTCGTTAGGTGCGAATGAAATTCCCCTTTGAATACACAGACAAGATCTAACTGACGGGAACTGAAAGCAAATAAGGCGAATAAATTTTCAGATTAGAGGAGAACAAATTCCCCAAACGATCGAAGAATGAGATCGACCAACGAGAGAGATATGAGTAGGAAAGACTGAGTTGGAAAGATTGACTAGGAAAGAATGAGTTGGAAAGAGTGAGAAACATCGTTAAAAGTGGAAATAAAATGATTTGTTTGGACGCATTCACAGAGCCCTAACTGCCCTCACGATCACAGACGCAGACGCTTTAATGCTAATCCTTAAAGTTATTGTCGCCGGTGAGATTCGTTCGATTCGATCGTTCGGTTCATTCATTCATTCAATACTCATTCATATGAACGATGAATGGGACTGCGTTGAAGGTGGCGAAGGTGGCGGATCGCCATGAGCGGATGCTCGTGACAAAGGCTGTTGTCGTGGCGACGATCGACGATCGCGGCGACGATCATTTAAGTCGATCGCAATCAATTTTAATTTCAGATCAGGCCGAATGTGTTGCCTGATTTCATGATCTTCCCCTCGGGCGACAGAACGAGAACTAACAATCGATCGATGGGTCGGAGGAAAGAACGATCGATCGATGGTAAGGAGGAAAGAACGATCGAATCGACAGAGAGACCGAAGGACAGACAGACTGAAGGACAGACAAACATTCTATTGTATGCTTTGGATTCCTCACACACACTCGCATCTTATTTATTAGCCCTGGGAATTGAGAGGGTTATTAAAAGAATCCTCAACATAAAGGGTTCCTCCGCCCCCGCCTCCCTCTGCACGCCTGTCATAATCCCGTGAGAGCCGACCAGAGTCCGATCATAATATTTTTATGAGTCCATGGAAGCATCGGACGATGGACACAATCAGAATCAAGAGGATCCAGACGAGGATCCAAGTGTCACATTTGACACGAACGATCGTAAACTGGGTCTGGAACACTCGGACTCTGAGGTATTTAAAGGAGTTCAAGTTGTAAAAGAGGATTAGCGAGATCTGGGGAGAGGGGCGAGATAGAACCTTCGATAAAAAACCTTGAAATTTCTCAACTCGAAGAAGTACGAAAAAATAAAAAAATTTTAAATTAAATGTTTGATTTTGTCAAAAAATGTGTAACATAAAAAAAAAATGTTTTTATTAATTCTGGAATGTTGTATTTTTATATGAAATGTTACTGTTTTTCTCATATTTTTTTTTTCTTAAATTTTGAAATTTATTTTGTTTTATTTTACTTTTATCTACCCTTTCGAAAATTTGCCAAAATAAAATGTATTTGAAAGCATATAAATATTGTTTCCTTCATTCATTTCATCGTTTCTTGTCTGGCGAATTTAATTATTTTATTTGCTGGTTGAACTTTTGCTCCCCCCCAGAAAAGTCTCAAGAATTTCCTGCCATTCGCCCCAGTTGAATTCCAGTCCGCACTCGTCGCCGCAGGTGGTCCCACCATCGGAGTCAATTAACCCACATCGATTCCACTCCCCCGCTGCGGTGGTGACGGCCGCCGTCGCACATGGAGCCCACTGTGCACCCATTGTCTGACGTTTCCCGACGTTGCTCCGGTGCCTGCTGGTGCTTTTGCTGATGGTGGTGGCGTGAGTCCGGTGTAGGGTGACCGGTGCCTGGTGCCGGGTGGTGGTGACACCACGTCCTCGGCATCGGCATCGGCTCCGGAATCAATTTGCAATCGCGGTGGGAGGCTAAATGCTCTGCGCTGTCACCGTCTGATGCGGCCGGCCGAAGAAGTCGCAGCAGCGAAATTAATCGACAGCAGCCGGTGGAGGCGTCGAGACTTCCGCGTTCAGCCTCCGTCGTGGAGTTCGAGAGGGGTCCGATGTCGTGAATCCAGGCATGGGGTCAACGAGCTTGGGTCTCGCACTCCAATCGGTGCTCTGATTGCATGCTTTATGAAATTTCATTATTCAATTTAAAAGGATTTTTTTTAATTTGGAAAAAATTATATACATAAATATTGAATTAGCGTTAGAAAATAAATGTTCAAAATTAAAATAAAATAAAAAATATATGAACTGATCTTCAAAAAATTATTGATAAAAAATTATAAACAGATTTTCAAAATAAACATGATTTTCAACATAAAATTAAAAAACATCTATTTCCATTCTTCGATCTGGTTTCACTTTCAGACCCACATTTTTAAATTCCGAAAAATACTGTCAAATGTCCTTTTTACGGGTCCTTTCTCGCTCTCCCACGCTCTATTCCGTCCTCTCTCATCCTTCATCACTCCCTCTCCTCATCGTTCTTTCTTTCCATCGCTCGCCATTGTCGTGCAATTGAATCGAATGAATGTTTAATGGTGTTCGAATTAAGTGCGGCCCGCATCGCATTTGGAATGAGTTGGCAACGCGACCAGCCGCGACCGACCGGCAGACCGCCGGACCGGACGTGGTCCTCTATCCATCCAACCATCTATCTATCTGTCCATGTTGATATCCTTGCAATGTGTTGTTTACACACACAGACACACCCTCGATGCCAACTGCTGTCGCGGACACGTTCCCAAAGGAGAGAATAGAATATGTTGTTGTTCTTATTGTCCTCTTATTGTTGTTGTTATTGTTGTTGTTGTAGAAAGAAAGTGTGATATGAATATTGAATGATGCAAGTGATGGAATGGTGGACGATTTTTTGGTCACGCAAACAATGACTGATGTTTACACAGAACCGATCTTTGAAGGCAACATTTCTCCAAGGAGAAGATGATAATGATGATGGTGAAGATAATGATGAGGAATTCTTCGATGATGATGAAGAAGATTCCGATGATCATGAAGGTTTCAATGAAGGCGGTTTCGATCAAGAAAATTCTCATGATGATGATGGTTCCTACGTGAGGGCGGCTCCTCTTTGTGTGAAGCGACAACGTGCCAAAAGTGTTCCATTGATGGAATTTTGGTAGAATTGTTTTTATTTTTTTTGTCGGTTTTTTTTCGGTTTCTTTTAATTTCCATGGAACTCGCTCGAGTGACTAAGTCAGGTGTCAAGAAGGAGTCAGAGGCAAAGACAAGTCAGGTCTCAAGACAAGTCAGGTGTCATGAAGAATTCAGTTGTAATGAAGAAGTGGAACCATTCGACCAGGATTTGTCCCATTAGTGTTTTGCTCTGGTGTGGGAGGATTTCCACGAATCCGTCATGGTCTGAGTTCGTTGATGTGTACAATTAAAATGCAGAACCTCGCTTTTCCCCCCTATTTTCACGGGAAATCGCGCGATCTCCACCTGTCTGCGGGAACCCGGATCAACGAGAATTTGTCCTCTAATTCTCTAATTGCAAGTCGTGATCAAATTAAGTAACACAAACAAAAAATTACCAAAATCCTAAAGAATGAAAGGTGAAAATTTCAAATGAAAGGGAAAAAAATGTGGAAAATTCTTGAAATGTGTGACAAATTGGAAAAATTCACC
The DNA here is from genome assembly GCA_017309665.1 of Coelopa frigida. Classification (NCBI taxonomy): domain Eukaryota; kingdom Metazoa; phylum Arthropoda; class Insecta; order Diptera; family Coelopidae; genus Coelopa; species Coelopa frigida. The sequence goes on from CM029562.1 coordinate 3,314,780, forward strand.
TGCCACTCGCCAAACTCTCGTCCCTTCCGCCCTTACCTTGTTTCAATCAACATTCGTCACGCCGATCCTCCTCATCCAAAATGACACCACATCCTCCTCAAAAAGAAAACTCGGGGACCCTTATCGTAAGCTGTCATAATGTTGTCTGATTGCACTCAAAACTCTCTCCATTATCCTTTGTTCATGTCTTTCTCTCTCTCTCTCTTGTCCCCCTTTCTCCCTCTGTCAAACTACGATCCCTCAGCCTTCCTCATTTTCCTTTTCTCCTTCCCTTGATAAAACTCCTCGCCTTCCAACCAAATCCCAATCTCTCTCAAGCTGTCGCAATTAATTGTGACACGCTCTCTCGATCCCGAATCCCTTGGCTAACACCACAACTACAACAAACAACAACAATAACCCACTTCAACCCCTCGATCTGACCGTCCGCCGATCTTTATCTATCATTACAAGTATTTCCAAAATTTCCTGAATGCATTTCATCATAATTTCATTATTTTCCATCGCTCTATTATCCTTCTATCTGTCTGTCTGTCTGTCTCATTCTTCGAGCCTCCATGGCCAAGAGAGCGTAAAACCTGTCAGCGCAAGACCTGTCACAGGAATTGTGACAAGTCATTATCTGATCGAGGAGAGAGAAATGAAGGGAAAACTGAGAATTTTTCAGAGTTTGAAAGGTCAAAAAGAAGAAAATATGATGGAAAATGGTATCAGAAAATTAAGTCCTTAAGGAATCTTGAAAATAATGAATTCTCTGATATCTTGGAGCAAGATTTGACTTCTTAAGAGGTTTTCTGAAGAAACACACAAAAAACCTCTGAAATCTAGAGCAAATTTTCTAAAAACCCTGACCTAAAACAAGATCAACGAAATACTTCGACAGCGAGATGATGATGATCTAAATCTTGATGGGTTTGATGAACAAATTAAACCTACTTTTTCAAAAGAACACGACTATCGCGATAACGATCAGACCTCCAAAGCCAAATCGTATCGAATTAATTAAAACCACTTCTCTTGTGCGATGAAAACTGAGAGTAAAAATAAATTTATACTCTAACTTAAAGGGCTCCATCGAGCTTTAATTGCTTTATGAGCCCGAAGTGAAAGCTCATCGATGTGTATTGGGTTGAGTAATTAAAGAGAAATTTAAATTCTGCAACTTGTTGTCGCTTTCGGTCGATTTTAATCAATGGCTCAATTGATCAACGTCAACGGATCTTTATGCGATCTATAAAAAAATCAATAGACAACGACATGTTGGACGCCAAAAAATTAGCTCTCGAATACCGATCGTTAGTGGCTGTTGTTAATGTTGTTGTTCTTGTTGTTGTTGTTGTTGTTAATGTTGTTGTCGTTTCTGTTGTTGTTCTTATTCCTGTTGCAATAAAAATCGGGATCAATAAAAACTAAATAGAAAAGATCGAGGAAAAAAACTGGGAACAATAAAAGTAGAGGGAGAGAAATGAGGCCGATAAAGTGTCTGTGGGGTTTTATTGATGGGGTTTTAATGTCGGTGTGGGGTGATTGGAGGAGGTGGTAATTTTTACAATAACAACAATAACAATGATACTAATAACAACAACAAAGTTCAACCATTCGATGCAAACCAATCGTGCAACATAATTTTCTCGATTCTTTGCGATTCCAATGATATATGATACAATAACTTTTGAAATAGGAAAAACAACAACAACGAAAAACTGAGGAACAACGAAAATTCGACAACAACAAAGTAGAAGAAGAACCACTACAATAACAACAAAAAAGAAGCATCGTATCAATGATCATGAGTCCTATTAAAGAACAATAAAGCGAAGAATTAAAAAAATAAACTCTACCAAAGGAAGGAGAAGACGAAGAATAAGAAGCAGAAAAACAAAAATAACAACAATAAAAACAACAACAACGAAAACTTCAAAAATATATGGTCCGAAGAGAAGGAAGGAAGATGATCCTTGGTTTCCAATGGGATGAAGCTCGAGATGAAGCGGATCGAAAGATCGAGGCGGCGACGAAACTTCAAAGTCGTAGGAAAGTGTGAATGAATGAATTTTATTTTAATGGGTTCTGTTAACCATTTGGTGTTGTTATTGTTACCACAGACAATGTTGTTGTGACCACTAATGTTGTTCTGTTTGTTGTTGTTTTTATCTCTTGAACTTGGTTTTCCGTTCGCTGAGAGAAGAGAAAATAAAAGAAAAACTTAGTCAAAGATCGTGTTTTTGTTAACAGTAACTCAAACTAATGTTGTTGTTGGTGTTCGTTTTGATGTTGTTCGTGTTCTTTTTTATATTTTTCTTGTTCTCCTTGTTGTTGTTTTGGTTTTCTTTCTTGGCTATTGTTAGTTTTTAATATTCTTTTTATTATTTTAGTTACACGATTGTTGAAGCCAAATTTTATCCATTGTTAGTAAAGGTTGTTCTTTTTCTCGAAATTGTTGTTATTGTTCTCGATGTTGTTGTTTTCTCATCATATAGAAACAACAACAACAATAACTAGAGAAATTCTGTCTAAACTATATAATCGGTGGGTGGATACAAGCACATAACAACAACAACAACAAGAATAACTTGATAATAGCAACAAGAATTTCTATTAGAAGAAAAATAAGTTTTATGACTACAACAAGAATTTTTATAAAAACATGAATTCGTATATAACATAACAATTCGAATATAAGACAACAAATTCATATAAGAAAAACAGAAAAATAACAAAGAGTAACAATAACTTCTATAAGAATAACAACAACTTCTATAAGAATAACAACAACTTCTATAAGTGTAACAAGGAAAAATAACAACAACTATCATAAAAATATCAACAACTCCTACAACAATAATAATAACTGCAACTACAACAATAAAACCAACTACAACACTGAGAACTTTTCATAACTTCTAAAAGAAAACGGCTAGAGTAGTAAAAATTACAACAACTAAGATGATGGCAATAAAACCAACAACTACAATAATACAACAACAACTACAACACCAATAAAGGCCTCTTCAAGTCCGACTTTAACCATTTTTTTTTGCAAAATGATGATCGTGTCTAACGGTCTCTCGCCCAACGTCACGCCTCCCACAATCTCTCTCTCTCCTCTTTCTTTCTCCTCTCGCTCGATCTTTCACTTCTTTTGGTTGAAGAATAAAAATCCGAACAACACCGAGAACCAAAGCGACAACAACAAGTTGATGCCTTCACCTCCGATGGCCACGTTTGGAAAAAAATTGTATGAAAAGCTACCATGAGTTTTTATTGTACAGATCGTTGGTGTGGATCGTCTCTCATGTAGGTTGGTTTTAACACGCTCGAGGTTCTGCGATTTGTTGGCACCTCGTTGAGACTTCGATGCACAAGAAGGAGGAAGCAACTGAAAGAGTCAGAGGAGAGAGAAAGAGATAGAGACATAGAGGAGAGAAAGAGATAGAGACACCGAGAGGAATAGAAGAAGGTGGCGAAGAAATCCACCTCCTACAGATCCATGTTTCCTGATCTCTGCCAACCGAGTGGAAAATTATTAACTTTTATTGACGTGGAAAAAAAATAGAGAAAAAAATATTTAAAACCGGGTAAAGAACGAACGGAGCAAGGGAAGGGGAGAAAAAGGGAGGAGATTAGCGAAAAAGGTGAGAAAAAGGTGAAGAAAAGAGAGAGGAATTAAAACTGAGTCCTGGGTCTGTAAGGTGGATGGCTCGAGATTCTCCAGGTTGGAGGATGTATCAGAAATAAAATAGTACTTTATAATTTCAATTAATTGATCTAGATTTGATTTACTCTTTCAGACTTTCTTTCAGAAAGGAACAAAATATTTGCTCATATATTTGCTAGAGTCTTTTATTGTATTTAGATTAAGAAAGGAATTAAGTGGTAAATTTAAGGCTAAGTTATTGATATGTGAATTTTAATAGACTTTTATTTCTTTAGTTATTTAAGGAATTTAATAGGATTAATATTAAAAAAGTCGATTATTCATTCCCTACTTCATATCAAAGTTCAATTAATTAATAAATAATATTTCATTATATAGTTCTTCACCAAATAATATTTATTTCTTCGGTTCTTTTCGGCTTCATTGAGATTATGATCATAAAATTCGAATATTCATTCCCACCTCCATATCAAAGTTCCATTTACTAATAATTAATATTTCATTCAATGGTTCTTCCTCAAATAATATCCATCAAATTTTCACAATATTAATCAATCCTTAAGACCTGTGGCCCAACCCCAACCCTTCCCTACTCAAACCTTGTCCTATCTCAACTCTCTCCTAAGCGACCAACCACACGTCCCCAACATAAATATTTCATCCGAAACCCATTGAAATTCCATCCCCACCCCGAAAAACTGATGGACGACGACACTACGAAAGGTTCTCTGGATTTAATTAACCTAGCATTGTTCACAAAATCGAGCTCGAACAATGCTCGATGAGTTTTCATAATAGAAATATTCAATACCAACGTTGGAGGAGACCACATATCCAAAGACCTGGCCACATATCCAAAAACCGACCACATATCCAAATACCTTTCTAGAGTTGGGGGGTGATAAACTCCCTCTGGAAATCCATTCAAATGGTACAAAATTAATGGCTTTAACACGTTGCCATACGTTTGTGATGGTCACTCTGTCACTCATCCGTTTTTGCTTGGATGGAGTGAGAAATGGATGGAGGAAAACGAAGGACATCCGTGAGGGAAATTTATTCACTTAAGTGTAGTGTGGAGAATTTATGATCCTTGCAAGAAGCATGTCAAAGGTAAGGAGCGAACGTCTGTCCATCTGTCCGTCCGTCCATTCGCCTGTTTGTCCATATCTCCGCTTACATATTAATCACGCTAAACCATCGTCCATCGACCACATGAAGATAAGAGAACCTTAGGAGACCTGACCTCACCTCACTTCACCTTGTGCCTTGGGCTTATCCTGGCGTTTACCACAAAATTAAGCAGACACAATGTAAGGCTTTCACGTAGAGCTATCTCTCTCTCTCCCTCTCACTCCACCTGCTCCTTCTCTCAATCTTCGTCATGATTTATAAATAATTTCTCATGGTCTTGGTCGGGGTCTTCGTCATGGTCGTTGTTGCTGTCGTGTCGTCCTCCTGGACGTCATTCAAATTCATTACGCGGCGCCTTTTGTGTGCCTTGCAAGCGGGAGCAATTATTGTGTGGATTCGAGTGAAGGGTCAGAGTTTGGTCAGGTCTTTGAAATCGCATACACTCGAGGAAAAAATAAGTAATACAATAATAAATAAAAATAATTCTGTGGACTTTTGACATAACAAAATTTTTAATTTTTGAGAAGAGCAAATATTAAAAAAAACTAAAAAAAAAATATTGTTAATTAGTAAAATATGTCGTTTATTTTGATTTTTTTATTAGAATAGAAGATGTTTCAATTAAATTATAAATATTTTTTTTATTCTTAGACACCCTTGATCAGGAAAATCAATAAAAACCACTAAATTTTCGTTAGATTTACTAAACTTTTGTCAAAATCAACTCATGCCACCCTGTTACTGTATATGTATGCATGTGTTAGTCAGTAGATATGTGTGTTTCTGTGTTCGTTGACACTTATTTCGATGAAATTTATGGGTCGTACGTTTATTGTGTGCTTTTTGACACCAGACCAGCTCCCAGCCTTCAACTCCCACCAACCTCTGGTCACCTCATCCCAGGATCCATACCGAGGCAACGAGCCGAAGAGTGTTCGGCACGTACACGAACACCTTTTGTCCGAAAAACATACACACACCTCCCAGAAAAGGAGAGGGAGGGAGTGAGAAAGATGGGCTTATATGTTGTTTATTGTTTATTGTCTTCGCAGGCGATAAAAGTGTCCAGAAGACTCGTCCTTCTGAGGTGTTTTATTGTCTTCTACTTTTGCTCTTTCCTTCCTTCGGTTCGGTCATATGTCTGTCTGTCACGATGTTTGTCCGTCTGTTCATCGGAGGAGGTTCTTATAAATTTTCTGGGAGAAGCGAACGTGTATCAATTAATCTTGTTGGTATTGTCATTGTTACTGTGGTTGTTCTTCCATTTGTTATTGTTATTGTGTCAGGGTTTATTTATTTGACATTAGAATGTTACAGAACAATAGCTTACCATGGAATTCTAATTGTTCAACGTTTAGTTCCGACCGATACTTCTTCTCACTCATGATCTCATCTTCTCCGCCTCCACTCATTAGAATTCAATTCGCATGATGTCGGGTCCTCTCTGAGGAGTTTACTTAATTTTATTCGATTTCATTTTACTTATTTCATTTTATTTCATGATTTTATTCATTATTTTGTTTCACTTTTTACCATTTAAATTTAATTTTTCTTACTATTTTAATTTATATTTTTCTTATCACTTTAATTTTAATTTTTTTACCATTTAAATTTACATTTTTTGTACAAATTAAATTTGGCTTATATAAATGTAAAGGATGAATTTTCTATAATAAATTATGGGTTGTACATTTATGACATGGGGTACCCTTGTCATTACTATGGCGTTTGGGTCTCAAAAAGTGCATTTCTTTTAATTAAAACAGCACAGGTCTCTAATTGCAGGAGTCCTTGAGGTAGGGACGAGTTTGAGAAGGAGTTGAAGAACTACTTGGGTGTTTTGAATTTTGATATGAAAAATTCCTTCACGTATCTGTCATGGAATATTCTTTATACCGAGTCCAAGAAGGTCGAGAAAGGAATTTTAATCGAATTCAACGGGTTGGGAGAGAAAGTGATTTATGGAGTGGATTTCAAAATTGAAAAACATTGAAATTTTTATAGAAAAAAATTCTTATAGAAGAAAATGTACTGGAATTTTCATGATCCATTCACTACCATCACCATCTACCCTAACAATCGATATTGTTTCTGAATACACTTGTTAGAAATGGTCCTGATCTTCCCCACCCTAAAAATCAGTGGTTTTTACGATCCTCCACATCCTTATGATCTTTCCTGATTTCCTCTTGGATTTTGGCTTTCATTCATGGTATCAATAGCATCCCTATATCCCATAAAACACTTCCTCAATCGCTCTATTTCCACCGAATTTGTTCACTCAATTCACCTGGATCAATAGATCGAGACAATGAGATATGTAGAGATATCAAAGGAGGGTCAAAGGTGGGAGAATGGTGGAAACTGAGCGATAGAGATAGAGTGAGGAGTGTGAGAGAGAGAGAGAACACTTCTTCATGGTTGACATCGTCTTCATCACCATCAAAGAGGAAGAATTTCTGAAAAATCGATCGACGCGTGACCGATGTAAGTCCAAAGATTACGATAACGACCTGGCGCAGAGTGAGAAAGAGTGTAAAAAAGAGATGAAGAGATAATGAGACTGAAAGAGAGATATTGGGAAGAAAATCAACCGCATTACGTGTTATGAAAAACGCACGAAATTTAACAGGTTTTCGTGGAAATCCACAGAAAAACTGGATGAATTTCTTGGTAGCATCTTTCGAGGCTTCTGTACGATTAAAAATTCAACCCAAGTAGCAATCGGAACAAATAAAGACGACGATCGTCATGGCGCCTCTGATATAGTTTATTCGACTTCTTCTTCTTCGTCGAATTATCTCTTTGTACTTGATCGCTTTTTGTCGATCGTGTGCGGTTTAATTGAGAAATTAATTCTGCTCACATTTGGACCAGAAAATGCGGCATTACTTGGTATTAGTTGGATTGGTGAGGAATTTTAAAAGTTTTTGGACAAATTCTAGATTTGGGTTTGAGTGGGATTCCGGGAAGATGATCGGGACTCATTGGACCTCCTAGGGTTGGTTCTGGGGTTAATGAGGATCGTGATTGGAAAGAATTCAGCATCATTGAATTTATTTTGAAAATTTTTTATAAAGAACTTAATAGAAAACTTTGGAATCCCTTGAGCTATCGATCCTTTCAGTTTGATTTTTAATCATTTTTGCTTTCTTTGAAAAATTCTCCTTTTTCTCTCTCTGTGGACCGGATCCTCACAACCTTAGGAAAGTCCATTTTCCTTCAATTCTTTCACTTTTCTCATCAAACCCTTATCAATGTTGGATTCAATAAATCCTGGTCAACCCATAAAATTCTCTCGCCGGACTAATTAAAGCTACAAGCGAGCGTGATGGACGCGGAAAAATTCGACCACATCCTTGACTTAGAGACCTGAGTCGAACCTGAAAATGAACCTAACCTTAACCTAAACCAAAGCAAACCTCACCTTGACCCAAACCAAACTCCATCCCAACGGGAAGCCCTGAAACGTTACCATTTCCGAGACCATGGCCGAGACTCATACCAAGAACCAGACCACGATCACGACCACGGCCGAGTCCCAGACGAAATCACATCCTTCGAGGGAACCGTCGAGATTCGCTGGAAAACCAATGGACGAAGACGATGAAGTCATAAATTAGGGTCAACAACGGGAGAAATCAAGGAAGGCGACAGGCCAACGTTGATGGGGATGGGGTGATGATGACCACGGCTCGAACCGCAGGCACGTAAACGGTATCAAGGCGACCACGACCGCTGGTCGCTCCGGATGCTGTAACGGATCGTGGCCTGATGAGGAAACCCGAAGAAATTAAGAAATTCCCAACCCAAAGTCAAAAGTGAGAGAAAAACACCGAAAACAGTGCAAGAGATAAGAATTTTTCTCACTCTCTCTCTCTCGCTCTCAGCATCTTTCTCCACCCGCCATCTATCTATCTGTCGCTGTCAGGAGGAGAGATGATATCTGGATGTCTGTCTCACCCGCACAGGTTCCTTTCGTTCTCGTCTCGTCACGTAACGTGAGTCACGTCCGTGATCACCCGGACAACGGACAACGGCGACTAAGCCGAGTGAAAGAAATAAAAACATAAAAAACAGGAGATGACACAGTGTGGGAGAAGGAGAATGAGATTGAGGTAAAAATACTGACAGTCAGAAGGAAGGTGCAAAGAAATAAAAGTTAATAAATAAAAATTGTTGTTTGCCTCGGTGTTCACGTGGCTTAATTTATGAGTCCCGTATCCACTGGACGGTAGTTCTTCCCTCTCTCTCTCTCTGTACCAACTTCCATCTTTCCATTTCTCACTCCCTCTTCCATCTTCGACTCTGATCTCATTCTTTTTCACACTGTTTGCTGGCCCAAACCCAAGAACGGTTGGACATCTCGTTGTCTGTCGCACAGTGGATTCTGTTTACAGTTTTTACGACACAACATTCTAGATTACGTACACGTGATGGTCTCCCTCGTAGCCCTCTTATCAATCCTCTGTCAATTTATTTATTGTTGTTCCGTCGAAACGACTTCGGGTCGAATGGAAGGAGGGAGTCAAGTGAATGACGTCCGGACCAAGGTGGCAGCATCCTGGAGGAAGTCTCGGCAAAAGGATCGAAAGAACGGAGTCTGGACCTTGGGTCGGCGTCTGGACCGTGGTCGATGTTTGGGCCTGATTCTCTTTTCGGTTAAGTGAAAAGCAATGCGTTAACGCACTTCGCAATCATTATGCGTAACACGTAGTGTCTACAAGTTTTGGCCCCGAAATCGGAAATCTCTTTCCGTCTTCCTCACACACGCAATCTCTTCCTTCTTGGTATCTCTTTCGCCACTCGGCAGGAGGTCAAAAATGTTAACGAGGCCCAATTTGATGCGGCCGGGATATGGTACGGTAGTGTTGTTGTAAATTGACTTGTTGTTGTTGTTGGTCTTGTTGTTCTTTATGATATTTTTTTGTTGTTTTTCATATTTTTTGTTTGTTTGATATTGTTGTTGGTGTTATTATATTGTTGTTGTTGTTATTTTTGTTGTTATTATTATTTTTGTTGTTATTATTATTATTATTTTTGTTATTCTTTTTTGTTGTCGTTTTTTTTTTCTTCTTCCAGTTGTGATGGGAAAATATTTGCGATCGAATTGCAGTGATAAGTCACACAATTTGTGAAATGCTAAAAATGCCAACAGATTCTTCATCCTTTCCTTATCTTCTTCATTTTGTTTTATTGTTGTTCATCTCTCTTTCTTTTACCTTTTTTCCATATCAATTTATTATAGCTGAAGACGTTTCTATAGGTAAAATAATTTATTTAAAATTACAGGTTCGTAGTAATCTTACATAAAACTTAATATGATTCAAAAATTAAACCATTAGTTATATGATTTTGGTCCGTATCAAAATTAAACCATTAGTTATATGATTTTGGTCCTTATCATTTCCTAAAATTCTAAAAAATCGAATTAAACTCTAAGATTTTAAATCAAATTTTCTCCAAAACTTTTCTTCTGAAACCTAAAAATTAAATTCATCAATAAAATCCATATTTTGTAAAATTATCCTTTAATATCCAACGCTTCACGTCGACACTTAGTCGATAAAGTCTCTCAACCTACTGGAAATTTCCTACACCTACACTATCTCACTACTTCATTCTCTCTCTCTCTCTCTCACTCTTTCCCCTAACACTCTTTCCTCCTTCTCCCTCAACCATTTGAACAGAAATACAATCCTGTTACATCCACCAGGATTCATTTTCACAATGTGCATGGCATCAATGTAAATCGTTGTCATTTCCTCTCTCTCTGTCTTTCCTCATCTCCCTCTCTCTATCCAGCGATGGACGCCAATGTAGGGCAGACAAACACACACATATACTACTTTCGCGTCGATGCAAATGCACCTAGAGTGGTCGCGGATCAACACAATCAAACATACTCAAATACACTCAAATATACTCCAACAAACTGAAACATACACTAACACAGACGTAGACCCAACAACACCAACAGACACACCAACGCCACAGACAGAAATACTCGCGTTCTACATTCCACAATCCAGGAACATGCAAAATTAAAACCTCACAGATGTTGCTCCAATTAAAGGGTAGCGAGGTGGAGGAGGAGTGGGAGAAGAGAGAAGGACAGGTGTAGGGTGGAGAGAAAGAGGTGGAGAAAAAGATGGAAGAGTGGTGGAGCGTGAAATGACATTTGCATCAATGAACTCACTCTCTCTTTCACTCACTTTCTCCACACATGGTCTGTCTTTCTCTACCCAACTCCCTGTCCCACCCAACTCCCCTCTCTCACTCCCTCTCCCTCTCACACTCTCTCCCTTTCTCTCCTACTCACACTCTCTCCCCTTCCCTCTCTATCTCTTGTTTGATTTCCTTTTCTCTACTTGCATTGATGGCCATGTTTATGGCTGGATGCTACATGTGAGCTCAATTTTTAATGGACCATCAGAGACAACAGCGGTAATCCGAACAACAATAATAACAAGAACAACAATTATAACAACAAAATTCCAACACCAATAATAATAACAACAAAATCAACAACTACAAAAACAACAATTATAACAACAACAACAATCGCAAATAACAACCATCAACAACACTCCATGATTCCTGTTTCAACACTCGTCTCGTGTCCTTTTCGAGAACTTTCCTCGTCACTGGGTCACGATCAGAATTTTATTTTAGGTGAGAAAATGCAGGAGAAAATTTAAATTTCAGAAAATATCTGAACTTCAGAAAAATAATGTATTTCCTATTAAACTGAATTTTTCAATGATTTTAATTAGATTCAAGAGAAAAATTTTTTTATATATATTTTTTTTTATTTTATTTAAATTTTTGAGTTTCGAAAGATATAATAATTTTAATAAAATAAATATTTGTACTTATTTTGAACTGGAAATTTTGTTTTTCTATAAATATTTGTTATTTTTTTTTTGTATTTAAATATCCTAAAAATTTTATATATGAATATAATTTTTTTTTAAATGAAAATTTTTATTATCAATAAATATTTTTTATTAATGTGATTCACAGATTTTTAATTTTCATATTTTTCATTTTTTTATTTAATTAAAATTTTACATTCGATCAACTGAAACTATTATTTCTATTTAGTAAACAATATTATCATTGTTTTTTCACTTAAGAGCGATCGCGGAAGCAGCTCCCGTTCTCCTGAGACAACTGCGATGTCAATCCATTAAAGCCTTTTCTTCACGCCCTGTCTCACTTTATTTCCTTCCTCCTCACACCTCAATACCTCTTCCCTCTCTCTCTCTTTCTCACTCAGTAGATTCCACCTGCCGTGGTTCTTAATGAAACTACGTTCACGGAATGATTGAGTGAAGGAAAAAAACAAAAAAAAACGAGGAAATGTCGACACAATCATGTGGAAGGAGACCAGAAACAGACTAGAGAAGGAGAGAGAGGAGAGGAAAACCGGGAGCTCTCAAGGGCTATTTTTCAAAATTAATAATTTCTGCCTCTGTTGCCTCCGATGACGATGGCGAAGCCGACGCCTACGCAGGGAGCCGACCACAAACGCCCACCATGTGAGATTGTGATAGAGAGGAGAGAGAGAGAGAGAGTGGAGAGTGAAAGAAGGAGGCATCGAGGTGGAAGCGAGAAGGTTGAGACCGAAGGCATTCGCAAGTGCTGGACAAAAGGCCATCAATTAGACATTCAAGCATGTGTTCCTGAAAGCAAACATGGCGACATGGACTCGGTTTCGGTCTCGTTCTCGGACTCCGGGCGAGCCTCGAACGATGCGATTGTGCAGCGAGAACTCGTTGTGGGGATCGACAAGGGAGGGTTGAGGGAGGGTTGAGAGGGAGTCGAAGGTCGGTCGAGGGGAGGTTAAGGAGTGGTTGAGGGAGAATGGGGGGAAGGTCTCCTCTGAATCGAAGGTGGGTTGAAGGAGGATCGAGTCGAAGGGAGGCAACGACAAAGTCAAACAATCATTTTTCATCATTTCCACGCGCATTCGCTCAACATCTGCAGGAATCCAGAGCATGATTGAGAGAACGATTGAGCGAACGAGGGAGAGTCGAAAGGGGGGACGAAAGAGGGATGATAGAGGAACGATTGAGGGAAGCGAGGAAGCGATAGAGAAACGATGGAGGCGACGATAGAATCGAGAGGCAGAAGGCGTTAGAGGAAGTCGGCGTAACAGCCAATAACCTCGAGAGCCAGAAGTCAACTTAATTAATTTCTACGTCTGATTCTACTCTCGATCTCTCTCTCTACTTCTCTCTCCCTCGCTCGCTCCATCCTCTCGATCGCTCTCACCTTCCGGCTCGAAGTCCTCGCCTCATTCGTCTGGCTGCCCCATCGAGTGTGAAGGCGAGCGAATGGCTTCCGTGTGCGACGAACTCAGCTCGAGGCGATGGACAGAACGATGGACAGACAGACAGAGAGATAGATAAAGAGAGAGAGAGAGACAGACTGAGGGACAGACAGAACAGAGAGAAAGGACAGACATAAAGACTGAAAGACATAGACCTCGAGTAACGATCGATGGTCAAATGGCCATCTCAACCAAAAGGAAGTGGAGGCGTCTGCTGATGCATTAATTTTTCCATAAAGTGTTTTGGGGCGGGGCAGGGGGCGGACGAGAAGGAGGCTCCATCTCTCTCTCGCTCTCTCTTTCTCTATCACAATGGGATGGAGGGAGGCGTGATCGAAGCCTTTGGGTAGGCGGCGGCTGCTGCTGCTGCGTCTGCTTCTGTTGCTCCAGCTTCTGGCTTCAGACTTGGGAGCAGGTGTTGCGGTCGTCATCTGATTAAACAAATGTTATTTAGTGCTGCTTCCATGGGTGCTGGTTGTTGGTATTGTTGTTTTTATTATTGTTATTGTTGCCAAGGTGCGGCTGCGCAAAGGAACATGTAATTTGCAAACAACCAGTTCTCCTTCTCTCCATCTCTCCTTCTCGCTCACCTGGAAGCAATTGTAAAAGCGTCGATCATTGAATTATTTATTTAGAAATGCATATTAATTGATTCGACGATGATAGAGAAGCACTCCTGAACAGTGGGACAAAACGAGAATTTCACGCAATAATTCATAAGTGAATTCATCAACGTTTATTTGTCCCACTGTGCGTGGCTCTTGCCATGCTCGAGGGTTTCTGAGTGGCAAATCGTAGGCTCTCGATCACCAGGCGATCGATAGAACGAGGACGCAGGAAGTCAATTCGTTGTCTCTTTTTACCTCCACCCTTCCCTCTCGCTTTCTCCACCTCTTTGTGGTATTCATTTATTTCATTCCATTTATTTAGCGCATTTGTTTACTTTATTATTAATTAAAGCAAAACATTTTGTTTACAAAACTCCGCCAGACGCCGCGATACAAATGAAAAATCCATTTGAATAATTAATGGACTCGATGGCAATTGCAATTTATGAGTGGTACTATATGTGAGAGAGAAAGAGAGAGAGAGAGAGTAAGAGATAGGTGGATAGTATGAGCCCTCCAGACAGACAGACATTGGCCAGACATTTGGCCAATGCCATTCGCATTCAACGCATTCAAAGAGTTAATGGCTTTTTGGCTCGAGTGGACCAGGCGAAATCGATGATGCACATTTATACCAAAGGGACGATGGACCGGGAGGAGGGAAAGAGAGATGAGTATACAGAGTGGGAAAAAGATAGGAGGAGAGAGAGACAGAAGTTGGAGTTCGAAAACCCATTGCATAGGACTCCATAGTCCAACATATGGCATGAAAAATCGACTCCACATGCCTTGGCATCCGATTATCCTCCTGTCTCTTTACTCTCCCTCTATCACTCCTTTTTAACTCTCTCTCTTTCTGCCTACTCCTCTATTTCTCTTCCTATCCCTTTCTCCTTCTACCACCACCCTCTCTCTCTCTTGGTCTTAATTTTTGCTCTTCGATTTCTGTCTGCGAACGCAAATCGATGCGAAAACTGAAACGATTTATTATAAAATTTGCAGCATGTGTTGTTCTATAGCTCCCTGTCTCTTTCTCTCACTATCTCCCTCACTGCCGGGTGGTCTGGCTCAAAAAGAGTTGTAAATTAGGTCCTTTCTTTTCTCTATTGATCCCAAAAGTCAACCACGTTTTTCTCTATTAAAAAAAAATATATATTCCATTCACCTTATAAATAGAAGTATTATTCACTTTTTAAATATCTGGAAATTTTTCCTACCTTCACAATTCTCCATGCATTTTTTGATAGCCTAGACTGCTAAAATTCTGGTTGAATGGAATGGAATCTAATCATCAGAGATCATATGAGAAATTATAGTATTTATTCTCAATATTGTATTCTTCATATGGCCTTGCCAGCCCTCACCTCCACCCTCATCTAACATTCTTTTCTCTCCCCCATTCAATTGGTTTTTATGAAATATTAATTTATCCCCCGAACCAGTTTAGAATTCCGTTTTGACCAACTAAATGTGTTTGAGGCTGAATTTAATTGTTAATGGTTAACCACGTTATCCAGAGCAACTTTCAAAAATACTCTTTATAAACAAGTTCATACACAAACACATACTCACTCTAACACACACATTGGAATTCACACACACACACACATTAGCCATAATTGATTCTCTGTACGTTTTTGGTAAATTGTTGGTCGGAACTTGTTGAAAATTTGTTCGGCAATAAAATGAATTAATTGATTTCTCAAAAGCACTCATTAATTCACACCACGGGGGTTTCGTTCGGGGTTTTTCGCTCCACTTTTATTTCATCTCTCTATGTATGTTGTATAGAGATAATAGAACGATATCAATTAGAGCTTGGGTTCGGTTCGGGAGGTTTTAATTGTGTTACCACATTCCATTTATCGGTCCATGTGTGGTGGAATGTGATCGGGGGGAAGTTTCGATGAGAAATTCTTCTCTCCACGGAGAAAATTGACAATGTGAAAAATGTTCTCGTAATTCAGAATAACTTCCTGGTCTTCACGATAAATTCCTGATATTCACAATAACTTCCTGGACTTTACAATAAATTCCTGGACAACACATTAATTTTCGGTGTGAAAAAAATTAGAATAAGAAAATTCTATATAATAACTTCCTGAACTATTCTATAACTAACAAAATTTTTCTGATTAATCATTTGTCTTGAATTTTTAAATTTTTCTTGAATTTTTTAATTTTTCTGGCATTTTTTAACTTTTCTTGAATTTTTTAAATTTTCTTGAATCTTTTAATTTTTCATGAATTTATTTAAATATTTTTTCTGAACTTGTTCCAGAAATCTTCCAGACCATAGACAAAATACTCTACCAAAGAAAAACACCAAAAAATTCTCCGCCGGCGACACTGAAATTTTGTTTCTATTTTATTTTTTCTGTCGTTCCCTTCGAGTGTCGTGCGAAGAAGATGAAGAAGAAGCCTAAATAAAGAAATCAGAAATAATCCACAATAATATGTGCCGGCAAGATTTATTTGCTAAATGGATGCAGTTACCGCTTTCGATGGCCCAGAGTTTCGAGAGACTCAGAATCGCCCCCTCTTTGTCTCGCCTCCATTTCCTTCGCCCCCTCTCAGTCTCATCTCCCACTTTGTCTCCACTCTTTGTCTCCCCTCTCTGTCTCTCGTCCCTCTCGTTCTTTCCGCCGTCTCACTCACTCGACCTCGTCGGAATCCAATCCACTCGCTGCACGCCTAAGAAGATCACATAAATTACATGCCATTTCTCTCCCTCCATATCACTCTCTCTCTCTCTCTCTTTCACTCCCCCCATATCTCTCTCTCTATTTCTTTCTCTCTCATATGTGGGAGGCTAATGAAGGGTGAGGGAAGAAGAAAAAGGGAAGCGCGCATCAGCAGCATGTGGAAATCCGCTTAAAAAACAAACACGGCGTAAAATTCAGAAAATTCTCCAATTTTTTCCGTTCCGTTCGGATCGGAGCGGATTTTTTTTTTTTCGGTTTTTGTTTTTCGGGAGCGATTTCCGAGAAGTTGATGAAGTGGCGCGAAGCCACTTGTGTGATGAGGGGAGGGAGGGAGGTTGGTGGGGATGAATTGAGAGTTTGGGGCTCGTGGAGGGGAAGAAAACACATGTCACAGATTTGTTTCCACGGCGGAAGCACTTAAAAGTCGTCCCTCAGTCGCTCTGTCTCACTCTCTCCCCCTTCAATTTTTTCATGCTCCATCTCATTGTTACTTGCTCTCTTTTTTTTCTGGCTCCCTCTCTTTGTTTCATCGTCTGCCGAATGGTTTTCGAATATTTTTAAAATCCTAAAAAAGTGTCTTCGCCGACATTAAAATCGGATCCAAGAGAAAGGGCGTCTAGATGGGGGGAAAGAGAGAGCAAGAAAGAGAGAAGTTTGGAAATGATTCGACTCCGCCAACAACAAATTGATTCACTCCCCTTTGACACTTGAGTCCATTATTTATACGCTTCGATACCAAGTATTATTTTGTTCTTTCGTTTTTTGTTTCTTCCGTTTTCATTCTTCGGCGCCGACTTTTGTCTCATATGGATTTAATTCCAGCGGATTGGGGATCGAAATCTGAATCTGAAGGTCGTTAGTCCTTAATGAGTCGATCGTCCTAAGGACAGGAAAAAGTTCTTCAGCTTTTGGTTATTAATATAATAAATCAATTGGTATTCATTTGAAATTGAGTTCAACTTCGTAAATAAAATTTTTAAAAATTAATATCGGATCAATAAAATATTTAAAATCTTCATTGAAGACAAAATAAAACAATAAGAAATAATGAATTTTTTAACAAATTTTCTTCGTAAAATTTTTTGATCAAATTTTTTTATTTCAAATTAAATTTATCTTAAAAATAGTACCTATAATTTTTTCAAAAGTTTTTTTTCATCTAGTTTTATTATTTTTTTTTTTAATTTTAATTAACAGTAAATTATCTTCTTAATCTTAAACTCAAAAAATATATATTTTTTTAAAAAAATATGGAACGAAAAAAAATCTTTTTCAAATATTCATCATTGGTTTCTTAAAAGTGACGATAAAAAATCGGTTCACTGTCCTGTGTTTTAGTCACGAAATTTTGGTCGAAAATGTTTCGTTCACTTTACCAAGTTCAAAGATTTTCGTTCACTTTTGACCAGAAAATAAGCCGCTTAAAGCTTAACAAACGACCTGTTTTATTTTGTTTTTATTTCCCTCCTTTTTTAGCCATTTTTCATGCATTTTAAGTGGCGGCCAATCGCATTATTCCCATATCTTGGGATTAATTATTCTGGTGTTGGTTGCGGTGGCCCCGCCCCCTCGCCCTCGTCGCCCGCAGCAATCGTGTTAACTGTTGTTCTTTAATTTCGAAATAAATTTATTGCAGTTCTTCATCATTGGCTTCGCCTCTTTTGAGGTGGATTAAACTCAGTTTCGTTTGTTTCAGTGGGTTCCGGTTGGATCAATATATTAAATATATCAATATATTAAAAAAATATATATCAAGATCGGAAAGTATAAAGTGGGATTGTAGAATAAACGAGGAATTTATTGGAAGAAATGAGAGAATTTTTTATATCATGAATATTAAATTTTTTGCATAGGTCATGGTATGAAATCGATTTTATTATAAAATTGTTATGGTTTTATGATTCAGGCAGGTGTGAATTTGATCCCCAATAATTTCAACCCTAATGGAAAAAAACACATTTCCTTCAAATTCTGATATTGAATTTTATTCCCAAGAAAACCCCATATATAACGATCCAATATAACGATTGATCTCTAAGAAATCTTTTGACGAAAAAATAAATCGTAGATCTTTTGAGGAAATCATCAACCACGACGGATGGAACGAATCATCGATCGGCTCAAAACAAAACCTGGCCAGTCATCGATCCAACTGCTTCGATGCTGAGCACAAAAAATCAAAATAAAGTACGTCACGGCCAGAAAGAAAAGGAAGAAAGGATAATCATTCTACGAGATGCACATCAGTCACTCGATGGATGGATGAACGACGTCGACGACGACGACGAAGACTCACACAGTGACACAGTTGTCTAAAGGCAATAGGAGAAGAAGATGTGGATGAAGCAAAAACAAGAACCAGGACAAGAGCAACAACCAGGATAACAGTAACAACTACATCGAGTCCAATACCAACAACAAAAGCCATAGGAAATCCTATTGAACTCCACGGATGCATGCAAAATTAGCACCAAGCCGTAGGAGCAGCAGCAAAAGCAACAGCCATCAGGACAAAAAAAGGACTCGACTCAACTCGACGTTCCGATGGTCAAAACAATGCAGCGAACGAAAGAGTCTGTGTGTGTGTGTGTGTGAAAGAGAGAGCGATAGTGCAGCCTCCCGTAACGGATCGATGTTCCAGACTCAGCTAAAAATCAGAAAATCTGCTGAAGCTGCCTTAATCCTCGATGCAGGCATCTGCAGCCACTTCCCAACTTGACACAAGGACGACGGCAGCCGATCGACCGAAGACGACAACAGAGAGTGAAAAGAAAGGAAGGAAAAATAGAGCGAGAGAGAATGGAAAGACAGAGAGAGAGAATGAAAAGACTGATAGAGATAATGGGAGAGAGAGGGAAGAGAGAGAGTCAAAGAGATGAAAGTAGGAGCATTCATTCCAATTTGAAATGCGGAACGAAATGTTGGTCACTGTTGGATTCTCCACAGTCGTCCCTTCTCTCACTCTCTCTCACCCTCTCTCTTTCTTTCTTTCTCTCTCCATCCATCAGCCTCTGGTGGTCCTCGGTCTCGGTCTCTGAGGATTCGTCGTTGTCGTCTCCGTTCGAATGGATTGAAAATGTGTGAAGTGAAAATCCCGATGTGTGGAAAATGCAAAAACGAAAACAACAATAAGAAGAGTGGGTGAAAAAGAAAGAAAGAGACAACTGGCGACAGGATGCGGGACGTGAGAGAGAGAGAGAAGGGCTTTGACGCTCTAAGTGGATTTCGTAGGAAGCACTTACGGACTTTCGAGAGACAATCGCACACTAATTTTAAGCTTTTTCTTCTCGTGTTTACCCTGTTACCAAGGGAACGGAAATCTATCTCTTTCTCTCTCTCAATGGCTTTCTTGTCGCACGATTAGGAGGAAATTTATTAAAATTTTTAAGATAATTTATAAAATGAAAAAGAAAGAAATTAAATTATCAGACAAAAAAGATCATAAACGGGTTACTAAATGAAATTATTTTATGCTCAAAATAATACTATTTTTAAAAATATCACCAACAAGTTAAAAAAAAATGTTTTTGGTTGATTTTTTTTTTAAGTTTCTTATTATTTTTATTTTTCTTCGGATAACAATAAATTTAACAAATAAATAAATAGTACATTTTTCTCATTTATTTTATTTTTTTATTTTTAGTTTGCAAAGAAAATAAAATAGTTGATGAATATTCAGAAATATATTAAAATTAAAGGTAATGTAATTTATATTTTTGTTTTTCTCCCTCGAGTACAAAAAATCGATCCTTTAAATTTTTTTGCACTTCCTACACAATTTCCTCCCCGCCCAGAGGTCCATAATCCCATTAACCCATAAATCAACCTACTTGAACCTTCAAAATCGATCAAAACCAATCGGAGCAACATTTGACCGAATTCAAGCCTCCGGAGTCCACTTTGGACTGACCGCATCGTCTTCCTGAAGCTTCTCCACTTCTGCAATAGAATCAATTTATGTAGTTATGATTAAGCTGAAAAGTCCAACAAAGTCTGGGTATCGAGATGATGTGTTTTAAATTTCATTTCAAAATTCAAATCAATTACGTACGATTCTCCATCGATTTCATTTCGAATGATTTATTCTACTTCGATTTCATTTCATTTCAATTTCTCCCTCGAGTCGTCAATAGTTGGAGATTATTTTTAATTAAATAGAAAAAGGAAAGGAGAAAAGGGGGTAGAGAGGGAAGGAGAGAGAGAGTGAGAGCTTGAGAGAGAAAGAGGGGAGATAGAGAATGAGAGAGAGAGAAAAGCTGTCACTCAGCCACATATGAAACCAACAGAGAAACAGCCCGGAGCTGGTTGGAAACTGCCTTCCGGAGGAAATGTTAATCCAAATTGAGTTTATAACGTATCCTGCATATGCATATCGAGGCGAATATCTATCTATCTATCTTTCTCTCTCAGTCTGTCTCTCTCACTCTGTCTCTCTCTGTCTGTCCAATCGTTTCCGTCTGTTTGTCTCTGTTCTGGAGGTCCTTGCGATAGGATGTTGAACACTCTGTTTGTGGCTGCCTCTGTTTGCTATGACTATCTCTCTTTCTATCTCCCTCTCTCTCTCTCTATCTCCCTCTTCTCTTTGTTCAATTTCGACATTTATAAATGTCTCTGTCTCGTTCATAAATGTACGAATGACTGATTGACATGTCGGTCGATTTCATGACTTGAGGTGCTCCGGGGTTTTCCAACGAACGAAACGACAGAATTGAATAGATTTGGTTGGTTTGGTTTGGTTTGGTTTGGTTTGACTCCAACAGCCATGGGTTGTGGGGTCGGATCGGTTTGGTTCCATTGGGTTTCAAATCTCTCTTTCTGTCTATATTAACTTTCTCATTGTGCTTCCCTTTCACACTTTCCTTCCCTGCCTGGGTTTTGTTTGTTTTTATCTCGTTCATTCCATCAAACTTGCTACCTCTCGGTCTCCACAACCCATTCGTTTGGTTCTCTATCTCCCTCTCTCTCTCTGTATCTCTATCTCCCTTTCTCAGTCGATCGATCACTGCATGGCAAGCACACAACAATAAAAATAGGAAAATTATTCGTGTTTCTGGAACTCGAGGCGCATGCAAAATCGAAATGAAAACGGAAAATAAAAGTAAAGTTGCGAGAAAAAATCTGATAGACAGAGAGAAAGGGAGAAAGAGATGATATAGAAAGAGAGAGGGACAGAGAAAAAAAGAGTGAGATCGAAGAGAGAGAGAGATGGCGAGATTCTGATTGCCATCGAACTGGGTCATCGGATGCTGATACCAGAGGCGAACGGTAACAGCGACTGCATCCTTCCTGTCACAAGCGGAAGTCGATGAAACTCCACGAGAGGAAAACAAATGTCGAGCTCTTCCGACCAGTCGATTGATCCTTGGAGAGTCGAACGATTCGATCAGGTGAAATTGGTCTGCGAAGTTGAAGCGCTCTCTTCATTTAAATCGCAATCTTTTTTTAAATCTCAATTTTCTCTTAAAGCTTTATCTTTATTTAAAGTTGATCTTCATTTAAATCTCTTTAATAGAATAATTACTTTTCTTCACTTAACTTGTTATATTTTAATTTAGATCTCTTCATTTAAGCTATATCATTATTTAAGTCTCTCTATAATTTAATGTTGACTCTTCATTTACATCTCACATCAATTATTTTATTTTCATTAATATCTTAATTTAAACTCTGTCTTCATTTAAATCTATCTATCTTCAACTAAATCTCTCTCTTCATTTAATCATCTTTTTTCATTTTAATCAAAATCTTGAAATACAATTAATGTAATTCATGTTCATATAAATCTCTTTTTCATTTATCTAAACAATTTATTTAAATAAATCATATCTCCTAATTTAAACCCCTCTTACTTTAAATATTCCTTGACTTTAAACAGCTGACCCAGAGCTTCTCCACTCTGCTTCTTCTCCTCGTCCACCTCCTGCCTCGATTACGTCCAAGGTGGTCTGCAAAATCCTTGCGTGACGAAACCTCCGCCTGGAATCCCGAGGAGCGAATTTAATTTGCGGTCTTCGAGGACAAAAAGACGAACATGACCAAGTGAAAAAATGACGAGATGAAAAAACTCCCGCCGAGAATGAGGTTGGAGGAGGAGGAAAACTCAATCATAATCGCTCGACATGAGTCAAAGACACACACACATGCGAGCCAGAGGAACGAGGAACGAAGGAACACATTTTCGGAACGAATTTCCAATTCGCAATGGATTTCACGAGGCGCGACGACACCAGGAGACGAACAACGGGAGGGAAGGATGACGGAACGAGATTCACTAAGGACGACAGGACACACTAAGGATAGGGCAGGACTCACTAAGAGCACAGCGGAACTCTCTAAGGACATGGCATGACCCACTGCGAAGGAAGTCACCAGGACCTACCGCAAAATTATCGCAAACGGCGAGCGGCAGACGAGCGACAGACAATGGCGTGGAACGTCTCGAAGGAAGAACAATGAGATCACAACCGAGGACCGCCGACAGCAAGTGTGTTAATTGATGAGAAGCGTCAAGTGAGAGAGGCGGCGGCAAGGATGAGAAAAAGAGGACACAAGTAACATGGGACAGCGGGGCACAAAGGCAGTGGACACAGAAATCAGGACACAAGGACACCGGGCGAGAACCCAACAGCGTGAGCAATCGAACCCGACCAATTGGAAGCCAACAGAAGACGCCCCGACTCTTTGTCCCACTGTGAGCTCTTCTTTTTGTTAAACGCCGTGTGTACTTTTTTTTGTTGTCAAACGTTGTCTGTCCTTCCTAAGGTTCCTTTCCCATATTGACTTCGTTTTCCAACTTGCCATCGTTTTCCTACGTGCCTTCTCTCTCCTTCATTTCCAAAATCGCCTCCTTTTTGTCTCACCCACAATGCGACAATTCGACATCCTACTGCGCCCTTATGAGACCTTCTTCCGCCTTGGGCGGCCTTCGACCCTCAACCTCACCCAGAGCCACCGACCATCCTTCGACAGGACGACAGGATGTGCGGCGTGTGAACCGTGTAACAAGTGTAGCAAATGCGGCGTGACTTCGAAGCGACCTTCGCGCGACAAAGGCATCAAAGGGAACCGTGAAGAAGAATGAGAAGGTGACAAATGGAAGGAGGGTGAGAAAAAGAGGGAGAGAGAGAAAGAGAGAGGGTCACAAAGAGGGAGAGGGTGACAGGTCTATGCGCCTGGGTGGCTGAGGAGTCGGAGTAAAGTGTCAAAAAATGCGACATCAATTCGTCGCGCCCGTCATTCGCTCTCTTTGTCCCTCAGTCCTCGCTCGTATTCTCTTCATTCTCTGTCGTTGGGTGGTTTCTTCTTCTCCTTGGTCTCTTCTTTTCCTTGGTCGGCGTTTCCTCTACTTGGTCTCTTCTTCTAAGAGTTTTTCCGCCCGGTTGCGCCTCGTTTGATTCCATTTCATTCCCTTTTGCCGACCTCGAGGAGGAGGAGGCGGAGAGTGATGAAGAATCAACTATTTGCGTGTGTTCCGAATTCGAGACCCACATCGGAGTCGCTCTAATTGAAGCCGACAGAGAGCGGCGCGAGTCAAAGAGAATAGAGAGAAAACGAACTCTTTCACTCTCTTCGAGGTTTCGTTGTTTGTCGAGATTTCCTTGTCCGTGTCGAGGTCTCATCGTTCGTCTCCATCGAGGTCTCGTGGTCTCTGTCCTTTGAGATCTCGTCGTCCGTCTCCATCGAGTTCTCGATTGTCCATGAAATAATGAGGAAAGAACGAATGCCGCCATGTCTGTCGGCGAAGGCGTAGACAAGACTTCTTCTCGAAGTCATCGAGTCAGAGATGACAAAGTGACAAAAACGTTGGAGGAGTTGACGAAGACACGTGAGGACCACACAACGCGAATGGAATTCGTCTCTTGGTGGGATTTCGGGATGGGAAGAGACCGGAAGGTGGGTGAGGTCGAGTGTGGAGAAGGGGGAGGAGTCTGATAATGAAGGAATCTTGTCTATTGGTGGAATCACTGATTCTTATGTCGTGGATGAAATTATGGAAGAAAGAGTTAACTTCATGGATCCCTAGTGTTTTCTATTTCACTTCCTTTTGCATCTTTATTTTTTCATACCTTCAACGAACGTCATTTTTCTGATTTTTCGTCCTCCTCATTTTCGTCCACCTCGTTTTCGTCCTCCTAATTTTCATCTCCTCCCTACCCTCACCTTATACCATATAATTTCATCTTAATGTGAATTTTCTCCGAAATTAGTTTCGAACGCCCATTCGCCAAGGACCTCGTTGAGCCTCGTGTCGCCTCGTGTCCTGCGGGTCCTTCACGGTCATTCATTTGTGGCTTTCCATTAATTAACGCCTTCTCTCAAGTCGCCGTCAATTTCAGAAGTTGGGGCGGGCAGATGGAAAATTTAGAGGTGGAGATGGTTAAGGTCATGATTAAGGAGACGATAGTGGTGAAAGAGGAGATGGAGTTGGAGGAGGAGCAGAGAAAATTGGGTCGTAGGAGTCGCCTACTGGAAAATGCGTGACATCGCGTTTGACGAATTCCATTAGTTCAGGCCGCAGGTGGATGGGCGGATGAAGCATTTTCACGCCTAATCGTGGCCTAATTCAAAGAAATAACCATAGTTAAATTGGAGACAGAAAAAAAGAGCGGACTGGAAGAAAAGAGAGATTGTTACGGAAGAAAAAGGAAAGAACGATTGATGAACACGAAATAAAACAAGATGTAGTGGAAAGAAAGTGACATTCTCAGTCATGATAAATAATAGAGAAAGTGTTCTTCTTTCACATGTGAATAGAAAAATTATAAAGGTTTGGAAGACCCCGATCTAATCGAAGAACCCACCATGACCTCATTGGATTCGTTTCTCACATTTAACATGGTTCTTACGGAGAGACCTCATTCTCATATCTATCGTTTCTTGTGACAAATTGTAGAAATATCTAAAGATATTGATAGATACCAAATCAATACCAATAGCTAGCTTTCCCATCCTAGAAACCCCCGAAAACCCATTCGCCACGCGGTCTAAAAATTCGCAATGTTTGTCACGCTTTGACGGCATCAACCCGCCTAAGTAACGTGGGAAGATCAAACCGCGTCCGGCCTTCTCGAGGGAGTCAAAGCATCGATGATTCTAATGCGGCGAGTTGAGAGAACCAGAGAGACAATGTAATTGCTGCACTTTATGCGATTGTTCGGGTTGTCAAAATGTTGTGCCCACCACCGACATCATCAACCGCATCACAATTGGAATCGGCGTGAGAGACGACATCAAAGACTCGACTCGATCGGACCCCACACACTTTTGATCGGTCTCTTGTGATGAACACAAGGTGTTGGCGGCTACCATCGAGAGGCCATTGAGAAGCCATTTGAATTGTGCAAAAAGTAGGGTCCATTTTGGCAACTCATCCTTGTCTTCCCTCGATCACAGAGACAAGAGACGATCGGTTCCCACCTTTATTAACTAATTTGTTCCAACCCAAACGAGAGAGAGAACAGCGAAAGAGCGGTAGAAAAAAACTAATTGCTGTTTTGTCACTCGACAATGGTCGAGAGTCGACGATGCCGATGCCAAACCCATATGTATAGAAATCGGTCGAGTTCGCTTTGAAGATGACACGACAGAATGAGGTGGCTTTTGTCCATGCCCCCGGGGGTATCTGTCGATGGGAAGACAACTGTCTGTCTGTTTGTGGTGTCTCTCTCTTTAATACGATTACCAAAACGTTGCCGCCTCTTGGTCTGCGGGATCTTTGAGCCGGGGTTGCCGAAAATCCACATGTCATCTGTGGTCGGCACCAAGTGTCAATGTGTCTGTCTGTCCCTCAAACTATGTGTGTGGCTCACCCATCATGTCTAGAAATATTCTCTTGCTCATTTTTCTATTCTTTCTTCTTTTTTTTTCGTAGGTCTCTTTTTTGGTTTTTCCAATTGTCATCCATCTCGACTTTTGAGTTATGATCTCAGAAAGTGCTTCTTCATTAATGTGACATATGTATTTCTCCCTCACACACACATTATCTTTATATACATATTTCTATCTCTCTCTTTATCTCTCTTTGAAAATGTCACACACGTCGCACGTCGGCTTGCTCTCATTTGCGAGGAGAAGACCGATGACAATACACTATTTTCCTTCCGTTTCTCCTCCTCCTCCATTTTTATCTCATGAGCCCTCCCTAAACTCGGGGCATCTTCTGGGTTTCCCACCCAGGTACCAATGTATGCAATCCGCAATTACTACTGTTCTTTACCTTTCTCTCCCTCTTTCCTCCTTTTGAGTTCTCATTGCATCGGGATCTTCAAAGTCGGCTCAGGTACCTTTGAACGCTAACTCTTGTATACCTCGTGGGATCTTCCCCTACATACGATACTTTGTTACGTGTGATTGTTTACTTGTTTTTCTCAAATTGTCCAAACTCTGCACTGTTCACTTGGCTTACGTCGATGCATTGATTTTTGTCTTCGCACTCTCTGTATGTCTGCCTATCTCTCTTACTGTCGGTGTTTTTGCCTTTAATTCGAACATCGTTCGCTTTGTTCGACTTCAATTGCGTGGATGCGGCTTTAAAGTACTTTCGGCTACCTTGGATCTCTTTCTATCTTTGTCTTTCTTTCTCTCATTGTCCTCCTTTCTCTCTTTCTGTCGGGCACTTTCCTCTTTGATCAGCCGCCTTGTCTCTGGTGCCCAGTGCGAGCAAGTGCTAAATTGTGCAAGAACAATATGATTTTCGGGCCTCTAATGGGTGGTAATGGTCGGTAATGTCTGGTATTGATCGGTAATGGTCGATGTCTCGAGTGTGTGCCAAGTGCGTGTGGTCTGCGAAAAGTACAATAAAAAAAAAAGATAAGCTAAGAAGGACGAGAAGTTGTTGGCATGGAGAGAGAGAGAGTTTTTCTTCTTTCCAAGTTTGAGAAAGGCAAGAAGGGTTTTGATTTAGAAAGGACGGGTTTCAATTTGGAAGTGAAGGAAATTTGGGGACCTGATTTAAGGAGAGTATCAGGTGATTGGAATTACTTTACCTACCTTGCAATTGATATTAAGGACATCATCTTGAGGTATTTTTCTTAGCATCACATTTACTTAAACTGATGCTCCTTGAGTATCCAAGAAAGATTTATCTCTCATTCTCTCTCTGTTTATCTCTAGGTTTCTTTCTTCATAATTTTCCATATCTCCTTCTGCCTCTCAATTATCCCAGTTTTAATATTCTTCTTCTTTGATCGCTCAACTCCTTCTTTTTTTTCGGCTCAACTCCTTCTACTCCTTCATCTTCATCTCCTTCTTCTTCTCGGCTCAACTTCTTCTTCCCCGCCCTCCCATGACTTAAAATGAGATTAACGAGTTATTATCCTGACTTTGTGGCCATTTAACACGATCGCTTGGGCTCCACCAAAAACTCTGAGAGAATTGAAACAGCAGGAAGAGAGAGATAGAGAGAGACAGAGAGAAAGAGAAAAAGAGAGATATAGCCCAGGATGAGGATAAATTGAGAGAAGCAATGATTAATGCGATCAAAACTGCGCTGCGATTTCTCTTCTCGTGAGATTGGCAACACTGGTCAGTTGTTAATGTTGTTATAGTTGTTGTTATTGTTGTTTTTGTTGTTGTTGTAATTATTGGCAATTTCACGCCAATAAAATCACAAGCGTGTAAAATTATGAACGATAACTCTGTCCGATGTCTGACAGCCGACCGGGTCTATCTGCCTGCCTGTCTGTCTGTCTGTTCATCTGTCTGTATGAACGAATGTCCAGCCGATGAATAGATGTCTGTCCAACGTTTTTTCAATGTCTAAATAAATTTTTTCTGTCCATTGGTTTTCATCCTCACAACGTCTGTTGGCTCATTAGAGTCTATCCAATGGACTATCATACCTCTGTCTATCTCTCTCTACCACTCTGTCTGTCTCTCTACCACTCTGTCTTTCTCTCTACCAACCTGTCTGTCTCTCCATCGGTCTATCTTCATGCAGTTGGCAACCCTAAATGCTATTTAATTACCTTCCTCTGTGAATTTCGGCCGACAAAGTGTTGCCAATTTTTCTGTACCATCATTTAGTGTTGCACATTTTTGTTGTAGTTGTTGTGCCTGTTGTTGCTCGTTTAATGGGCGGTTTCGCTTTAAAACATATTTTAAGCCGACGATGCAGCCTCTTCTCAATTTTTTGTTGTTATTATTGATGTTGTTGCAGCGGTTGTTGTACTTTATGTTGTTGCAGCTTTTTTTTTTGTTGATGTTATTTTGTTATTGTTGTTATTTTGGTTGTTGTTGTACGTAGTTATTAACGATTTAGTGAAGTTTTCGGGCCATGATTACAAGCCAAGGTGTGAAAGCGCAAAGTTGGCTAATTGCATGATTTGTTGGATGGCCAAATGTGACGCGAAGGAGGCAACAAGGAGGCGGAAAGGAAAAAAACGAAGCTCCCAGTCCCACGACGAAGCCGTTTAATTCTCCTCAACGGCGTTGCCACACTTTGCTGCCAGGAGCCAAGAAGAGCAACTGATGGATGAAGATGAAAATCACAAAGAAAAAAAACGAAGAAATACGTGTTCGAAAATTTGGTGAAGGGAGTGAGAAAGAGAGGATTTTTATTTTCATTTATAAAATAAGGAATGTTTATCGAAATTTATAAAAAAATAATCTATTATGTAGGCAAAGAGAAGAAAATTTTTAAAGAATAATCTAATAAAACATTTAATTTTAAAAGATTACACAAAAATTCAGAAAAATTACAAAAAACAAACCTGAAGTAATATTGCAAAAAATATTATAATCAGAAAAAATATGATAATCTGCAAATGTAGCATCCTGAAAAAAGTAGTAGCCCACAAAACGTAGTGAACCGAAAGAAAGTAGCTTTCATTCTTCCATTTTCTGATTTGCAAGCAAAACTTC
Source organism: Coelopa frigida (assembly GCA_017309665.1). NCBI lineage: Eukaryota > Metazoa > Arthropoda > Insecta > Diptera > Coelopidae > Coelopa > Coelopa frigida. The sequence continues at coordinate 3,344,084 of CM029562.1, forward strand.
GAGAGATTCACAAATTCACTGAAGGCATAACTCGGCCTAATTGCTAAAATAGAAAAAAAAATACACATGGGAAAATGAAAAGGGAAAAACAAAGAAAAAATAAAGGAGAAAATAGATAGAGAGAATGAAAAAGAGATAGAGAGAAAGAAAAAGGGATACAGAGAAAGACAAAAAGACAGAAAGAGGGAGATCGAAAGAGGAATCGAAATATTGGTTCTAAATGCCGATTTACTCAGAACCCAGTTTGTTTTCAAGCCAATTAGGCACAACGAAGGAGCGAAAGAAAATCCTTCGCGAAATTCGCTAATTCGGCGAAAATGGAATTTCGCCATTTTTCCACTTCTCCTCTCGTGCTGAGCACGGAAGTCACCGTTGCCGCCACATCCGTCGTAGCTCATCCGCAGGAAGTATCCCATTACCAGTTACCGTTAGCTTCGCTAATGATAGGCGAAGCCGTCGCGAGATTCGCTGAGATTTGCTCAATTTTCAACCACGTCGTCATCATCGTCGTCGTCGTATCGAGGAGGGAAGAAGAATCTACTGGTGTGGAGAAACCTGAGTTTTGGGGGGTTCAGGTGGGTGGTTTTTGGAGGATGAGAGGTTTTTGGAGTGTGAGTTCCTTTCGAAGGATTTGTGGCCGGAATGCGTGCGCCAATTTGCCGCAGAATTCTTTTGGTTTAATGAATCGAAATCATTTGCTGTCGATTTAACTTCAAGCGTTTCGCATGTCAGAGGGATTTGCATGTGATGGAGCGAAGAAGAAGGAAGAGAGAATGATGTAGAGGGTGGAAGAGGGAGACTTCAAGGTGAGCACGATGATTGGGGTGAATTGGGTGGATTGAGGATGAAAATCAAATCTCGTCCTTCCTTCTAACAGCCTCCCATTCTCTCATTCCTTCACCTTCCGTTGTTGAGTTCACAGAATTTTGAGCTCCAGCAACCGAACCGGAAAACAAACACCATTTAATCCATTCGTAATACGCCTCTACAACTCACACACATAAACAAGTATACACAACATATATTCACACACTCATACTACAAATTCCTGCTGAAGAAATCCTTCCTTAAACGCGAATTAATGAGAAATTAAGTGAGAACGCGCAGCGAGGCATTTAAACGTATTTAAAAAAGGATGATAAATAGCAACAACAATAAGAATAACAACAATCATAACAAGAACAACATGAAACACCTTTTGCACCTTGAACAAATAAAAATCGTGAGAGGGAAAAATAAAACAACATACAATATAACAACAACAACAAGAAACACATAATAAGTCCTCACGAAAAATTCACAATTCGAATGAAGTCCTCGAAAAAATCCTTTTTTTCTGTGGTTGTTGTTGTTGTTGTTGCTGTTTCTGTTACCATTGAATGCAGCGGTAGGGATAAAAACAACGACAACAACTACAACAATCGGTTATATGAAATCATAATAAAGATTGTTTGCATTTGGCCGCGAGCCTAGAATAACAACAATAACAACAACAACAATCAAGGCTATCGAGAGAATTTTTACTATGGAAGAAAAAAGGAGGAACAGAAATTATCCTCAGGATATTACGTTCATGGTATTTGTTGTTGTTGATCCTGTTGATATTGTTGTTGTTGTTCATGTTGTTGTTGTTTTTACATTGTTTTTGTTGTCATTCCTGTTGATTTTGTTGTTGTTTCTGTTGTAATTTCTCTCTGCTGCTCTCGGGTTCAACATCGTAAATCGGTTAAATTTTGACCTACCGCAATGCGTCCTCTGCATACAGCTGTCTGTCCTTTCCCGTGGTTGTCCTTTCTCTCTTTCCCACTTGCTCTCTCTCTCTCTCTCTCACTCACTATTGTTACCTTCATCGCCCTCTCTATCGACCGGCAATAAACATCAATTGACGATGAGCCGCACCTCGACTTCCCGAACACAATTGTTCGTCCCGAATTTAATCCTCGCTTTAATCCTTCATTAGTGCAGTGCTCTTGCCTTCTATCTCTCTCACTCTTTCTCCCTGCATCACCTTTATCTCTTTCTTTCTCCCTCTACCTCGCTGCTCATTTTTTGATAAAGATTCTCTTTGTGTTCTTCTCATGGTTATTTTTGTTGTTCTTGGTATTATTTTTGCTATTCTCTTTTTATTGTTATCTTCATGAAATGAAACCAAATTTATATCGTGGTTGTTTTCGACACCTGCCTCTTGACATCCGTTCAAGGAGGTGATTATGGCAATAAACTCTCGATCATTAGGGATTATTGGGATCAACGAGCGGATTTTTAAGGACATTTTTGAAATACTAAAAATGAAATTCTCAAAATTATTATAAAAAATTATAAAACAAAAATCCAATCTTATTGAAACTCACAACATAAAAATGAATATTAAAGAAATGTTCATAAGAAAACAAAAAAATATTTTTATTTAGAAAAAAAAAAAATTCATATTTCAGAAAAAATAATAAAAATTTCGAAATAATTGAAAAACAAAAAATTATTATTCATAAAATTGATCAAACAAACCAAAATTTAGATTTCAGTGAATAAGTTAATTTATTTCACAAAAATAAAAATACAAAAAAAAAAAACCCACCGAAATAGATTTCAACAATCTCACACAATTTAATTTATAAACCAAATTAAAAATTCATTTCAACTGGATCTCATTGAAATATGTATAATAAATATAAATTCACAAAATTATAATAAAAGAAAAAATACAAAATAATATATTAAAAATAGAAATCATTTATGAACAATTAACAATCGTTCGTCTCGCTTCTACCAACTCCCACATAATGTCTCTCTCTCTTTCACCCTCACTTGGAACGGTTTCCACACAGAAGTTGGACAATGGACAAAAGAGCAGACGCTAACCGAGAGAAGTAGGAGAATGAGCGAGAGAGAGAGGGCGTTGAAAACAAATCAAATGTGACGAACGAGATTTTCAACGGCCTGGTGCAAGGCGACACTTTTACCAAGGGCCAGAGGATGGTGGCAGTGAGGGAGGGAGAGAGAGTGATAGTGAAAGAGATAGAGAAGAGAACAACGAGGCAGAGAACACAGAGCATGAGCGAACTGAAAAGGAACCTCGGCCCAGCAAAGAAATGCGCTCGGGCGGAACTAAAATCGGATCAGCTCTCGAAGCACATGCGAAAGAAGACAGAGGAGGAAAAGAGAGAGAGAGATAGACAGATTCAGGATGAGGGTAAATGAAAGAGAGAGCGTCGAGTTGTTCATTTGAGATGCGTGGAAAATGCAAAAAGTGCTAATGAAATGTCCTTTTAGTGCGTGACTGAAGGAGGAGAGAAGGATGAGGATGGGGAAAAATTGCGTGAGGTCGAGAGTAGGAGAATGAGAGAGGAAGGTATGGAGTGAGAGAGTGAGGTAAAGTGAGTGAGAGAGAGAGAGAGAGGTAGATGGAGTGAGTGAGACAAGGATAGACAAGGAGTGTAGGCTGGAAGCAAGCAGCCGTGGCGAATGCAAATTGCGCATGCGCAGCGCAACAAATGAGAATGCATTATTGTTGTTGTTGTCCTGATTATTTCTGTCATCGTTGAAAATTGTCCATTGTGGGATGTTGTTATTGTAGTCGTAGATGTTGTATTTGTTGTAATTTTTTGTTCATCTTCTCTCGCCTCCTCAGCTGATCCCATTAGTCACAATTCAACGAATCCATGACGTAATTTTAAAATGCAAAAATTTAGCTTATGCTGAATTGTTGTTGTAATATTGCATTGGGTTGATGTTGTTGTTATTGTCACATATGAATTTTGCCTACAACAAGAAAATATCTTTCCAGCAACAAAAAAAATCTGTGAAATTAATAATACAGCATCAGTTGGCAACGAGAAAAGAGCAGAAGCCAATATTATTTGTGTTTGTTGTTCTTGTCATATTCTTTGTCGTTGTTGTTGTTCTTGTTATATTCTTTATCCTTGTTGTTGTTGTTTTTTGTTGTTATTGTCAACAGCAAAATTGCTCGCTCAATTGCTTCTCCTTCTGTCGCTACTTCACAGTTGCTGATGCGTGAAAAATGTTGCTGATGCTTGCGTTGGTTGGTGTTTTTCTTGTTGTCATTTGGTTTGTTCGTATTTTGGCTTTCCATGTGGGGCTATTTTCGGTGTGGCTGGAATTTTCGAATTTTCTAAAATTTTCGTTGTTGGTTTGAAATATTTGTTGTGGTGGAATTTTGGTTGTTGAAAAAAATTCTTCATTCTGAACTTTTTTTTTGTTCAAGATTTTATTTTACTATAATTGTTATTGAAGAAAACATTGTTTTTGATACATTTTTTATTTTTTCTAAAATTTCTATATATGCTAAAAAAATTTTTTTCCTGAAATCTTCAGTTTTTTAAATTTGTTATTTATATGTATTAAAATAATTTTTGTTTCTAAAATTTTTAATTTTCTTATAATTTTTGTTATTGTTAAATCATTTTTGTTGTTTCTAAAATTTGTATTGTTTCCAAAAATTTTTGTATTATATTTTTGTTGTTATTCTGAAATTTTTCTTATAATAGTAAAATTGTGTTTTTTTTTGTCATTTTTTAGTTGTCCGGATTTTCTTATCCAGATTTTTCATTTCCATATTTTTCTTGTCCTCAAGTGTTGCAAATGTTTCGTTCGCTATTGTTTTGAATCTTGTTCTACATTCGGCCTTAATCCCTCTCTCTCCCTCTTTCATACCCATTCCTCTCGCAATACTTATCTTCCTCTCTCTCTCTCTCACTCCCTCCATCCCCCTCTCATTCTCCCATTGTTTACTCTTTGCGGTGACTCAATCGATTGTTCTTAAAACGAGGCAAGATGTTCTTTTTCTTCAGCTCTCTTTGATCTTCGGTTGATCCTTTGACGGTCCGACATGCTTAGGAGAGAATTTGTTTTTCTTTCTAGTTTATTATTGTGTTTTTTTTGTTTTTGTATGTTGTTGTTTTCATATTTATTGTTGTTTTCTTGTTTATTGTTGTTTTGAAAAGGTGCGAGCGATTGCGTTAATTGAAAAATTCTCAAATTTAAATCATCCATAACGAGAACGATGGACGGCCTGTGGTCAGCGGAGAGATTTTGGGCAGAGGGAGATTTTGGCAGCAGCTGGTCGTCGCTGGCAAAAGCGTGCAAATCAATTGAGTCGCATGGGCTTGAGGTAGGGCATGACCAAAAGAGTGGGTAGAAAGAGATTTCAAAGGCCTTTAGAGGAGCCTCAGGGCAGCTGATTTTGCCGATGGAGTTTGATGAAAAATCATTCTTGTAGAGATTACGACGAAACTCGAACTTTCTATCAATGTTTCATGAATTCTTATTATCCTTATATGAACTCAAGGCCTTTAGAGAAGCTGATCATGCTAAAGAATCCTGACTTTCCATCAGTGGAAACTTTCTTCATGAGTCTGAAGATAAATTTAATTTCTTTCAACTTCCATTGAATGACCTCAACTTCGTTCAGAGGCCTTGAAAATTCTTCTGAAACCTCAACCTGAGGCCACCGAGTCCATCGTTTTCTCCCCTCAAATCTATCAAACCCAGCTGCAAAATTTCAAAAATTCTCCCTTCAGCTGCTGATCGACGACTCCCGCGGGACACAAAGAGAAAACTCCTCCTGGCCGTGAGTTGAAGACAATGCCAGAAGCAACCGCAAGACAAACGACACTAAATATTGTCTAATTGTCTGGAGAAACACCCTCCCGAAGGCGGCACAAACAAACCCAGCGGGTGGAAGAAGGACACACGGAAAGATCGAGAATCCTTCGGATGATCGAGGAGGACCCACGAGGACACAACTGTCCATCGATTGGAACCTTCAGAAGCCACGCTTTGTCCTTGTTCTTCAAATCAAATCCCCGACTGACTTCTGTCGCAAGGATAACGGTCGAGAAGAATAATGAATTTCGAATGCAAATCCCATTATTTCAACTTCATCGAGAGATAAAGTAGGAAATATTTTCTCTCTCTTTGTTTACCGTGGAAACCGCATGGAGTCCGCAAGTTCCTGGAACTCCGATCAGAAGCCAGGAGGCTCCTCGTAAAAAAGGATGCCTTTCATCAAATCTGGTAGGATTTCACTACCGTTCAGTAGGCGAGCAGAAGTCGGAGAAGAACAAAAAAACCTTGACTTGGGTTTATGATGGGCGATTAAGTTCGATGAAGGACGACGGTGAGTTCAATAAACGAAGGACAGCAGCTAGTTTAATGAAAAACTACAGCGAGTCCAATAAATGACTGCAGCGATTTCAATGAAGGACGACAGCGAGTCCAATGAAGGACAGTTTATGACGGTCCACGTGGGCCACGTGAGTTTGTCCAAAGCAACAGTCGTCTGTCTTTCCATCCATCTGTCCATCTGTTGATGAGCGTGAAAATCGCGCGCGCCTCGAATTAAACTGTGACAAACGACGTCGACGTACCTGAGAAACGTCGTCGTCACCTGGGAAGACTCGGCACCTTCAGTAGGCTTATTTGCTTTTCATAAACCTTGGTTGGTTTCTTTTTGGATCCTACCTTAATTTTGCCTTCATCACTTACCTCCTTCCGTAAGTCTTCTTACCTCCTCCTACGCCTCTTCTCTCCTCTTCTCCTTATATTCTGTCTAGAGTCTTAGCTTCTCTCCTCGAAAGTCTAGTCTTCTTTCTACGAAACCCCTTTCTTCACTCTTATATAACCTTTTTCTCCTCTTCTTCAAAGCCTTCTTCTCCTCTTCTACTGATCCTCGACTCCTCCTCGCACTAACCCTCGTCTCCTCCTCCTCCACCTTCTCCTCGTCTCCTCCTCCACCTTCTCCTCGTCTCCTCCTCTCCTTTTGCAACTTCGGCCCTTCCCTGCCTGTGACGAATCGCTGGACGTGTGTCCAGTTCGTACGCACGCATCGTCGTCGCCGTCGGGTTTCGTCACAGCGCATCAAGCGCATCAGGCCACCGTTTCACGATCGAAACCTTCGCGAGCCAAACGCAATTGTCGTCGGCGCATGCGCGCATGAGATGAAGAACAAGAACGAGCACGAGTCTAGTTAACACGCCCACACCTGGTTGGAAATGGAGGTGTTGAATAGAAAGAAAGGATGGGCAAATGGGACGATGGTTTAAATGGGACGATGGTTAAAAAGATGATGGTTAAAAGCAAGATGATCAAGAGAACGATGGTCAATGGGACGATGGTCAAAGGGACGATGGTCAAAGGGGCGATGGTCAACGAGACGAGGACGCTAGCTAAAGGAACGAAAGACCAAAAGGTAGAAATTTTGGAGCTGGACCTTGCAGTGGGACGATCGACGAAAGACGAAGAGAGCGGGCGGCTGCCACGGACGACGCATGTCCAATCGGCTTTAATGGCCCATGACCCAAGCGCATCGTAATCTTGCATTCAATTCGCTCGTCACGTCGTCGTCACAATGAGCGTCCCTAACGCGTTCGCATCCGGGCCGACGATGGCGACGACGTGTGTCACCGGGAGTGGAAGCGTGCCAAATTCACGAACCAAATAGAATACCGAAAAAAGATCGGGCAAATAGAATAGCGAAGGAAGCTGGATGTTGATTCTGCTCCTGATTTTGATTGTCGCCTACTTTTGGACCATTGAACGAGTGAATTTCAGAGACGGAATTTCAAAGGCGGAGTCTGCCAAACGAATCGAATGCGATCGGTTCCAAACAGATGTTTCACCAAACGGTGACAATTGCATAACATGCAATCAGATTATCGCCGGATGATCCTGTGATATGTGAACAGGATGTGGACGGAACGGGGATGTGGGTTGATTGAGGTATTGGGGACTTGTCTCCAAGTTGATGATGATACTTCCCACATGTGGGAGGCTCCAAGGAGAAACCAAGGTATATTCATATCCCTCACCTTCTCTCACCATCTTCCACTTCATCGTCTTCCACTTTTTCAAAACCCTTTCAAACAAATGTCGACAAATTATAACAAGAATCTTATTACGAGCATTTCTCTTGCCTGCCTTCACAGAGCAGAGATAATCCCACAACTACAGAGAGGTGGAATGTTACGAGAGGAAGATAAGATGAAGGTGGAAACTAAGGTGTTTGGAAGGTGGTCTCCCTAGTCAAGAAGAGAAAGAGAAGGTGTCACATCGCCGCCTTCCACACCTCATCCACTCTGCTCAAACTCACTCACTCACCAAAGTCTCGACGACCAAAGCCCAAACGTAATCGGATTACAAAAGACGATTCATAAATCCTCCACGGAGTCGAGAGGTCCACGGCGATCTCTTTCACGTCATCCTATAAGTTTTACTCTAAGTTCTTCGCCATGTCGTCCACTATGTCCTCCTCCTCCTTCCTCGCCTCCTTGATGTCGTCCTCCGCCATCATCTCCTTCTTTTCGTCCTCCAGCCCTCGATTCCTTCATCACACCTCATCTTATCCATCTTCTCCCTGTAATCTCGTGGACTCCATCCAGAAGACAGGATGAAATGAGACCAAAGAGCACTTGTTGCCTTCACCAGAAAGACTTGAACTCGTTTGCTTTTGGTTTGGCGGGTCCTGGGCGGGAGTGAGGGGTTTTTAATCCCTCAGCTCTAAATACCTCTCATTTATAATTTCTCATGAGTTCTGAGCTGCTCGCGCATTTGTCAAGAGGAGTGCTAGAGATAGAGAGAGGAAACTTTGGGGGGTCCTGGAGGTTGGTTTTAGAGTCATGATCCCGGTGAAAACGAGACAGAAAGATCGGGAATCGGTTTAGTTTATGAACTAGTTAAAGGAAGAGATGAAAATAATATCTTGGGTTGAGCTTGGAGGAAGTATGCGAGGATGAGCGACTTTTTAGTTAGGTTTATATGGAAAAAAGAAGGCTAAAACTACCTTAGAAAATATCTTCACAGCGACCTTGACTACTTCATGAGGTGTAACGAATCATGGCACGAGACCCATTGCATTCCAAAAGGACGAAAATATTTTCTCTTCGCTGCGAAACAAGTGCTTTCGAAGCGTGCCTCGTTCTCGAAGGTCAACGGAGGCTGCCTAATTCTTGAAATCTCCTCGAGGTCCGAAGACGCCCCTCGTCGGTAGCACAACAAATCGCGGATCAGAACGAAGCGAATCGAATCGCAGAGGACGGAGCGAGGATTTCGGCGTGGGCTGAAGCGCGAGACGGTCGTAAAACGCACGTCGTCAGGATGTCGTTGTCGATGTCGACAGGATGTCGTCAGGACGCCGCTGGCGATGTCGTCGGGAACTCGGGGAATCCGCGGAATCAGCAACGGATGACCCGAAGCACCTTCGTGGAAGCAACGGCAGCGATGTCATCGTCTTCGGTCTCTTCGTCCTCACAAACCTCATCATCGTGAACCTCGTTCACATGAACTTCGTTCTCATGAACCTCATCCTCTTCACCGCCTTCTGCTACCTGTCGTAAGCAGCAGCCTCTGACATCCTTTTATTCGCTGCCGTCAGTCGTCGCTTCCACGAGACCGAACGCCGCAGGACATCGCTGCCGCTTCCTCCTTCCTCCATAAGAATGTCCTGCTTCCTCCTTGGTGTCGTTCTCACCGGTCTCCTTCTCTCTGCCTCCTCTCGGTCCGACCTTCGCGTCGCTGGCCGTGTGCCGTTGATCGTCCGTGACAAATTCCGGTGCGTCCAGACGAGGCGAGGCCGGGGTCCCTCGTGAACGGAAGCCGAAACGATGTCGCGCCGCGGATTCCGCCGTTCGACGCGGGAGGTCCGTCGTTGTTCTTCTCTTAGTCGTCCTCCTTTTCTTAGATGTCCTCCTTTTCTTAG
>CM029562.1:3365892-3661817 GCA_017309665.1 Coelopa frigida
AAATCCGATCACAACTTTAGCCACAGTGAGTCCGGGAATGGACCCAGAAAATTCGAAAAATTGAAATTTGAACATTTTTTAAGTAGTACTCAGATTCGCCTAAAATCGTGATAGCTCTTCAAATGGCGGAGATATGACGTCCTGAAGTTTTCATGTCGAAAATTGGCAATGGAATCTGTCTCAGGCGGATAGAAGGAAGCGGCCGGATGCAAACGAAAGGGGAGATCCTCCTCTTTCACAATTGGTCTGGTTCGTCCAAATCCGATAACAACTTTAGCCACAGTGAGTCCGGGAAATGGACCCAGAAAATTCGAAAAATTGAAATTTGAACATTTTTTAAGTAGTACTCAGATTCGCCTAAAATCGTGATAGCTCTTCAAATGGCGGAGATATGACGTCCTGAAGTTTTCATGTCGAAAATTGGCAATGGAATCTGTCTCAGGCGGGATAGAAGGAAGCGGCCGGATACAAACGAAAGGGGAGATCCTCCTCTTTCACAATTGGTTTGGTTCGTCCAAATCCGATCACAACTTTAGCCACAGTGAGTCCGGGAAATGGACCCAGAAAATTCGAAAAATTGAAATTTGAACATTTTTTAAGTAGTACTCAGATTCGCCTAAAATCGTGATAGCTCTTCAAATGGCGGAGATATGACGTCCTTGAAGTTTTCATGTCGAAAATTGGCAATGGAATCTGTCTCAGGCGGGATAGAAGGAAGCGGCCGGATGCAAACGAAAGGGGAGATCCTCCTCTTTCACAATTGGTTTGGTTCGTCCAAATCCGATCACAACTTTAGCCACAGTGAGTCCGGGAAATGGACCCAGAAAATTCGAAAAATTGAAATTTGAACATTTTTTAAGTAGTACTCAGATTCGCCTAAAATCGTGATAGCTCTTCAAATGGCGGAGATATGACGTCCTGAAGTTTTCATGTCGAAAATTGGCAATGGAATCTGTCTCAGGCGGGATAGAAGGAAGCGGCCGGATGCAAACGAAAGGGGAGATCCTCCTCTTTCACAATTGGTTTGGTTCGTCCAAATCCGATCACAACTTTAGCCACAGTGAGTCCGGGAAATAGACCCAGAAAATTCGTTTTCATGTGGAAAATTGGCTATGAAATCTGTCTCAGTCTAGATAGAATAGAGCGGCCGGATGCAAACGAAAGGGGAGATCCTCCTCTTTCACAATTGGTCTGGTTCGTCCAAATCCGATCACAACTTTAGCCACAGTGAGTCCGGGAAATGGACCCAGAAAATTCGAAAAATTGAAATTTGAACATTTTTTAAGTAGTACTCAGATTCGCCTAAAATCGTGATAGCTCTTCAAATGGCGGAGATATGACGACTTGAAGTTTTCATGTCGAAAATTGGCAATGGAATCTGTCTCAGGCGGGATAGAAGGAAGCGGCCGGATGCAAACGAAAGGGGAGATCCTCCTCTTTCACAATTGGTCTGGTTCGTCCAAATCCGATCACAACTTTAGCCACAGTGAGTCCGGGAAATGGACCCAGAAAATTCGAAAAATTGAAATTTGAACATTTTTTAAGTAGTACTCAGATTCGCCTAAAATCGTGATAGCTCTTCAAATGGCGGAGATATGACGACTTGAAGTTTTCATGTCGAAAATTGGCAATGGAATCTGTCTCAGGCGGGATAGAAGGAAGCGGCCGGATGCAAACGAAAGGGGAGATCCTCCTCTTTCACAATTGGTTTGGTTCGTCCAAATCCGATCACAACTTTAGCCACAGTGAGTCCGGGAAATGGACCCAGAAAATTCGAAAAATTGAAATTTGAACATTTTTTAAGTAGTACTCAGATTCGCCTAAAATCGTGATAGCTCTTCAAATGGCGGAGATATGACGACTTGAAGTTTTCATGTCGAAAATTGGCAATGGAATCTGTCTCAGGCGGGATAGAAGGAAGCGGCCGGATGCAAACGAAAGGGGAGATCCTCCTCTTTCACAATTGGTTTGGTTCGTCCAAATCCGATCACAACTTTAGCCACAGTGAGTCCGGGAAGTGGACCCAGAAAATTCGAAAAATTGAAATTTGAACATTTTTTAAGTAGTACTCAGATTCGCCTAAAATCGTGATAGCTCTTCAAATGGCGGAGATATGACGACTTGAAGTTTTCATGTCGAAAATTGGCAATGGAATCTGTCTCAGGCGGGATAGAAGGAAGCGGCCGGATGCAAACGAAAGGGGAGATCCTCCTCTTGCACAATTGGTTTGGTTCGTCCAGATCCGATCACAACTTTAGCCACAGTGAGTCCGGGAAGTGGACCCAGAAAATTCGAAAAATTGAAATTTGAACATTTTTTAAGTAGTACTCAGATTCGCTTAAAATCGTGATAGCTCTTCAAATGGCGGAGATATGACGTCCTGAAGTTTTCATGTCGAAAATTGGCAATGGAATCTGTCTCAGGCGGGATAGAAGGAAGCGGCCGGATGCAAACGAAAGGGGAGATCCTCCTCTTTCACAATTGGTTTGGTTCGTCCAGATCCGATCACAACTTTAGCCACAGTGAGTCCGGGAAGTGGACCCAGAAAATTCGAAAAATTGAAATTTGAACATTTTTTAAGTAGTACTCAGATTCGCCTAAAATCGTGATAGCTCTTCAAATGGCGGAGATATGACGACTTGAAGTTTTCATGTCGAAAATTGGCAATGGAATCTGTCTCAGGCGGGATAGAAGGAAGCGGCCGGATGCAAACGAAAGGGGAGATCCTCCTCTTTCACAATTGGTTTGGTTCGTCCAAATCCGATCACAACTTTAGCCACAGTGAGTCCGGGAAATGGACCCAGAAAATTCGAAAAATTGAAATTTGAACATTTTTTAAGTAGTACTCAGATTCGCCTAAAATCGTGATAGCTCTTCAAATGGCGGAGATATGACGTACTTGAAGTTTTCATGTCGAAAATTGGCAATGGAATCTGTCTCAGGCGGGATAGAAGGAAGCGGCCGGATGCAAACGAAAGGGGAGATCCTCCTCTTTCACAATTGGTTTGGTTCGTCCAAATCCGATCACAACTTTAGCCACAGTGAGTCCGGGAAGTGGACCCAGAAAATTCGAAAAATTGAAATTTGAACATTTTTTAAGTAGTACTCAGATTCGCCTAAAATCGTGATAGCTCTTCAAATGGCGGAGATATGACGACTTGAAGTTTTCATGTCGAAAATTGGCAATGGAATCTGTCTCAGGCGGGATAGAAGGAAGCGGCCGGATGCAAACGAAAGGGGAGATCCTCCTCTTGCACAATTGGTTTGGTTCGTCCAAATCCGATCACAACTTTAGCCACAGTGAGTCCGGGAAATGGACCCAGAAAATTCGAAAAATTGAAATTTGAACATTTTTTAAGTAGTACTCAGATTCGCCTAAAATCGTGATAGCTCTTCAAATGGCGGAGATATGACGACTTGAAGTTTTCATGTCGAAAATTGTCTATGAAAGCTGTCTCAGTCTAGATAGAATAGAGCGGCCGGATGCAAACAAAGGGGAGATGCTCCTTTTTTAACCGACAACAATTGCGTGGAAGCCAAGGGAAAAAAGGGAAGGAGTTTTATTTTTAACGAAGGAAGGGTTTTTCTTTTCGAGGAATGAAAGAGTTGAAAAATAAAGAGTTGATAAAATAATTATGATAAGGAAACAATTTCCATATTCAATATTAACTCCTTCCTTCCTTCCTTTTTCCACCTCTCAATCTTCTCCTGTTTCTCTCTCCTTCTGTACTCGCTCTCTCTCCCTATATGAGTAAACGTAAACAAAGTCTCAGGAATTTGACCACAAGTGCTCCAAGTGTAAACAAATAATAAATTTCACTAATTAGCATCGAGTCATCGAGCGAAAAACAAATAAATAAATGAAATAATAACAATAATAAATAAGCCCTACGAAGGAAGCTTTCGATGTCGAGGCCGACGAGCGAAAAGCAAAAGAGAGAGAGAGAGAGTGAAGGAGTGAGATGGAAAAAACAACAACTCAAGATCCTTCGTTGACCCAATGAAAGCAATTAATTTGCAACCTGAGATGGTGACCATCAACCGGAACCAAAACAACAAGAGGGGGGAGAACAACAAGAGGAGCAAGAAAGGGTAAATTAGCAAGAGGAGAAACAATAACAAGGGAAGCAAGAATAAGAAGGAAAACAACAATATTAAGAAAAGCAACAATAATATGAGAAGCAACAATAATAAGAAAAGCAACAATAATATGAGAAGCAACAATAAAAAGAGAAGCAAAATTAGCAAGAAAAGTAACAATAACAAAATAAAATAACAATAATAACAAGTACAAAGAACAACAAAAGCAAAAATAACAAGATGAACCTCAACAACAAAAGCAACAATTAATAGCAGTTTGTTTAAAATAACAACAACACTAGCAACAACCACCAAGAGAATCAACAAAAACCCTCTGAAAATCAACCTCAACCAGACCCTCTCAAAGAGATGACTTTATTTACAGAACTCACATGAGAAGGAGAAAAATGTGAAAATAGTGGAAACCGCAAGTGCATGCGAACGATGACATGGCAATTGACCAAGGCAAGGCAACAACATGACCGATGCATGGATCGATCCAAGGGACGCAGACATCGACGACGACAACAACGACGCTCACGCATCGACACTTGAGATTGAGTTCCTGCCCTGACCGATCACCGACCGATCATCAATCGTTGGTCATCGTCTTTGGCTCGTTGTCTCGAAGTCGCCACCGCGGCTGGGCCTGAGGAGACCACGTCGTGCTCGTGGTAAACAAATTTGTGGCTTTGTCGTCCTGAACTTGACTTCGAGGTGACGACTTCGAGTTCAATTTTGTGGCTGTCGATCCCGATGTCTCAATCTTAAACCTCACTCTCGATCCCCATCCTCACTCTCGATCCCGATCCTCACTCACGATCCCAATTCTCACTCTTCATCCCACTCCTCCTTCTCCTCTCCTTCTTCATCCTCCCTTCTTGGCTTGCTTTTCTTTCTCCAGCCTCTGTTTACATTCCATTTGTTTGTTGCTGTTTGCTCGAAATTCCTTCAGCAACCGACGACGCAACGAAAATAAACAAAACTCTCAACGATCGCAGCAGCAACAATGACCAATATCAAGACCTTAAACAAGTCCAAGGCAGAAACACGCAGAGTCCAACTCAAACACAAAACCCAGACACGGACCAAGACTCGGACCCAAACTCGGTCTTCGACTCGGACACAAACGCATCGGGATCATGCCAAGTGTCCAATTGAGGTTGACGTCTTAATTCCGGGCATGTGGCCCAAAATGACACGACCGACGACGAGACGACGAAATGACGTTCAAGAGCTGCCTCTTGGAGTCGCACGAAGCCACACTTCAATTCAATTCACTTCACTTCCACTCTAGTTCACTTCAGTTCACCTCTTTGTGGCGTCGATGCGCATCTGTTGTCGTGTTTGGTTTTCGGGTGCGAGACCTGTCCAAGACTCTGGTGACTTGACTTTGGTGGAGTAGCCTCTCCGGTCCCTCCAATCGACTCTGGTCCTTCCAACCCGAGCCAAAGTCGTCTTCGTCTCGGTGCTTAACATGATTCTTGGTCGTTGGAACTGGAACGTGGACTCATTAATTGCAATTGCGTGTTGTCATCGTCTCCTTGTTCCTGTCGTCGACATTCACGTCTTCATCTTCGTCGTCCTCACCGTCGTCTCCATGCTCTTCCTCGCCGTCGTCTTCATCTTGTTCCTGACACCAGTCTTCACCTTCATCCTCATGCTAAACCTTGTCTTCATCCTCATTCGCATCTGGTCTCTGTTTGCCTGCCAATTATACTCGAAATAAACGTCCACAAAAATGAGGCTCAAAGTAAATAAACATCAAATCGATTTGGAAAGAAACCCTTAAGTGAGGTCAGTTCACGAGGAGATGGAACTTATAAAGAGAAAAGAAAAATCCTTGAGTGAAACGTAAATTAATTCGAAACTGATATTTAGTCTTGTTGAGAAATTGATTGTGAAGCTTTTTGCCGATATAATTTTATTTAAAAAACCTATGGATTTCCTCTTTCTATTGGATCTTCTTCTCCTTCTTCCACCTCTTGGAAAATCTCTAATTTTCCTGGTTCATCAGACAACGCGTCTCCGAACGTGGTCCATCACATCTTCTCATCCATAAAACTTCAACGAATCCATTCGTTCCAAGGGCGTCACCGACGTTTTGCTAGAAAAATTCTCTATTTTTCCCATCTGGAGGCTGACAAAAAAAGGATTTCCTCTTTCTCTACCTCTGTCTCCTGCTCACTCTTCATCACTCTCAGTTAGTCACGTGGTTGGATTGGGGAGGACCATGGAGAGAAAAAAAACGAAGACTCGTCAGACCTGATCGATGACAGTCTGCACTATCGATGATGGAGTTGTTATGGTGGAAGTTGTTGTTGGTGATGATGGAATTCTTGTTGGTGGAGTTATTATTGTTAGTGATGGAGTTGTTGTTGTTGTTATGGTGGAAGTTGTTGTTATTGTAGTTATTGTTGTTGTTATTATACTAGCTAAATCTCGTAGCATCATCTTAATTCTTGGCTTCGGATAATCATTGGACCATGTGGATGAACCATCGTCACTTCCGTGTATATGAGAGAGTCTTTGGATTAAGAAAAGAAGTCGAGGGGAGAAAGATGAAGAAAAAGAAGACAAGGAAGAAAAAGAAGAAAAGGAAGAAAACGGAAAGAAGAAGATGAGAATAAACTGAAGATGATGCGAATTTAAAGATTGTGATTAACTATTAATTACAATTTTTTTACAAAGCACGATCGATCTCTATGTCATGAAAATAATAAAATAAAAATTAGAAGACCTGAAGAGAAAGATGGGTCCAGAAAACAGAAAAAACAGCGATCTAGAGACCAAAACTAGAATATCGAAAAAGTCAGTCGAGGTGTTTTTCATTCTTATTTTTTTTCTCCCAGCCCTTTTTTCATTTCTAGTCTTCTTCCTCCTTCGATCTCCATCACACGAATCCATCATAACAGTGGATAATTTTGTCGCTGCTGCTTCCTGGTCTCGTTGCTTCCCATCGAACGCGAGAGATGGTGACCGAAAGAGAGGGATAGAAAAGTGGCGAAAGGAAGGGAAGACGAGGATAAAATTGGTGGAAAAACCCTCAGAATCCTCTGGTGCCACCGCGACCTTCAAACAACCCGAACCGACTTCAGCTCTGAACGACTGAAAAAGGAAGAACGTGCCTCAGAGCTAATAAAATTACAGAGGAGCACCAGAACTAGTCAAGAGAAGGATGAAGCGAGAAAGAGAGAGGTAGATAGATTGTGCAATATTGATGCCTGCATTAGAAGAAGCCCAGGACAGAAGACATCGCCTGTGCATGGTGGAGAAGAAGATGAGGATGAGAATGATGATGGAACACCTTCGACTAGTGAGAAATGAAAAATTGCGAATAACTGTGATTCTTCGACATAGACAAGGGGTGGAAGAGGGAGAGAGAGGGAGTGATGAAGTTGGTGCAACACCTTCTAGCAACAGTCACACCAACAGCGACAGCAACAACAACAATAAAAATAACAACTGTTAAAAACGGCCCAAACACGAGCCAGCAAATTGAGTTGGCAGCGTTTAATAAGAAGACGTCGACGATGTGATTTTGGTGGAAGAGGAGGTAGAAGAGAAGCAGGATGAGGAAGAGAATTAGGATGAAGAATCCGAAGAAAAACTTTGGCCACTCGACGGTGTTGCTGCTGATGATGATGATGGAGGAGATTTCTGCATTGATACATCATAGCGCACATGGAAAAAGAAAGAAGAAGAAGAAGGCAACACCCGTAGTTGGCCAGAAGGTGCTCGTTAGACCACGACACCTCCTGCTCTCTCTCTCCAAATGAAAAGAGGTGGCAACCCATTGAAGGAGGGGGGGGATGAAAGAAAAAAGAAGTCTACCTGTTGTCGGCTGGTGACTGCGGCTCGTTGGGAGTGATGAAAAATTTCTCATGTTTTTCCGCTATGTTCGATGAGGTGTCTCTATGAATGTCTGTCCTCCGGTTGAGATGTCTGTCCTCCGGTTGAGATGTCTGTCCTGTGGTTGAGATGTCTGTCCTCCGGTTGAGATGTCTGTCCTGTCCTGTTGGGAAGTCTGGGGGCTCGTGGAGCTGTCTGTCCTCTTGTTAGGATGTCTGTTCACTCGTTGTTTAAGCTGTTTGTTGGCTCGTTGGTCGTTTGATGCATTGTTGGTCGCCGTCATTACTGAGGATTTTCGACTGCCTTCTGATTCCTGGCGATTCGGGCGGATCGATGATGGACGGACGAAAGAGAGACAGACAAATGTACAGGCAGACAGACTAACCGATGGACGGACAGACAATTGGTCAGACAGACTAACAGATGGACGGACAGACAATTGGTCAGACAGACATTGCGGCACTGGCTTTGCATGTGAGGGAAAATTTATATGTTTCGACTGTCGACGACCACTTGAACTTGGACCGGCTTCTCTGGGTTGCACAAACGACGATGGACACGGTGGATTCGGGACTTGAGAATCGAAGAGGAAGACTTTGAGACTCAGAGAGGAAGACTTGGAGACTTCGGCTGCTGCTCTATCTACGCAATTTATCACGACGTGCTGGAGGACGGTCGCCCGATCGACGGGTCGGGTCCAAACAACCAACCAACCGACCGACCGACTGTCTGTCTGACTGTCCAACTCTTGGTTGTTCCTTCCTTCTATCCCTCGGTCTCGGACCGTCCGTCCTTTGGTCGGTAAATTAAAAGGAGTGGTGATGGAAACGGAGGGCATCGAGGAGAAGGTGCCACGTTATATGGGCAGAACGTGTTGATGGAATGTGCGAGTTAACAAGATTCCTCGCGATTCCACTAACTTCGGTCCCTCCAACTTCTCTTTCTCTCTCCTTCATTGAATTATGACGAAGTCCCCCCAAGTGGACTTGGGCTTGGACCCAGTCGGCCCTGTTGATCCCGGCTCTCTCAATCTGATCCCGCGCGCTCCACTTTGTTGTCGCCACACCCCCAACCGGCCCCCGTCACGCCCCTTTTCCGCCCCACCACCTCACCTCATCATCCATCTCTCATTTCATTCCGCACGAGTTCATGTCACACGCACGCATCTCGCAGTGTCCGAGACATCGTCGTCGTCTCTCTGTGTCTTTGTCTCCCTCGCTCTTCTCTTCTTTCCTAACTCTTCCCTTCTTCTCTCACTCTTCTCTTCTTCTCCTCATTCTTCTCTTCCTCCCTCACTCTTCTCTTCCTCCCTCTCTCTCTCTCTCTCGTTCTCTTCTTCCTGGTGTTCTTATCCTGGCCATCGGACTCCTCTCTTCTCATTCGCATTCAGCACGAGCTCCTGCCTCCCCCTCCTCTTCAACCCAACTGATGGCATGCGTGGTCTCGTGATTCCTCTGGATCCTGGTCCTGGTCGCCGGCGAAGCCAATCTGCATGTCGCATCTTCTGCATCATCTCAGCCATGGACTTCCATCCAGTGGAGAGGGCAGGGATCGAGTTGTGTGGACGTGTTGCGTTCCTCATACACGCCATTTAAGTTATCGTCGGTGTTGATTCCGCCATCGCTGACTTTGTTGCCGAGACAAAGACAGAGACAGAGAGAGAAGGAATAAATTTCCACCTTCTTGTTGTTGGGAACTACGTCCAACGTCCAACCAACCGACCAGAATCAACTCAAACGACCAGAATCAGCCCAACCGACCGCAACCATCTCAAACGATCGCCACAACCACAACCCGACCAGACCAGACCAGTCGCAATCTCAACCATCGATCGTTGTAATGATATCGCTGGCAAGGATAAATTTTCACACCGCTTAATGTGTGCGCCGCACCGCGTATCCTAGAGATAATCACAGTCATTTGGCTCAGACCGTTGAGTACCCTTCATAAGGAGAAGATGGTAAAGAGCACGAAGGAAGGATGGTTGCGGTGGAATCTGAAAATGCGATCGTGTTCAATGGCGATGGAGAGAACTCATGTGGAAGCAGCTGTGGAAGGGTGAAAGGGGAACGCGATCGAGAGCACGATCGTATTATGAAACCTCCTCTATGGCAGGAGTTGAACTGGGGGAATTATTAACATTAGAACTTGTAGGAAGGGATCGACCGAAAGGTTCTGAAGGGTGGGGGAGGAAGAAGTATGAGGTAGTGGAAGTTAGCTTGAGGTTGTGGCAGATAGTTTTAGGTATTGGAAGCTATCATCAGAATGTTTCAACTAGATTTTGCAACATAACCTTCTCTTATCCATCATTAGCTATAGATTCTTCATCATCCACCGCTTCTTTAACATCCCCTATATCAATAGCATTCCTATCATCTTTAAATTCATCACATCCCTAACATCATCATCATCTTCTTCGTTAGTTCCCTTCTTTCACCTTTCACGAGGTCGTCTTCACATCCGCTTTTAGACCCAATTTCCCGCCTCATTCTAAGCCCAATCGAACGAATGAGATCCATTCCATGCCATCGCATGCTGTCGCAAACTGCGCAATTGCTCCACGGTGCATGAGAATCAGGTCAATGAATTGTTTCGTTCATCGTTCGGTTGTTCGTTCGTTTGTTGCTCGGGCGATCGTTGCTTGCGTCATCTGGACGCGCGGGACGCATTCATGCGGAAGACACGCCACATAATATAACTAGTATTGTTGTTATTGTGACTAACATTGTTGTTATTATTGTTGTTGTTTTGTCTACTATTGTGTTTGTTGTTTCTGTTTGGTGTTGTCTTCAAAGCATCGGTCTGGCAACGCTGTGAAAAGTGTCAGTGAAGTGTTATGGGATCGCGTTATTGTTGTTCTTGTTGTTGTTGTTGGAGGCGACTAAGTTCCTGTTGTTGCAACTCAACAATTGTTTGGTGTTTTTCATCTTTGTTGTGCTGAAATGTTGTTGTTCTGTAGTGTTGTGGCATTGTTGCTGCTGTCATTGTTGTTATTATCATTATTGTTGTTGTTTTCCACAACAACAAAAACAATACACCAACTTGCAGCTAATGTGTGAAATCTGAAATCTTTGCCAACTGACTGCACTCCACCGAAGAAAGTTCATCCTTCTCGCTTGCTCATTTGTCGTTTCCTCAAACTGTCTCTCGCCCCTCTCTTTCTATAGTACCTTCATTGCATCCATCTGTCTGTCTATTCATCTGTCCGTCTGTCAGTTCGTCACCCGTTTGTGACATGGGAATCTTTTCACGTGTCAAAACGTCGACATTTGCAAATTTTGCTCCACCTCCAACTACATGACAACAACACCAGTAATAACCAAAACAACAACAACAATAATAACACTAACAACAACAATAATAACAACTCCACTAACAACAACAATAGCAATAACAGTAACAACAACAACAATGACAAATGTTACACCAGTCTCTCGCAAGCGAAACAACACCATTGTGTTGAACGCAACAGACCGACAGAGAGAAGGATTAATTGGCCAAGATAGCGAATTAAGTCAAGACAGCAACGAAAACGACAACGACGAAAACGATGATGATGACGACAAAGGCGAAGGAAGAACTTTTGCAATGGCGCAGGTGACAAGAAAATGGAGATATCGTCGCCTTTTGCGGAAAGATTTGGACGTCAAAAGTTGACATCCCAAGGAGTGATGAAATGGAGAAGTTTTCGAGAGAAACAAAAGAAATTATGTGGTTTCCGGGAAATGGACAGAAAGGTGTGTAAAATCTGAAAAAAGTATTCCTAAAAAAATTATAACATTAAGAGGAAAAATAACTAAGAAACTTAGTTATAGCAAATCATTTCATGGATTACAAAAATAACCCAAATACCAAATTCTTCGATTTACGACTATTATCCATACACACATTTTTTTTACTGCCAACTCCAATTGATCATCTTGTCAATTTCTGAAACACACATCGTTACTACCGATCGTGCTATTAACACGATCCTCAGTCTATTTTTATGCCTATGTACCAATAGTTAATTTCCCTTTCGATTTGAAGGAGCCAAGGCGAGCAGTTGTTACCAATTGATGTTGTTATAGTTGTTAATGCTATAGTTTCTGTTGCGATAGTTTTTCTTGCTACAGACGATTTTGTAGTTGTTGTTAATATAACTAGGCCTAGGAGATCGGCGTATATATCATTTTCGCTGCCAACATAAATCGGTTCGCATGTGAAGTTTACTTTCATCGAGACTGCAAATGCCATGTTGTCTGCAATTTCGTGTGTTATTGTTGGTATTGTTGTTGTTACTATAATTGTTATTGTGTTTTCTATTGTTGTTGTACCTATTTTTATTGTTCCTACTTTTGTTGTTCCTATAATTGTTGTTGTTGTTGCTGCCATTTTGGTTGCAATCTAGTTATTTGCTGCTGCCTTCTGCGAGGTTGCAATTTTCATGTTGTTCGGAAAATTGATCGAAAATGAAAGTTAAGTAGCATGCGTTGTGAAGATACGTAATTACGAAATTTTCGGAAAACTAAGGAGATAAATCACTGTGATCATAGTGAGTTGGAGTCTGGAGTCTTGGGGGATGATTTAAGATGAGTCCTCGCAGTGGAGAAGAGAAAACTATTGGTGGAGAAGAGAAAACTATTGGTGGAGAAGTGAAAACTAGTAGTTGACTAGGAATAGTGAAGTGGAAATTATCAACATATGGTTGCTAAGGAGTTGTATAATTCACTCCAACTCCCTTTAGCTTTCATATCAAGGAGTCTTTTAAAAATAACTTCAGATTATGGACTTACTTCCTTGTGGTCTTGTCTCCGCTCTACCACTTAAGTCCTCCACCCATAAACCAACGCAATCAGATCAGAACCGTGGTACCACGCCAGACATCATGGGCCATAACTTAGACTTAACTCAACTTGGACACAACTCGACTTGGACTCAACTCGACTTGGACTCAACTCAACTTTGACTCAAATAAACATGGACACAACTCGACTTGGACTTGGTTTAGGCCAAGCACTTGTTGTCATTTCATTCAGAGGACCCACAACAGACCAGGCCTTATCAAATCCACTGAGACTCGGGTCAGACCAGGCGGAACCAAATGGGAAAAAGTGAAAGTCCCATGTCTGATTTCTGACAATAGTTATAGGTATATGTTAATCAATGCTACGGCCATTTGTTGTATGCGATATGCGAAATACCACAAAATCCCGAGCAAAACATGTGCAATCAATTAAAAGGATCAGAGGCAAAATAAACTGTGACTGCAGTCGCCTAGACCGATGGAGATTTCAATGGAAGGTGGAGACATATTCAAAAAGGGTTGCCAGGTTTTAAAAAAAATTGAATTTTGTATTACTATTTTTCTTTCTTTATAAAAATGTTTTAAAATGAGAACAAAATTATATTAAATTAACAAAAAAACAGAAATAAACTTTAAAATTTTTTTTCGAAATTTGTACTTTTCTAAATATATAAAGGTGGCAACCCTTCCCCTTTTCTCGCTTGTTCGGCCGCTCCAGTTCTGTCAACCACGCCGAAGGCTCCGTCCTGGTCTTTGCGGACCCCAAACGACCGATTTATGCGAATTTTACCGCTTGTTTTCGTCGAGTGGACAGACAGATAAATCGACGGACAGCAGACATGTTAAGTACGAGCATAAAAGTATTTTTCGGCAGTTTTAATACCTTTCGTTTTTCTCTTTCTTTCAATAAGGTTTTTTTCTTTTTATTTCAACAGGGTTTTTTTCTCTTTCTTTCCTAAGGATTCCTTTTTTCTTTCTTTCCATTAGGTTTTTTATTTATTATTTTATTTTCCATAGTATTTTCTAATTTTTCCTCAGACAGTTTTCTCATTTTTTGTGTGTTTTTTAATTTTTTCGACAGTATTTTTTTAAATTGTTTTACTTTTTTTCCCCAGTAATTTCGCCGGTGATTTTCGGGTGTCCTCTGAGGCATTTTTCGGCGTATGTTAAACGTCACTTAAACAGACGCTTAAATTTAAACTTTAAAACCGTGGGCAATAAATATTAAATTTGTTGTTGTTGTAGCTGCTGTAAGCTTGCGCTTTGTTTACAAATCTAATGACGTATGACGGAAATATTCGTACAGTTGGCAACACCGGCGAACGCACTCAGCGGGCGGGCTGATGTGAATGTGGTAGAAGGGGCCAACAACGTGAGATGTGGGTGATTTGAAACCTCACTGTGGGCTGTTAATCAGTCAGTCAGTCAGACTCAGACTCAGGTCAGTCAGAAACTCAGTCGTTACCCCGTTGGCTTAAGTCGTTTGGGTTTGGGTTGTTGTCATTATGCGAAACACTTGTTGCACCAACACAAGCCCACGCAGAAATGTTGGTAAACAGCATCAACATAATTTTTTATATAACAATAATTTGAATAATTTTATGAATTTATCTATACAAAATATTTCCCTCAGAAATTTAAAGAAATTTTATATTTTCATGGAATTTTCATAATAAAAATAAAATCATAAAAAAATATAAAATATTTTCTGAAAAATTTGATCAATTTTCATATAATCAAGAAATTTACACACTACAAAAATATATATAAAAACCAAACTTAATTAATTTATAATATGAATATTTATATTCTGAATATAATATTTTTAATTATTTCTCTTTTCATAATTTACTAATATTTTCGTCATAACCCAATTCAGTTTGAATGCGAAATACGTGGAATTTTGAGAAATTAGACATCAGGACGTCGACAAAAACAAAAACCGCCGAATGCCAAAAAAAAAAATACTATAAGCTTAAAAAAATTTCAACAAATGCAAAACGGTGTTAACTTTTATGTAAGCATGGATTTCTTGTTGTTTTTTCTCGATTTCTATCGCTGGCAGTCGGGGATTTAAAGCCTAGTCAGACGATTTACAACAACGCAAGCCTTCAGGAGGCTTTTAAGAACAGTCAGAGTGAGAGAGGGAGAGAGAGAGAGAGAGAGGGATGGAGAGAGATGGAGAGAGAGGAAGGTGATGGAGAGAAACCGTCGATTGCCTGATATGAGACATGTTTATGCTCTTTATTGGCAGAAATAAATCAAGTCGCACATTTTTAACGCGCCGACCACTCGTGTCTGTCGCCGATCTCTCTGTCTGTCTGTCTGTCCGCCTGTCTGTCCTGCTGTTGTTTCAAATCTCTGTCTATCCTGCTGTTGTTTCCGTCCGTCCTCTTGACCAGCTGTCGGTCCGTCGGCTGCTTGTCTGCATGTCTTTCTAGCCGACTGATATCTGGTCTATATGTTAATAATTTGCAATTGCATTTGTTACCGATCTCTGGGAAAGATATGCGAGCAACTTTTTGTTGTTGCCGCCAGCGCCACCGACCAGCCAGCCGAAACAACAACAAAAACATTTCCATCACAACTCCATCGCACGCAACAACAACATCATTAACACCACCACCAACAAAAACAACATGATCAACACCACCAACAGCAGCAGCAGCAGCAACAGCAAATGTTGGAGCATTTAATCGACTACCATTTCCACCTCCTCCCTCTCCCCCTCCACCCACCTCATTACGAGCCAAACTCTCGTCGAGATCTCACTGAAAATCTCTCAATTTATCGCCTTCTCTCGGGCAACAGACATTTATTCACTTATTAATCTATTAAATTTTATGAAAAATTCAAATGTCGGCCGTCGATTGTAGCGATCACGGCGCTTTTAATTAGTTTTTCACTGACTTCGTTTTTCCTCCTCCATCTCTGTCTCTCTCATCGTCTTTACGTGTGGGTTTCGGTTAATTTTTCTCAATGATCTTTCAACATGTCGATTTGCAATGCGAAAACTCGAAGTCTAATTATCATAGCTGCGAATGATGATACATAAATTAGAGACGACGTCTATAGGAATTTCGATGTGAATCGGGGTACTTTGAGGTATCCGGGAAACAGATTATGTTGTAGAAAAACTACATGAACGTTTCGTATGAACGTTTTCTTAGTAAGTTTTAAAATATTCATTCAAATAAGTTATTGAATTTATTCATACAATATTGTATTCAAATAAAATAAAAAAAATTTTTTATTATAATTTAAAAATTATTTTATTGAAGTTTTATATTTTATCAACGAATAAATAAATATAAATGAAAATCAAATATTTGATTCTAATTTTCTCAAAAAATATATCATTCAAATTTTCTAAATAAATATAATAAATAAATCTATACAAATATTTCCTTCTCATTTTTCTATTAAATATTTTTACAAATTTTCTATACATTCATTATACTACTCCTGTTGGTAGGTAAATTTTCTTAAAAAATATTTTCTTAAAATTTTTTATAAAAATATATCCCACTTTCCCACTATATCTTTGTGTCCATTCTTTGATCTACTTCTCTCTTTCATCTCCATATCTCTGTTTCACCCCCTCTCTCGTTCATCCCTCCCCACTCTCTAGGCCTCCTTTGATATCCGAGCCGATCGTAAACATGCGAGAAATTAATTAAGCAACTGAAAAATCGTTCGCTGAAAGGTCAAATAATTTTATGGCCCACACGTTTGGGGCGAGTCTGTGGCAATAACAACAACAATGGCAACGATCTTGTCAAAACAAAAACAACACAACAACAAAAAGTTGACAACAAAAATAACATGAGTTTTCGCGCGAAATGCAAAGTGATTCAAAGACATTTAATATTTCCACAGTTTTATGGATTTTTGGAATGGATCAACAGACGAAGAGACGACAGTTGGACGAAGGGACAGACAGATGGACGGACAGACAGACAGACATTGCAATAAAAAGCCACACACCCGATGACGATCAACCAACGATGAAACCGACGACGACGACAACGGAGACGATGATGAAGATGATGTGGATGTTGATGACGAGAATCGTGGCCACGGAAGATTAAAAATCGCTGGAATTAAGAAATTCATAATTTGTTGAAGTTTTTGTTATGGAAGTTTTGTTGTTAAAGAATTTGTTGTTGTCGGTGTTTTATTTGTTGTTGCCCTCACGTATGAATATTTCACGCAGTTGTCACGTACGTGATAAGCTTACGAATCGAGGACGAGAAGTTCGGACTCCGATTGCGATTGTGATCCATCCACCCAGCAGCAGAATGCAGCAGCAGCTGATGCAGGAATAAAAACAAGTCATTGGCAAGCGATCGTAAAGATTCAGACGTCGTCGTCGCCGTCTGTGGTGGGATCAGGCGGTATATAACGATCATGTTGGCAAGATCGTTTTGCCGGATTAAACACGAGCCAGCCGCGCACTGGATCCCCAAAGAGTTACGACTCACTCGGCCATGTGAGCGGCCACTAAGGAATCCACAGATGGAATGATCGTAAAATTCTTTAAATCAAATCGATACAAAGTCTTCATCACCACCGTTCGTTGTCTGCTGGCGGTGAACGAGGCTACTTTGTTGGAGCTGATCATTAGTCGAAAGGAATTAATATGGGAATTAATATCAGACTTAATATGACGAGTTATAGGAGAGTGAGATAGAGAGAGGGAGGGAAGTGGAGAAGGATTGACTGGAAGAATCTTTAAAGGAAAAAAGAAGGATGAAGGTTTTGATTACAAAATATCGTTCGAATCGTCACTGGGAACTAAACAAAGTTTCATTATTATCAACCATGATCATCATCGTCTAACCGTCATCGTCTAATCATCGTCAATCTCCGGGCGTTATTATAACGTCTGATCGTCGTTTTGTCTCCGAACTTATCAGCTCGAAGGCATCATCATCATCATTTATCGCATCGAGATCTCAGTGGCGTAGACTCCCTGTTTGTTTGGCATTGGCTAATAAACAATAGTGAGAGAAGGTTTGTCTAATCATTTTTGAAGGCTACTGATCGAGGAGACAGGCGACAGAAGCAACAACAACAAAAAATAACAACAATAACAAGGTGTTCTATGATGTGGAAAAATAATGAGGAGAAAAAATAATGAGAAGAACTAAAGAGAAGTTTAAAGTTCTCGAGGTTCAATTAAATGATAGTTTTGTGAAAATGCTTCTATGAGATCAGGGAGAGAACTATAGAAGCCTTGAATAAGTTTCTAAAGACATTTGATCTAAATGAGATCTTTTTTGAATAGTGGCAAATTCTCCTTGGTTTGAGATTTAACTCGAATACCATAAAATTTGATAAAAGCGACCGTCCGAATAGATCTTTTGGTTCCTTGACACCGGGCCAGAAGATGAATGGCCCTGTCTGGAATTGGTCTTAAGCGGAAACACTCCCTAAGGTCCCGCCTCGAAGAACCGTTAAAAATTAAAGTGAACGAAAAAAAAATATCAAAACAAATCCCATATGAAGGCGAAAACGACTCCACGTACCGAAAGTTAATGAATCAAGAAGAATATCACGAAAGACCTTCAACCGAATGACACATAAAACAAAACTAATCCAGATAAAAAGAGTTTCTTACAAACTGCTAACAAAACGCTGAAATATTTTATCGCCACCGAGGAATCTTGAGAACCCCTAACTGCTCTGTCAACTGATCCAACCGAACAAACGAGAGACAGACCGAAAGGAACGGAAGAAGCCACCGATCGTCGAGAATCTCTTGGCTGTCGTCTTTCGGGGTTTTTCAAAAAACTCTGGATATTCAGAAAAAAAAGTCTTAAAAAATCTCAAAAACAGTCTTAAAAAATCTGAAAAAACGTCTCAAAAAACCGTCTCCAAAAAGGAGTAAGAAGGAAAAAAAAGAGCAAGAAAAATAATTTCGACATAAGACGATAAACGCGTCGGAGCCATAAAAATCTCCGAAAAGAACGAAAAATGATTTATCATAATGTGATCTGTGAGCCGGAACGTGGACCGAACCGAAGCGGATCAGAATCCAGAATTGGGCTCAAGCCTCTGTCTCTTTCTTTATCTCGCTCTCTCTCTGTCATTTGCTCGCCTTCCTTCTCTTAAGACCCTTGGGGAAGCCCAAGTTTGACATTGGATACGTTTCTGCGATTGTCAACTCTTCATAAAAATTAAAGAAATATAAAGTCAAGACCAGCAACATTGTATTTGGAAATATATTTCTGGAGTTATTCTGTGTTGTTGTTGTTTTATTAAAGAAATTATGAATATCATACTGCGATGTATCCAACCATCCATCTGTCTGTCCATCCCTCTGTCTGTCCATTCCTCTGTCTGTCCATTGGTCATGCGTGTCCAGAAGTTGCCGAAAAACAAAAAAACTCTCATTCTTATGTTCTTTGCATAGGCGACAACTCGTCGACTGCCAGACAGACGCCGTCTACCCCACTGCATGATGGGGATCGGATTTCTCGCTGGCCCTGGACCCTGGAGCCGGAGTTCTCTCGGCGGGATCCTGGGCCCGCGGTCTCCCTCCCTGGAGATGACAATCTTACGTCATCCCGCTATCGCCGGGCGACGTCTGGTGCCAGTGAACTTCGATCATTACTTGTCGCTGTCTATATATCTCCACGCATATCTGTCCGTCTCCGCACGCTTGATCTCTTTCGCACTCTTTATCTCTCTCGTACTCTGCTGACTCCTTCTCTGTATCGCTTTCTCAGTTGTTCTCTTCTACCGTGGTTCATCATCATCTTTCCATCCTTGTTCTTGTCCACCAAAAAAACGAAAAACTCCTTCTTTCTCACTTCTCATTGCCGATGATTAGATTAGAAACCCCATGGAGCGTCGCAGTTGGCGTTGGAGTCGGCATCGTTGTCAGGGTCCCCTGAGTTTCGGCTGCGGAGCCCTTCATAAATAACCATCATGTGGTCAGAGAGAAGAGACCGCAATCCGTAGTCATCGTCGTCGTCGTCGTATCGTAACCCAGTCAGTCAGTTCACATTCATTGAATGCTTCCATATGTTCGCGAGAGTTCCAAAATTAATTTCTTCTTGTTTTTTATGACGGCGACTCCGATGACGATTCCCTTCTTTCAATTTTCTCCCCCCCTCTCTCTCTCTTTCTCACACTCTTTCTTTTTGAACCCTCTCCGATTTCTCGGGGATCCCTCGACGATCTCTCACTGGGATCTCGGTTCGACCTCTCTCCCTCTGGATCCCTCTGCGACCTCACCCTTGATCTCCCTGGGATCCCTCGCTGGGTGTCGGCGGAGTCTCCGATTTCACATTTGACTTATGACAGCTCACCTGATGGCCCGACTCGACTCGACTCGATTCGGCCTGGCGCTGACATCGTTGCGCTCGAGTGAACCTCGGAGATGACGACGACACCCGAGCATCGGAGACGACGAAACCCGAGCGGTGGTCCATTGTCTGACGTCAGGACTCCCTCCTGTGCGAGAGCGATCGAGGACAAGGGTTGAACAATTAAAAATCCTCGCACAAGTCATAATTTCTCACTTAATATCTGAGAACCTCAGATCTCTTTCTCAGTTGAACATCATGAATTCCGTTAATCATCATTAACCAAACTGATTTTCATGAACCTAGTTGATCATCATGAACCCAGTTGATCATCATGAACCCAGTTGAATCATCAAGTGTTGGAGAAATTTTGAGCCATACTTCTGGCCACCTCATTATGGAACCAGATCAAGGGCGTTCCATAATTAGTGCCTAATTACCATAGGTTCCAGGTCCCGCTCTACTCCCGACAAAAGTCAATCAATTCAAAATATTTCGCTCGTCACTCCATTGCCCATTGTAGGAGTCATCTTCCCATTCAAATGGAGTGTTTGCTTAACCTCAAGATGTAACCATTCGATTGTCATCGAGCGGAGGAGGCAGTGGCGATGACGATGATGACAATGACGATGGCGTTGCCAATGGCTACTGAAGCCAACGATAAGAAAAACACTTCAGACGCAGACTTGGGGAGATGGAGAAGGGTTCTTGACCAACAACAGAGAGGCAAAAGGCTTCTCGTTAGTCGTCGTCGTCGTCGACTCCTCCTCGTCTTCATTGGTAAAAAATGCAAATGTTCTCCGTGGTGAAGAGTGCTTCAAATGCTTCGGTCTCAACCAGTGACGAATTGATTATGGTTTTGTAATATTTTTCTTTTTTTAGAAATGTTTGTAGACCAGTAGCCAATGGTCATTTTTACCCCCACCTCTTTTGGGCGGCCCGTTGTCAGCTCGTAAATTGGACAAGAAACGAGCCTTTGGACACCTTTCGGAGGCTTTTGGACACATTTTGCGTGGGTCTCTCAAAGCCCAGCCCGACCAATTGATGTTTTATCAATTAATATGCAAATTTCGTAAAGTCCGTGAAGAAAAAGGGATAGAGAGGGAGTAAGAGGAGAGAGGTAGAGAGAAGTCTTGCGGTGCAATGCAAAGATATGTTAATCCCGAAATAATGGTGACAACTTATTAAGTCTTATTTGCGCTCCCTCTTTAAACGATTCGTTCAGGTTTCTCCATCTCTTTCGCTCACTCTATATTTCTTTCAGTCCGCTCATTCCCTCTCTATCTCCTTCCTTCTCATGAGTCTCTCTCTACCATTCGGTAGTCGCTTCACAGGCCACAGCCTACCAATTAATATCGACTGTGAATTTATTTTCATTTTCGATTTACATTTTTTTTTTTTGTTAATTTATCCAAAAAAAACTTTGTTTTAATTTCGATACGACCGGCATCACGTGTTGATGAAGCAATTAAAAACTCGTAAAAATTATTGTTAACATTTCAGGGTCTTTTTTCGGCTACGGTTGGGATTTGGTTGGACTTTGGTTGAACTTCTGTTGGGTTTTGCTTTGACTCTGGTCGATGGGGAGGGTGTAACTACAACCGATATTTACTAAATTATGTTAATTCTTCTCTCGTCTCGACTGTCTGTCCCTCTGTCTGTCCGTCCGTCTGTCTATCCCTCAGTCTGTCCGAGGTGCCGCTGGTTTTACTTGTAGACAAACCTAAATGTTTCATAAGTCGTATCATATCGAAAAATGGGTGTTGTGGATTTTATTAGTTTTGTGGTTTATGTTATTATAGTTTGTGGTTGTGGTTTTTTCTTTGTTTTTTGTTTTATTTTTGTTGTTTGTGGTCAATAATTAATAGTTGACCCTTTCGCATGCAAATCCCTAAAACTAAAGCCATGGTCTCAAAATCTCACATACGAAGACCATTTGTTTGTTGTACCAGATAAAAGGTTGATCAAGATCTGAAAAAGCCAGCTGTTTTATAATTTTCTCCATCTAACCCTAAGTTCCGCATCGTCGGGAGCAAACTATAATTATCGTTTATTAAATGGGATCGTTCGAAGGCTGAAATTGTGGAGATTCCTCGAGCTTTTCGGTAGATAAATAATCGATTCTGACAGTTTTATGGCAAATTGTAAAGACCAACCCTAGCGAAACCCTTTCGACTTCCTCATCTTTTGGAGATTATCCAACCTTGTGATCGGTGGAAATTATTTAGAAAGTGGGAGTCTTTTGAGGAAGTAGAAATTTTTCATATGGAAAACTTTTAGACCTTTGAAAAAATGTAGGGTTGACTTCTAAAACCAGTGTGTGTGGCATAGTATAATTGAAGGAAATTTATTCGTCTTCTTCAGTCTGGGAGGAAGTTTTCAATTCCCTTTCCATTATCAGAGAGTTAGAGAGAGAAAGAGATAGAATGAGACAAAGACAGAAATATGGAGAGAGAAAAAATAACCTATTACAAAACTCTAATTTATGTGAAATTCTAAACTCGCGACGGGACGTGAAAACCCAGGGATAGAAAGAAATCAAATTACATCTTCTTCGGATAGGGAGAGAGAGAGAGAGAGAGAGAGAGAAGGAGATAACTTGGTGAATGAAATAATCTCCTCGGTCTGCTTATTCTTCTTCTGCTTCGTGTCGTCCACTCGCCTCGGTTTGACAGGTGTCTAATTCATATGTCAAACGTCTCGAGATCCGGCTTTAACTGTGACCTCTGTGAGAGGGAAACAGATGATTATGTTGGAGTTATTTTAGGTGTTTTATATTGTTGCTGTTGTTGGTGTTCTTCTTTGTTATTCGGTGTTTTGGTAACCCGAGAGCCGCCGATCGCCAGCGAACGGGAAATCGAGAATTACTAATTTGTTGTAATTATGAACGAGACAGCGATATATGAATACAAATATCGATCTAGCGATTCAGTCAAATCGATGGGGATCAACATCTTAGGGTCCAAGGTGTTTTCTCTCCACCTCTCATCTACCTCTCTCTCACTCACACTCGCACCTCTCTCCCTCTCACACACCATCCCCCTCTCTCACACACACTTTGACGCAAAACGCTCTGGAAATTTACGATCGCAACACTTTCGGGATCCATTAAATAAAATTGCTCTCAAATCACGCAATTTAAGCGAAATTAATTTAATAACTACTTTCGGGACGGTCGACCAGGCCGGCCTAAGTTATCGGCAACAAATTGAAGATACAAGAACCTAATTTCGAGAAGTAGAGAGAGAGAGAGAGAAAGAGAGGGGGCTCCATAAAAGAAGGCTCTGGAAAGAGAAAACGTTGAGGGTTTCGAGGACACCTTGGGATAAAGTTCCGATGAAAAAATACACAAATAAAAAATTTTAAAAGCTTTACAAAATTAAATTAAAAATTTTTAAAAAGAAGTAAAAAACTAAAAAGAATTAATTTAGTAAAAATTAAATTAAAGATATTTAAAATCAATTCAAAAATAAAAATTAATTTCTCATAAAGGATAATTTCCTAAGAAACCAGCTCCAAAAGAGAGAGAGAAACCTCCACCGATGACTCAAAACAACCTGTGTCACCAGAGACCTTCTTCGTCTTGCGGTAATGAAAACCTCTCACCTGAAAGAAAGACAGACAGACAGACAGAGGATGGACAGACAGACTGTGGAAGCGCCACATGCCATGGATTACACGCAAACGCTGTTGGTGTAAAATTTTCCAACTCATCGATTTCGTTCTGGAGGCGACGTAACCACAGGAATTCCAACAAAAAACAAAAACAAAAGACTTTATCTCTATCTTGGTCCCCCTCTCTCACCCTTTCGCTTTAGCCACAGTTTCTCTTTACCCTAAGTTTCTTCTACTCCTTTGAGTTGTTTCGAGAGCGAGGGTTCCTGAGGGAAGTGGTGGAGGAGAAAACAGTTAACATGTCACTTGTCACATGTCAGACAGTTGATAAATGATGCTCATTTGTCAAATGCAGGGCAGCGAACCTGAGCGCAACACCTTCTTTCCCTCTATCTCTTTCTCCCTCTCTCTCTTACTATCCTCCTTTTTGTTCTGGTCATGCCCTGACCCCGGGACACCGGCGGCGACAGAAGAAATTGCAACGCGTGGAAATTAAGACACGATCCATCGCACGACATTCCACGACCGCCGACGCCCGAGGAGAA
The DNA here is from genome assembly GCA_017309665.1 of Coelopa frigida. NCBI lineage: Eukaryota > Metazoa > Arthropoda > Insecta > Diptera > Coelopidae > Coelopa > Coelopa frigida. The sequence goes on from CM029562.1 coordinate 3,390,087, forward strand.
GGAGGCAACCGCGAAGTCTTTGGCCGAGGTGACGGAGGTGTTCCGCGAGAAAGGAAAGTGTTAAGAGACGACCCTCGGCCTTAGCCGTCTGTCCCACGATTCATCCATCCCTTGATTCCGTCGTCCAACGATTCATCCGTCCCTCGCTTCATCTGTCCCCCAATTCTTCCGTCCGTCCATCACTCCATCCATCCTTCCATGTTAAAGACTATCATTAGAGATTAATGCGTGTCCGGTCACTGGCGGTCGCATGCGTGTCCTGTCTCTCACTCTGGTCCAGTGTTCTGGATCCTGATCCACAACACAAGGCACGAACAGCACCGACGACGACCCCCAGGGTCCGGAAGATAAATTATGCGAGGGATTTATTATGTCTTAATTTTCGCCGTAATGCAATTTATTATATTATATATGAAATATAATGCACTACTCTCCATTCGATCGATCGATGGAAACGAACCGAACACGAACTTTTTTTGGTTGCCGAAAAATTTCGGACGACAATTTGCAAAGTTCCTGCCCTCATCGTCATGGTTTTCAACCGAATCGTCGGCGTCGTCGTCGTTCTCGCCTCCATCATCGTCGTCTTCGTCGTTGGTCGGTCATCGGTTGGATGTTCCTTTGATGCGAAAGTTCTCTCCGCAGTAGGTCATGGCTTTGGGCGAGTCCAGTTGGGTCAGGCCGTCCTCCTCGGTTGTCCTCTCTCCCTCTCTCTCTTCTCCTCGATTCGCTGAGTTTACAAGAAATTAATTTCTTCATAATGCGTGGGGGAATCGCCGTCCTCCTTCATCGCTCCTCTCTCTCTCATCCACCTCATCCACCCTCCATCTCTTTCACCATAATGTTTTAATCCTTGGATGCGTTCGAGTTGGCGAACCTGTTCCAACTTTTCTTCCACTCCTTTCTCATCTCTCTCTTTCTCTCGATCATCCTGTTGTTCCTCCCCATCTTCCTCTGGCTAAGTTTTGTCTTCGCATTTATTGTTGTTGTTGTGGTTCTTATGGGCCCCTGGACTGCACCCAGTTGAGATTGTGTGAAATTCTTTGCGATGCTAGGTGGTCGTCCATCGGCACAGTGGAGCAAAAAAGAGCATGTGGCCGACAATAAAAAGAAGCACAAAATTGATTTAAAAAATCATGTACAAAATTATTTAATTTCTATTTTATGTATTTCAAAAAAAATGGAAAACAATTTTAAAATAATTTTCAAATTAATTAAATGATTAAGTTAATAAGATTTTTTTAAATAATAAAAATGATAAAATAATATTTTTAATGCTGGAAAATAACTTTTTTTTCTTTCATAATATTTCCCTTTTTTTTTATTTTTATCATAAAATATTTTACAATTTTTTTTTTTTTTTAATTTGTGTTTTTAATATTTTTTCAAGATATATATTTTATATTTAAGGTTACATATAGCAAAAAACCTTTTGCTATATTGCCATTGTAAATTGAAAATTTCTCCGTTCTGATCTGGTCTCACTTCGTCATCTTCCTTGCCTTTAATTCTAACTTTACCGCTAAATATTTTTTATTATTATTAAAGTTTTTGTATCCCTCGTCGACGAGACGAGGGACGAGAGGCGGCCGAACTTGAGGCGCGGCGAGCGAAGTCGGATCGTGGCGGGGCGAAATGAGGCGAGCGAAGTCGAGTGGAGTCGAACCGTGCGGGCCAATTGAAGGTGTAGCCATAAAGTTCGCGCGAACAACTGTCCAAAAACAAGTTTATATTGAGTTTGGCCTTTTGTGTGAATGTGCGATGGACGGTCGCAGGGCCGCCTGGAGAAAGACCGCACGAGGCAGCGACACAAGATGGTGGGAGAGAGAGGGAGACAGAGAGAGGGCGAGGTTCAGGAGGAACTCGCAGAGACAGAAACGAGATAAGAAAATAACATGTCATAAAGGAGTGTAATTTTGAGCTTAAGGCAACTTCAATGGAAACGAAACCAAAACAAAGAAACACACACAATAAATGTAAAAAAAATATCAAAACAAAAATGAGACACGAAAACGAAAGGAACGAGAGTATTATTAAAAATCAAAAAGAAGTGTGAGGCAAAAAAATATTAAAAAGAAAAGAATATATAAAAATTGAAATAAAAAAATATGATTAAAAAATGAAAAAAATTGTAAAAAAAATAAAAATGTATGAAAATTAAAATTAAATCAAAGACAATGGAGATCTGGTCGTACCGCATGTTGTCCCGAGGGAATTCTGGACTTTTGTGGACCAACGTAAGACGGTAGGGAATATTTTTCGTTGACCCCCAGGGGTTGGCGTCGAGTGCTAACGGTTGAACCCACCCATATTTTGAAAAGAACGAACCATTCACTTCAACTATCGTCTGATAGTTAGAAAGAGAAGTAGATAGAGAAATAGGTAGAGATAGAAAGAGAAATAGATAGAAAGATAGAATAGATGAATAAATAGAAAGAAAGATAGAGATGCATTCGAGATAGATGAATGAATCGTGGTGTCCGTTTCTCTTTTTCATCCAATTTTTCTTGCTCCCCCATGTAATTCAACACTTTCCATTCTACTACGCAGAGCCATTTGTTCCCGGTGACGATGGGTCCGGCAATATGTCTTTCGTTGGATGGACATTCGTCAATGACTGAAATGCACTTGTCGTGCATGTTTCTTCACAACTCGTTGTGTCGTTTTTTGTCCTCCTCATCGTTCAGTTCAGTTCGGGGGCAAAACACTTGACGATCTGTTCTATATGGTAACTAGCTGCTTATTGATGATGATGACGAGTGGGGATGGATGGATGGATGGGAGGATGGAGTGATGAAGAGAGAAGGAGATGGACAGACGGATGAATAGAGGGAAGGACAGACAGATTGGAGGACAGATATCTAGTCGGACAGACAATCGGTCGGTGGGTCGTTGCTTGAGGCGAAAACAAAGCGGCGACGAAACTGTAAACAAACTTTAAATAATCTAGTTCTTCTCACTTTCTGGCCCCCTACAACACCTCTATCTCGATCTCTTTTCCTCCAACACTCTTTCACTCCATCTTTCTCACTCTCTCATATCAACTACCTCCGTTTCTTCTCCTCCTCTCTCTCCAACCCTCCATCGAAACAAATGACGCACCCGAGGAGGAATTTTAATCCCTCATGATTGATAATCATTCCCACAGACGAAAGCTTTGTCACGTTTGGATACCGCATTCACAATGCATCTTCTTGTTGTTGTTATTATTCTTGTTTTTTGTTGCATCAGAAGCTGTTGCTGCTGCTGCTGCAGCAATCAACAAAAACAACAAACCTAACAATGACAACAACATATCATTGGCTCTTCTTTTCCTCAGAGATCTTGTTGGCACCTCATTCTCGATGCTCGCAGTTGACATCGACTGAAAAAAGCGTTTTTTTTTTTCCTTTCTCCCTCATTCGCTTTTTATTTCTTTGAAGCATCATTAAAAAGCTTAAGGAGGAGACTTCATTCTAGGCGAGAGAAGGTGGAAGAATCGTCAGGTTTACGTGATTCCAAATCGTTCGCCTATTTTAAGAAAACTTGTTCCTTTTCATCGGGTTCAGTTCACCTTGCCTATTTTTTCCTGATTCCTCTTTCTCTTTCTCACTTTTGACTTTTTTTCTAATGTTTTTATTCTCTTTCCCTCATTTATAAATGTTCTTCCTATATACTCATATCCTCACTCTTTTTATTCCTAACGCAATACCGAATGTCGATACTTCACCTATATCCCTTCTTTATTTTCCTTTCTATCCTCAATATTTCCTACTTTTCTCACTCGTATCACGTCACATTTTCCCACTATTTATCTCTCTCTTTTCTCTCGTTCACTGCTATCTTTCTCTCTTTCAGCTCTCCTTTTGTTTCTTTCTATCTACCTCTTTCTCTCCTTGACTTTGTTTCTATTTCTGTGTGGAAATGGTTTCGGGTCTTTAAGCTTCTTTACATATCATTCGCCGTGGTCCGCTCCATTGTTTGTCGTGCAATGCGTTGGTGACACCTCAACGATCCCCACCCCACTCTCCATCTCCCCCTCCTCAACCCCTTTCTCTCTCTCTCTTTCTCCCCTCCTGTGAGCGCTAAATGATGCATTAGTTAATGATGAGTTGAAATTTAATAATAAGCAGCTTTAAGTCATAATTTATCATTTTCCTGGCTTAACTAGGTGCAGCTTTGTACCATGTCACATGATTGAAGACCGTCCACTGTGTGTTATAGTGGAAATTGTTTTTGTTTTTTTCTTTCGGTTTTTGTCTCCATCTCGTGTGGCTTTTGTTGGTGTCACCTTCTACTTCTTCTTCTTCATTGTCGTTGTTGCATTATCCGTTGTACAGTTGTTGTAATGTGATTGATCTGCAGGGAATTCAAGCGAGCCAACACGATCTCTGAAAGGTTGATTGTCTCACGAACACCAGTCAACCATTCCACCTCGATCTCCTCCTCCACATTCTCCTCCACCTCCTCCTCCTCTTGTCCACTGTGTTTACATTCCAGAGTGTCCCCATAGAAGCCTGATGACGAAATGTCATAACGTTTTATGTTCGTCGAGTTTTATGAGTCCAAAGAGGCTTGTACAGAACCCAAAGAGGCTTGAACATATCCCAAAGAGGCTTGAAAATATTCCAAAGAGACATGAAAAGAACCCAAAGATCATTACAAGATAAAATAGCGCAGTCTTACATGGTCTTTAGGGACTTGGGAGGACTCATAACCATAACCCATAACTGTTCCATAGATGGAAATTCCTTTCGAAGTTCATCAGCGAATACTACAATATTTCTTACTAATACCACACTTTAGACTCATTAAAATGAACTACTTACTATAAGCATTTATTATTTCTATCGGTTATTTCTATCAGTAAAGCCTAAAGTCCTAGTTGAACTAGATTTCTCAAACCCTGTACTCTATATATGAAGAGTGAACTACCTTGATTTCAGTTACTAGTTTACAACAATCTCTCTGACCACCAAGATACGATCTGTCTATCTAAGAGCGACAATCAGCGTCAACATTTCCTTGTAAATGCTGTAACATTTAATAGTCCATTTATTGCTCGACTTCTGCGCAAAGACTTCGGACAAGTTTTCTAAGATCCCCTGACATACCCTACCTACACTAATCATACCCTTACCACAGCTACCTAAGTTGTCGTTCTAGTTGTTCTTCACGATGTTTCCAAACCCAACTACAAACGATTATAAATATTATAAAGAGCATTTATGAAAATATAATAATAAAGTGTTAGAGACACATGGTTGAAAATATTATATAAACAGAGTTGGAGCGAAAAAAAGAATTGTAATAAAAACTCGAAAATCCTGTTTTGCATGTAGTTGATTTATGGCGGCAGCGGTATAGAAAGAGAAAGAAAGAGAGAGAGAGCGATGTCGGCAGAACCATTGCTACAGATTCTAATGCGATTACCATCTGAAGAGTTGTCACAAGGCGGTATGAAACCCAAGTTGAGGTGAGGCGAGGGTACGGTAAATGATACATGGCACACGGACACGTTCCATGGAAGTGTCGTGACATTAAATGTCAAGTCCAGGTCGACTTTGGCTTTGCCTTTGACTCAGATTTCGCTTCGAGCGAAAACGGTCTGGAGGTTTTCTCGAAAGGTCAGCGGAGAGGAGAGTCGACAAGACAGAAATTATGGAGATCATTGTCATATTGCAATGGGGTGTTCGGATTTGAGTATTATGACTCTATGAAAATATTGCGCTAAAATAAATAATAAGTTTATTTTTTTAAATATTAAAAAGAAATTAATGTAATTTTACAAATATTATTACTAAAATTAAAAGAAATATATATTTAAAAAAATTTTATTTTTCCGATGTTTGATTTATTAAGTAAGTAGATTAAAATATTCCAAATTAGTCGTCAAAAATTATAAATACAAAAAATAACTACCAAAAAATTATAATTTTCTAATTAACAACAATATTTTAAATACAAAATATTAAAAAACAAAATTATGGTAAAAACAATATTTACAACTAAAAATTTGAACAAATGGAAAAAAAAAATTAAAAAATTTTTCTGAACTAGGAATGCTAAAAAATTTCCAATTTGTTTCTTGCAGAAATGAATAATTGAAATATGTTTTCCGAATCATATCTGACAGCCAGACAGATAGCCAAAATATCGAACAAGTTAAAGCGGGAGGCGGTGCTGAGTGGAAGGCGGTCACAACGCCCAGTTGCAATAACAACATTGGCAATTATGGCCAAAAAGTCATAACGACAAAAATAAATTAAACGAATTTAGATCATGGCGTACGACTAAAATTGTGGTTGTTGTTGTCGAGTTGTTGTGGTAAAGTAGTTGTTGTTGCTCAGTTCTTGTTATAATTGTTGTTATTATTGTTGTTGCTTTTGTTGTGTCTGTTGCAACACCAACTAGAACAACAATATTAACACCTGATTTCCACAGCACATAAAAACCGAAAAAGTTGAACAGACAGTGGGACAAACTGAGAGAGAGACAGACAGGAAGCCAGACAGACAGTGGGACAGACAGCCGAAGCCCAAGCCCAAGACATCCATTAGACAATCGACACACGCTAATCACAAAGTTTGTTGGTTCTTATTTTGTTTTTTCTCTCGTTCTCTCCACCACCCTGGGGCTCCACGCCTCCTGGAGGGGGCCGCCCGCTGTGACTTGATCACGGTGCAACAGCTGCCGTCTGTCTCGATGTCTGTCTATCTATCTGTCTGTCTTGCTGTCTGTGGCTATGTCTGTGTTACTGTCTATCATAATGTCTGTCTTGCTATATGACGCCAATTTGTTGGCGCTAACAACTTTTAATTGTTGGCAACTTTTCGGAGGCCCCATTTTTTAATGTTGTTGTTGTGAAGATGTTGTTGTTGTGGACGATGGACCAAAAGAACAGGTCGCTATAGTTGTTGTTCTTGAAAATATTCTTGTTGTTATTTAATCGTTGTTGTTCTTATTCTAATCATTGTTTTCATTATTCTGATCATTGTTGTTGGTATTTTAATTGTTGTTTTTGTCATTCTAATCGTTGTTGTTCCCAAGAACTCACTGAAAGGTGTTGCTAAACCAACATGACGATTAGTTGCTTAAGATAATAACAACAACAAGAACATTAGCCACCAACTACGAGAGTCATTAAAATATAAACAACAACAAAATTTGCTATTAACCAAAAAAAATACTATTAACAAAAGCAAGAACAAATTTACTATTAAAGAAAAGCAACAAATTTACTATTAACGAATCCAACAACATATTTACTATTAACAACAACAAAAAAGACAAAAACAACAACATGGCCTACATCATTCTGCATTCTAATTGAGAATTCGTCGACTGTAACTAAAAACCATTCAATGACTTTGTAATTAAAGTCGCGATTTATTAGATCTTGAAGCAATTGTTGTTGTTATTTTTGTTGTTGTCATTAGTGTTGTTATTGCTTTACGAAATATATCATTGTGGGTGTTGTCGGTGGCAAAAAGTTGTCAGTTTTGTTGTTGTTCTCTTTGTTATTGTTGTTAATGCTGTTGACGCCATTGGGACTTAATTGTTTTTTCCATTGCAATAAATTATTAACCTTTGCATTATGCTCTTTCCTCTCTTCGATTCCAGACGCCCCACCCACATTAGAGCTTAGAATTTCATCCGGTCGTGATATGTGGAGGGAGGTGGAGGAGGTGGTAGGAGGAGTGAAGGTGGAGTTGAAGGCGTCCACCTACACAATCATAGGGTTCAAGCACTTGTGAGCTAGCGATTGCATCGATGTGCAAATGTGAATTAATTTCTGTTGTAGTTATTATTTTATTTAATGGACAGAATCGTATCAGATCGAACATTCTAAAGGAAATGGGTGAAGTTGTTTTATGACCTTGAATTTAATTTTAGAATAGAATATAATTTTAATATCATTGATATTTCCTGTTACATTAGTATAATATAAGAATTAGAAAGATTACAATCAATCAAATCTTAAAAAAAAAATCAAATCTTAAAAAAAAAATCTTAAATCAATCTTAAACGATTCTCAGATTTCTCAGCAGATATATCATTACCATCGATATGTCCTTCTTATTCTCTTCCCCCTCCTTTCCTTCATGTTGCTCCTGTTCTCTTATCTCTCTCTCTCTCATTTTAAGGGCTTCATGGAACTACGCGTACCGATAGAAATTGTGTTAGTTTTCTTTTTTACGATGTTGTGAAAATAAAAACCAGTTGTCAGTGACGAGGAGGAAACCCAAACCAACAACAACAACAAGAACAAGTAGACTAGAAGACAATAATTTTTGTCGCTACCGTCTCAAGAGCGGGGAAAATGTTTCTAATGCAGAGCAAAGAGAATAATTAATTAAATCGGTAGAGGAAGAGAAGGAGAGGCGAAGTGTAAGTTCCGAGATTTTCGTGACGGTTTCAAGGTAATTCCTGGTCACAATTTGGCCCACAATCGGTCTGTTTGTCGGTCGGTCTTTTTGTCATTCGGTCTTCTGGTCATTCGGTCTTTTTATCCGTCGGTCTTTTTGTCTGTCAAACATTTGTCTATCTGTCTCTCTCTCTCTCTCTCTCTGTCTGACCGTCGGCTATTGCTATCCGTGTAATAAAAAGCATTTTAACTGCCTTCGGCTCAGAGATAAAAGCCAACAAATAAAAGCGCCAACATATGAACGTGTTATATTTCCTCTCTCCCTCTCTCTTTCATTTCCCCATACTCTCTCTTTCTCTCTCACTCATGCTCTTTTTCACTCACACTCTCTCTGTCTCTGTCTCTTTCTCTCTCCCTTCCTTTTTGGATCGTGATGGTTTTTGCTGCACTTTAAAATTGTTGTAAATCATGACAATTTATTTATATGTATGTATATCTTTACCGTACTTATATCCATTGACCAAAGGGCCGCCATCTGTATGAGTGTGTGTATGTGTGTTACCATGTTGCCAATGGGGAATATGGGGTTTGTGAATATGTACTTTGCGACATTATTTTCCCCTTACAACTTGTCCGAAACGGAAATGTAAAAAAAATAAAATATCAAAAACAAAGAACAAAACCTGTGCGTTGTTTTTCTAAGAGGTGGGAGAGAGGTGGAGTGTTCTAATATAAAGTACAAAAGGGTCGTTTGTCCAATAAAAAAATCGCTGCTTAATTGTTCGCGGTAAAGAGAGCAATTAAATGCAACTTGAAGGGTTTCTCGGTGATTTCTTCCGCTTCTGGGGGGTCAAAAGAAGAAATATGAATGAGAAGAAGGCAAAAGGGAAGCGGATATAGTTTCAGATATGAAGGATTTGTTCAAGAGAAAGACGATGGAAGGTTTTTGTTATCGTAAATTTAATAAAAATCATGATCTTATCAAAGATATGACAACAGGAAGCGGATCAAAGTTATGGGAAGATAAAGGAAAAGAGATATAAAATAGGTATGAAAGAGAAAAAATGGGTTATCGTTTGTTATATCTAATTTAAAAAATGAGAAGAAATAATTTCCTTTTTTTGATTACCTCCCACTCCTTCCCAAGAGTTCGCATCATGAATGGAATAGATAAGCCAAAATCTCATAAAGGAATAAATAAGCCAAAATCCCACATGAGTACAACAAGTGAATAGCTAATAATAATATTCGCCAAGTGTTTGATTTATTTTTAACACCAAACAAACAGATAATGACTAACGATTTTACACCGAATACAATTAAGATATTCGCGAGACAATAGACAAACGGACAGATTGGATGAATTGTTTGCGAAAACGATTGTTATTCACGTACAATGATTAATAGTCTACATGATAAAAGCATAAATGATTAAGAGATAATCAAGAGATAAACAAAAAATCCCACACTCAAAATGCAAATATTTAACAAAATCCACACACGCAAAAGACAAATCATATATAGAATGATGTATATGCATATGAAAGGAAAGATCGATGAACGTGTGAGAAGTACCAAAACTTTGAAGATATTTTGTGAATAACAAAAACAACAACAATGCAGAGAATAAAGGCAATATTTTAATATTATTTTTGCGCTCATTTATAATGAATACATCTTTTTGTCGAAAATGTCACAGACAAAGGAATCAATTTAAATGCAAAGCAGGTATTGTTTGTATAATGATGCAAAAAAAAACAGAAGAAAATAAAGAATAACAAAAATCAAGGCAAAATTGTCAACAAAAATAATAATAAAAGAAATGAAAACTCAGAAAAAAATACAACAAGAAATAAAAATAACAAAAAATCAAAATAACAAAACTAATAAAAAAAAGAACACAATTAAAAAAAATCTAACAAAAAATCAAAAAATAACAAAACTAATCAAAACTAACAAAAAATCACACCGAATAACAAAAAATAAGAAAAAACAACAACAAAATATCAACAAATCAAGAAATAAAAATCACAGCATGAAAAAAGTCAAAATGGTATTTGTGACACATTTTTTTTAATGAAGTGTTGATAACCGATTAATAAAAAAATATTGTATAAATAATTTTCATCTTTCCGTGCTGTCATTTTATGTTAATCTTTTAATTGATGACTTTATTATTAGACGGGATTTTTATACACTTGATTTCGTTATTTTTCGTCTCAAGGGGAGCGAAAAAAATTAGCGATCATGAAGTGAAGGAAATGGGGAGTTTGGGAGACTATAGAGTGAATATTTGAAATAATTTTCAATTGAAGACATTTTCATAATGAAAAGCTTTATATTATGGGTAAATATTTACTATAGATAAATAAGAAAAAAAAAGAAAATTTTACCATTGTTTCAGAGAAGATTCAAAAACCCAAGAATATTACTAAGGAGATGATCTCATGATCCCTGATTTCTCTCATTGGGAATTCCATATTTTTGAATACGCGACACAACCTTCCGTCGCTTCCTCTTGAAAGAATAATGACTACCTTTTCAACGCTTGTCAAGCCCACGTTTCCTCGATCCCTCCTCTTCCTCTTACTACACTTTAACCATATCCTCCTCCTTTTCATTTCTTCATCCTCCAGCCCCAGCCTCCTCCTTCTTCTCTCCCACCTCCTTCCTTCTCGATTTGGTTGTGGATTCATTTTTGACAGATTGATAAATGTCGGCAAATAATTTTACATATGCCATTTGACAAGTTACCGAACAATAGAAAGAAACCAAAACAAAAAAAAACAATCTTGAGATGGCTATAGAGGAGAAGAGCGAGAAGGAACGATGTTGAAGAGCATTCAAATGGTGGGGGGCAACAAATCTCTTCATCGTATGCAATTCTTGATGGAGCAGACATAAATTTCGTAGGATGCTGAATTTTCGGTTGCATTTCCTGTGGCAGCGGCAACAACAACAATGTGCATTACAACAATGAGAAAGACAACAACAATATGCATTACAACACTGAGAAAGAGAACAACAACCATTGCAACGATATGCATTACAACAACAACAATGGTAGTAACAACAAAAACAACTACACGAACAACAAGTGTACGAAATTTATTCAAATGAAGAATTGCAGACAGAAATCGTCATCGTTGTCGTCATCGCTGTCGTTGTCGACGCCGATGTTCGTGTTGTTGTCGAATTTGTTGTAGTTGTCTTCAACGATATGTTGCTGTTGTTGTCCTCTCCTTTGCTGTTGTTGTTGTTGTTGTCGTCAGTCGTATTCATGTCGTCAACTTGCATGCAACATCGTTCTTCTTCTTCTCCTTCAACTCATTGTTGTTGTTGCTACTGATGTAGAAGCACCAGAAGCAGTGGCTGCAACAGCAGCAATAACAACACCAACAACAACAACAATAGCAATGAATTCATTTCGAGCAACTGTCGCTAGCAACATTTCCCTTTGAATGCAGATGAATCAAGCGAATGAGAAAAAAAATGTGTCTTCGCCAAAGGGTTTTGATATTGAAATTTACGATTTTATTTCAGGAGTTTCGGCTCGTCTCGTCTTGTTTGGTAAGAGAGGGTGAAGAGAGTGAAAGAGAGGGAGGGGAGGGAGAGATGGAGAGGGGGTGTGAGGGATAGAGAGGAAGAAAGGAAGAACGTGGTTGATCGGCAGGAAATGTGCATTGTGTAGCGAAACTGAGTTGTATATCACGGCTTTTGGCAATGAATTTCACATCAACGTCAATAACACAACAACGAAATAAGAACAACGAAATAACAACAACAACAACAATGAGAACAAAAAAACAATGAAAGAAAATAAATATGTAAAAATTCAAAACAAAAAAAAAAAAAAAAAATACCAACAACAATGCCAATAACAACAATGTCTACAATATCCAAAGCAACAACAATTTAAAAACTCCCAAACAAAAATTCTTTGCATTTAAATATCAAAAATTACAAAAAATACCTTCTCTGATTCCACCGACTGAAGCTGATACCTCTGAAGAGCTCATCTGTTGAAGACTTCTACCGGACTACCTCCTTTGTCGACCCCAAGTACCCTCAAGTTTGCATCACAACCGGACCTTTTGATCTCCTGACCCGGTGAATGAAACCTTCTTCTCGTACGAAATGAAACCCCCAACTTCTCGGAAACCACGAACCTCAAAAAAACCTTTTCAAAAACCCCAGAAAACTATTCAAAAGCCTTCGAAAACTTCTCTAAAACCCCGAAAACTCCTCAAAAGCCCCCCGAAAACTTCTCAAAAACTCCAAAAACTTAAGAAGACGCGACAAATTCCATGTAAAACAGACTTGAAGAAGAAAAATCGCGCCGATATAACGAAAAATCCCGAAAACAAAAAGTCAACTATAGGAAACTATATATAATTTTTGGACCCTCTGCGGTTGACACTTTTGACGTTGCACAAGTGCGTGCGACGAACGCACTCAATCACATAACCTGACGTAACGTGACAACAGAGAACAAAGCCGAACGAAGAACAAGAGACACTTTTGATACCATCTCGATGATGATGAAGAAGAAGCAGAAGGCTCGATGAAAAGGTTTTCGTGGTTTTGTTTTTCATCATTTCGTGCTTAATTTCGTAGAACTCTACAGCGGATTTCTTTGTGAGCCACAGATAATTGTGGATAGAAAGAGATGGAGGATGTAGGGCCCTTCTTTTGTTTTTTTTTTTCTTCTTGGGTTCCCATGGGTCAGGGAAAATGACTTCGCAAAGCAATTAAAATGCCGAAAGCACGTTCCCTCCAAGCCGAGAGAATCTCGTTGAACTCTTCGGTTTCGTTGGACCCTTTTTGAAGTGAGTTTCGAAACCTCCTGAAGTGTGAGATTTGAAGATTTTTCTTTAACCAAGACTTCGACTTTGAACGTCTTCATCTTTCAAATTCACAAAATTATGATCAATACCAATTTTTAGTTTTGGGATCTCCTCAACTTGTCCTGGTCTTCTTTTATTTTGAGATTTTCTTCTTACTATTTTTTTTATTATTTTCTTCCCTGTTTAACTTTGTCTACTTTTGTTCTTTCTCAGGTCTTTTAGTATTTCCTTCTCTCGATCTTTCCTTGATTTCTCTACTTAGTCTCTTTCTTTAGTCGACCTTCAAAGCGACCCGAACCCGGACACAAAAACGGTTGATGTGCCCCACCATCTGTTCATCCATCTCTCCATCCGTCCCTCAATCACTCCCTCCATCTGTCCATCTCTCCCTCCCGTCAGTCCATCTCTCTATCCGTCCATCTGTCGCAGGTCTTGGAACTTGTTCCACATGCGTTCAACAAGTTTTCCGCCGAACAAAAGCCAAACCACGGCCAACTTTTCTGTCCCTAATTCTGACATTGACGGAGTGTTGCTTCTAATGAAGTTGTCATATTGTTGCACTCTTTCTTTCTTCTCCTCTCCTCTTCCCTTCTCATCTTCCGCTATATTTCTGTTTCTTCTTGTCGTCTTCTATTGTTCGCGGCGGCATCTTTCCACATACAGAGTTAACATAATGAGGCCTCCTTTGTCAAAGTTTGTCGACATTTTCCGCTCCTTTCAAAAGTGGTGAAAAGACTGAGAAATGGTAAGAGAGGAAGTAGTAAGAAAAGAGTGGAAAGTAAGAAAAGAGTGGAAAGTAAATAAAGAGTGGAAAGTAAGAAAAGTAATGGTAGGAATAGTGAAAAGAAAACTTAAGGACAGACTGAAAAAAGTTCTGTTTAAAAACGAGAGGAAGATAAAAAAAAATAAAATCTCGTTTCCTTCCTCATCTTCGCTTGATGAAACGAATCTTTCGAAGGATTTCGTTTTTGAAATCATCTGATGACCACCTCGATACCCTGAAACTCTGAAGCTTTGACTTTGGATCCCTGGAACCCACAGACCGCAGCCTCAACCTTCAGCTCAACAAGGAGAGAGAGAGAGGGGAAATCAGCCCCAAGGCTCAGGCTCGCGTGTTGTTGGCGGCTCCACTCGACCAAATCCCATTCATGTGTTGAACTGCTTGCTGTCTGTCACTCAATCGAAGAGGAAAGTCTTGGCACCTTCCCCAACTTCACCTGCACCCATCTCGCTATCTCTTTCTGTTTATATTTTTCCTCTTTTTCGCTATATATTTCTGTATCTCGCTATCTCTTTCTCTATCTCGCTATCTCTTTCTCTATCTCGCTATCTCTTTCACGGCTTTCTGCCGCCTTCTCCAAGAGACCCTCATCCGGCGAGCTGTCAGCTGTCAAAATTTTTAACATTTGATATTTCAAACATCACGAGAGGAGAGAAGACTTAGAGATATCGACGAGGGGAGCGAGAGAGAGAGAGGGGAGACAAAAGGGAGAGAGAGAGGAGAGATAGAAAGGGAGAGATGAGAGAGAGTGTTAAAGAAAGAGGGAGACCGAAACAGAGATTGAATACGAGACAAGAGATGGATTGAAGAAGGTGAAAAACGAAAGAATTGAAGGCTTCGCCAGAAGAAAAGAGGGAGGCTGCTGTTTACGAAGGAAGAAGTTGGAAGAGCCGAAAGAAGAGAGTCAGAAGGGGCAAAGAGGGAGACAGCGACACTCCACACACGACACACCAACAAAAACGAAAACACTCTGCTCCACGAGTGTCAAATGCGAAGGTAAAAATGGCACAAGCTCTCGAGACAATCGGCCTACCGGGGAGACCGTGGGGCTTGAGATCAGGGTTTGGGGGGAGGGTCGAGGAGACCAGGGACGACCGGCTCCAATTTCAATTACCACAACAAGTCGACGAGATCGCTCTGGGGGCTGTCATAATTATTTCGAAGAGAGAAAAAGCCGAAAAAACACAGTTTGTGACAGCCGTGATTTTCTACACTGAATCGTGGTCAACACTTGTTGTCATTGTTGGTATTGTTATTGTCATTTATGGTAATACTGTTGTTGTTATTTTTGACATTGTTGTTGTTGCTGTTTCAGTAATTGTTGTTGTCATTGCTATTGGAAAGCTCATGGAGCTGTCAAACATACACATGTCATGTCCCCCATATTTGCATGCCGACTTATGTTCAAGATATATTTTCCATTGTTATTTCTGACAACTCGAGTGTTTTGGCCAAAGTGTGAGCCATTGAAATGAGATCGACACTTGGCCAACAAACAACAACAACATGGCCAACTGAGTGTTCGATTGGTCCCGTCATGTCACAACATTTGCCTTCCATTGAAGTCTAATGACAGAGCATATAAAATCATTCAAAGTGTTTAATTGAATAAAATGCGCGAAATCGATGGCCAGAAGGCAGAGTAGGAGGGAGGTAGAGAGAGAGAGAGAGAGAGTGATAGCGTGCGGGAGAGGGCAAAAGATTTATGGTTTTCTAAGCAAAACCCACTTGAGAGAAAGAGAAAGGTTGCCGAAAGAGATTTATAATTGGTTGCGATTGTGCGAAAGAAAGATTGAGCAAGCGGAAATCAAAGGAAAGGAGAGAAAAGGAGTGAGATGGAGGAAGAGGGAGGAAACTATAGTGAGACAGAGAGGGAACAAAGGGTTCGCTATGAAATTCTGCATGAAAACAAGATCCGTACGATCTCTAAACACTCCATAACAATCGTCAAATGACTTGCGAAATTCCATTCGATTCGAATTAGAAAGCAGTTTTAACAGTGGTTTCAAGGGAGTATAGTATAGAGAGAGATAGTGAGAGTGAGAGAAGGAGAACGAGGAAAAAGTGGGAGGGGCCGATGGGGTTAATGAGCTGAACGGTTGTCAGGGGCTTTAACTGAATTGTTAACTATTTGTTTACTGTGTGGATAATTGGAGTGTGTGATCGGTGAGTGATGAGGGGATTTGGCGAGTTGAAAACTAATTTATCATCTCTTCTAGAATCCAGGTGGTAAAATTTCATTCATATGACATTTCAGTGGAAAACAAATGCATTTTAAAAATTTTTACAATACATTTGATATAGGTGGTTAAGGGTGTATTTATAAATAAAAAAAATAATTCAATTTTTTGAACTAAAAATTAGTGGATTTTTTTAATGAAATTTTGTATTATTCTCATATCTTCTAAATTTTATTTTTTTGGAGTTTCATATGTAAAAAATGTTTGATATTTATATATATTAAAAATGTTTAAATTATTAAAATTCAAATTTTTATTTCAAAATTAAACATAGTAATTTTTTAAGTAAAATTATTCCCTGAAGAATTTCATAAAATATAACATAAACAGAAACGAATACACAAATAAACAATAATAAAAATAAAATCTAACTTTAATAACAACAAAAATACTAACAAAAACACCAACACAAACGCCGACTCAAACCCGAACACGCACACATGCAAGAACACACACACAAATGCCACACTCACGCAAAATCCAAATGACTTTTAAGTATTTATCAACTGTCAAAATTTGTACTATTTAAAGCCATGAAATCGAAAGACGAAATAAAATATGAGCTCAACAGCAAAACAAAAATAAGAAATAAAATCCAAATGAAATACAACAATAATAACAAATAGACAACAACAATAACCTAGAGACAACAACAATAACCTAGAGACAACAATAACAATAAGTAGACAATAACAACAATAAAAATAAGGCCCACTGTAGAGCATGGTACAAACATTCATATGTGGAACATGAACCGCAAACATGTAGGAAGGTATTTGGATATTTGGGAATTTGCTCTCGAAACAGGTAGGAAGGTATTTTCGTAAGCGGCTCTGAGGGAATCGGAGATTGCTCTCTCACTCTCTCTCCTCTATCTTGCTCTGACCCAAGGGAGAACCGCAATCTTCGCACCAACGAAATCCAATGGTCAAAAACCAAACTCCATCCGTCCCTTGGCGTGGCCTCCGACATTGTGGATCGCTGTGTGGCCGATGGACTTAAGCGTCCGAAAGCCGCTGCATTGACAGATAGACGGATGGACAGACAGACAGACAGATGAACGGACAGACAGATCTACAAACGGACAAACCTATGGAAAGACAGACATCCAGATTGCGAGTTGATTTTAAGTACGTTTTTGAGCTGACAGCTTTTTTTTCCTCGTTCATGTTCAATTTTCTTTTCTGTTTTTGGTCAGATCCGATCGTTCAAATCCGAGCCTAGAGAATAGCCAGTGGACCAGAGATAGAAAGAGAGAGAGAGAGAGAGAGAGGGAGGGAGAAGGAGGAGAAAAAAAAGAGGGAGGAAGACAATGGTCTATTGTTGTTTTTGTGTTTCGTTACTCCATTTGAAATGTCAAGTGTTTCTTTCATACGGTTTTACATACATGTCACTCGTTGGCCTCGTGGACAACGGCTTCACTTTGGACAACTGGGACATTTCGACCACTCTAGAGGAGCGATAGCGAGTGAGGGAGTAGACGAAGGTTGAACTGGGGGGATTTTAACCGTCCAAGGTTTTTAATCAATTGTTAACAGATGGAAGGAAAAATTATTGAAGGGATATTTTTTGAAGGTCTTGTAAGAATCTTCTACAAGAATTTCACACTTCAGTCCCATTATCTTGCATAAGAATAAGAAATTTCATTCTTTGATCCTAGAAATAAAACTAAAGTTTAGCATGAATTGATTTTTCTCCTTCTGGCCATGGTGTAATTTTCTCTCACTCTCTTAGTAAACGATCAAGAGGAGCCTCTTCCTACGGCCCAGGGCATCTTCTTCGATGGAGTCGACGTCGTTGTCTTCGTCACGGTGCCGCCACTTGGTCTTGTGATGTGGATGATGTTGATGATGGCGATGATGGTGCGTGAGACGAGTCTGGGCCAAAACTTGAAAGCGGTCTCATTCATCACAATTACAAAGCACTACTAGAAACAACGGCGGCAACAACAACGATAATGAGTTCAACAGCAACAAAAAGTAGTTCTACAACAACAACAAAAATAAGTTACAACAATAATAATAATTTCTACAACAACAATAATTGTTTCAAACTACCACAATGTGTTGAACAACAACAATTGCTACAACTAAGTGATAATTTCGACAGTTTTGAAGAAGACGAAGATGATGACAACAACGAACTCATAGGCATACCACTACAACAACAACAACAAGAAACAACAACAACGAGTGCGGCAACAACGAGTGATTGCAACAACAACAGCAACAACAATCATCTCATGTGACCAAGTGTGAAGAGTCCTCAAGTTGACGACGCATGAAACGAACGATGACGGCGGCCAACGCAGACTAACAGCAACAACAACAACACGAATGACAACAAAAATAAATGGTAACAACAACAATAACATGTTCTAATAATGACTTAACGAAATAAATTTGAAAAATAAAAGGCAAAAACTTTGACGACGATAGACAAAAACAAAAAAAATAAACGTTATTAAAATGAAATTCAGTTTCTATGGAAAATGTTGCTGATATTTTCTTGTTGTTGTTGATGGTGGGGTTTTCAGTAATGTTGTTGTTGTTGTTGATGGGGTATTTAAAATGTTGTTGGTTTTTTTGTTGTTGTTGTAATTGCTCTTGTTGTTTGTGTAGAGGACAACCAGTTGTCGTCATTGTTGGAAATGTTGCTGACAAACATCTTGACGTTGCTCTGGCGGCTCTTGGGTGTTGCATGTTAGTTGTTGTTGTAATATTTTCTTGTTATAATATTTTTTGTTGTGATTTTTTGTTGTTGTAATTTCTGGTAACTTTGTTTTTTTCTTGTGTAATTTCTTATTCTTCTAACATTGTTGATGTGGTTGTAATTGTTTTCGTTGATGCTGTCGATGAAAATTCAAAATTGAAAACGAGCTCATTTCAATATCAAAATCGAAAACAAGATGCGTGAAAAATTGAGAATGCATGTTGAACGATGAAAGCCAGAGAGATGATTGAAATAGTAAAAGAAAAATAAAGGTCTATCAAAACTAGGTCAAAAAATTATCAAAAGTCACAAAATTCAACAGTTTCAAAAATTTAATAGAAAAAATAATAAAGATCAGAAAAATGTTCGAACATTTTTAAGTTCTTAAAATAAAAAACTTTTTAAAAATTCACATCATTTGTAGAAATTATTCTTATAATATTTCAAAATTCGAAAACTGATAAAATTTTAAAGCGACAAAATAAAATTTCCAAAATTCCACACTTCATAAAACTAAAAAATTCACAATATTAAAAAATTTACAAATTCAAAAATTTAAAAATTTAGAATAATCTATAGTTGTAAAGTTCATTCAAAGTCTAAAACTGACCAATTCAAGAATTTAAAAAAAAAATTTAGAAATTCTATAATCACAAAATTCAGAAAATAATTCATGCTCATGGAATGCTTAGTGTTGAAATGATGGGAAGTGTGAAAGAAGAAACTCCTGGTGGTGGTCTAGAGAGATCTTCTCCTGAGAGACAAAAAACCATCTCAAGGGACTCTGTTATAAAAAACTTCATCTCTTCCCTCTGAGAGTATTTTTTTCGTTTCCTTTGTCATCCTTCCTTCGACCCCAACTCAGTCGTCGTCGTCGACGTCGCTTCACTTGTGTCCATCAACACTTGCCGCATGTTTGGACCCGATCACACTTTCGTCGTCTTCTCACGTGCTGCAGCCACGCAGGCTGTTCGACTGAGATCTGTTGAGATGCGGGGAATCCGAGTTCCTTTCGTCGACATCATCGATGGGGAGCCGAGGCGAAGTCCACGAAAAACACTCGACACCAATCGTCATCGGGTGGCGGCTGCTTCTCGTGGCCCACTCCGTACTTGTCTCGCACTTAGATAGACATCTCCTCTGAAGTTGCTGTCTGTCCGACTGTCTGTCTGTCCTTCGAAGTCAGTGTCTCTCGGTCTCCTAAACTCTCAGTCTCCCAAACTCTCGGTCTTCCGAACTCTTGGTCTCCCAAACTCTTGGTCTCTGAAATTCTGTGTTTTTCTCTGACTTCCTAAATCAAAGTCTATCCATCTAGACTGAAAGTCTCTCTGTCTGTCCCGACGCACGCCTGTTTGTCTGTCGTTCCATTTAACTGAATGTCTGTCTGTCTCTCGGTTCTTCTGTCCTTCTGTCTCTCTATTCGTCCGTCCTTCTGTCCATCTCTCAGCATGTCGTTGACGGGTGCTGCTGTGGCTGCTGCTTCATGTGTGAAAATAATTAAAGAAATTTGTTGGAAAGTGTTGAAAAATGGCCTCCTCTCGGCACTTGAGTTCCTATTACGATTTCCATGTAAATTTCTCCAACAACTACTTTACAACAACAACTACTCAACAATAACAACAACTACTCCACACAACAAACTCTTTGGGACGAAAGAGTTTTTTTGTCTTTTGTTTGCAGCTCAAGTGGCGTCCGTCCCACGATCTTCCCGATTGTCGACAGATCGTGGATGGAGAGAAGTGTCTCGCCTCTCTCTCTCTCTTCCTCTCTCTCACCCAATCACTCTCATCTCGCCTCCGATCTGTCGTCGATCTTGGCCAAAGAGTTACAAAAAAAAAACCGTCGTCGGCATTTCTTCCATTTCACTCTGATCGTCATTATTCTCGAAAAACAGAATTCTGTTTCAAATTCCATTTTCAAATTCGAAATTCGAAGAAGTCAACGATGCACTTGGAGTCCATCCATCCATCTCGCTTGTTGAGTATTTTTTTGTTGGCTTTTTTTTTCTTAATTTTCATGTAGTTTTTTTTTGTTGTTATTATTTTTGTTTTTGTTAACTCCTCAAAGAGATGCCGCCTCCTGAATGCAAATGATATAATTTGTCAGCCCCAAATTTGACGATCAGGAATCTGGCTCTCGATTCATGGAATCCTCTCGAGATTTAACTTTGAGTCGCGATCTGTGGGGGCTTTTGTTGGGTTCTGGGGGTTGATGAAGAAGGATTCCAAGGAAATTTAAAAGTGATTCCTATGATATTGTAATACATCATTGGAGATCTATGTTGATGTAAATATTTATAAATTAAAAGTGATTAAAGTACAGAATTTGAAATAAAATTATTTAAAAATTAAATACAATAAAGGTTTTTTTTAATATTTGAATTCAATTTTTTACAGTGGTTTCGTATTTTTTAATATTTTGCAATTTTCCTTAATTTTTTAAATATAGAAATAACAAATCAATTGAGAAAAAAATCGTATCGCTGAGGTGCGAAGAGAAAGGGATTGAAAAAAGAAATATATAGAAAAAAACGTGTTTTCCTTTTGATCGCGAAATTTCGCAACCGAATGCAACGAAAGTAAGCAAATTTGTGCAGAAGAAAAAACGACCATCGACAGTTGATGATATTGTACTTGTTGTTATTGTTGTAATGATTGTTATTGTAGTTGTTGTAGTAATAGTTGTTATTGTAATAATTTTTGTTGTTTCACTCTAATTTTTGTTGTTTCACTCTGGTTGTTGCTGAATTATTGTTATTACTGCTGCTGCTGTATTTCTTCTGCCTTCTGCCTGAAAGTAGCAATCGTTGTCGTTTGCATTTTCGCTTCGAGTGCATTTTTTGTTTCCAACGATCGAGAGGGTTAATGAAATCGTTATTCAATGCAAAAATAACAGAATAACAAAAACAACAGGCCAACTCTAACAACAATAACAACAACAGAAGGCCAATAAAAACTACAAGTCGGCATCACTTGTAAATTAATACGAAAGGCAAATGCTCAACGTGTTTCCCGCCACCTTTTTTCATTCTCTCTTCTCCACTCCCTTTTTTCAACCAAACTCGTCGTCGATCGTCCCTTTGGGAGGCATTCAAAATGCACGGAATGTCGTCTCAATGGGCCAGACGCTCAGCAACAGCATAGTAACAGCAAAAGTGGGCAACAACAATGAGTACAACAAGAGCAACAGAAGCAGCTACGAAAAGAAGCAATTGCAAACAAGAAGGAGTAACAACAATAAATGTGCAGTAAAAACAATATGAAGCAGTAACAACAACAACAAGTAGCAGTAACAAGAACAACAAGTAGCAGTAACAACAACAAGTAGCAATAACAACAACAACAAGTAGCAGTAACAACAAAATTCTCAACATCAACAACAATACCACCATCATCAGCAACAAAAGTAGCAGCAACAATAACAATAAACGTCCGCCGTTGTTTCACATTTCATCGCACAAATATTTCGCGAAACGACTCCGTCGCCGTCTCGAACCCACCTCATGCCCACTCCTTCTTCTTCTTTCCTCCTACTCTTTCATCTCCTTCTTCTCAACCTCTTTTCCTCCCTCTTCCACCTCTTTCCCTCCCCCTTCACCACCCTTTCCTTTCATCATCATCTCTCACTCCTCATTAGCGAGTCAGGACGAGCGCTCGCTTCGACTCAACTCAACTCGAGGACGCATACGTGCAGGCGTCTCGCGTCCGAAGGCGGCGGCGGCGCAACTTCCTTGAGCGACAACGATGATGACGACGACGACGACAACGTTGGCGATACGTCTCGTCATTTGAATAACAATAAAATGCAATCGGTTGGCAACGCAGTCAGCCACTGTGGACCGTGGTCGTCACTTGAGTCGACTTGAGGCGATCGAAAGGAAAATGTCGCAAATGGAACGAGGATGTGGTGCAGAAGCGGGAAGAGAGGAGCAAGGTAGGGAGTAAAGAGAGGTTGATGAAGGAATTCGCCGGGAGTCACTCGGAGTAGGCCAACAGGATGTTGGCGGTTTCTGTCGATAGGAGTGATTTTTTGATTTTGATGGAGTGTAGTTGATGGACAAAATTGATTTCTCAAATATAAAAAATATAAAAAATAATAAAAACTAATTTTCATAATTTTTTCAAAATTAATTCTTACATAATTAAATAAAATCGAATATTTAATCTATAAAAAATTTGTAAGTTAAAAAATTTAATTTTCAATTTTTTTAGTTTGAAAATTAATTTTTTTACTATACAATATTATGTTTCTATTGTATTGTATAGAAAATTAAAAATTAGTTTATAAAAAATAAAAACATTCGATTCATAGTATTTTTACCACAACATTTAATTTTTTGATTATTTCTGGTATCTTACTTTTAATAATAAATTTAAAAAAATTAAAAAATGAATTTAACAATCCAATAACTCAGTTGCCACAACTGTTATACCCTTCAAATCCGTAGCAATCGCAGCCGTAACCTTTACCGCTGATCCGTCCCCTGACCTACTTCGATTTCTCTCAACCCCAACGTCTCCACCTCAACTCATCTCATTTCATTTGTACGAAAGCCGTTTTCTTAAGTCGTATAACAGTTACCAATACGCAGATTTAATTACCGCAAGTCACTCTTCCTCACGAACTTTATCACTTTTACTTTTGGTCGCATCGCCAAACGCGATCGCGATCAGGGAAAAGAGAGACAGAGAGGAAACGGCTGATTGATCTAGGGAGGGAGGGATAGATCGATTGATGGAGGGATGGGTGGATAGGAGGATGGATAGATAGGAGTATGGATGGATAGAGGAAGCTAGTGATCGATAGGAAGATCGAGAAGCTCCGTTATATAGAGATCAATATTGAGAAGAGAGCATGAGGAACGTGATCGTGATCGATGGAAGACGGAAAAAGAAAAAGGTTGGAGAGTGGAAGCCGCGCCAATCTAAAAGCAATTATAAGTACCCTTGGTACACGAAGATCGAGCGAGAGAGAGACGGGGAGAAGGCGAATTCCCGCTCGTTTGCAATTAATTTTTTTTGGCAAAGATTCGTGAGCCGTGCGTCATTGAGATCGTAATTAAATTTTTCGTTCGCAGAGCTAAGCTTCAACAACAACAATAACAACAAAAAAAACACACATGTACCGAAATCCGTTCCGATTCCCACAATAGAAACCGCAAAATTTATCATAAATGAAAATAAGTAAAAATAATCTATATAATCGAAAAAAAACGATGCCCCATAAACGAAAAAAACATTAGTATAGAAAAAATAATCGGTATAAAGGAAAAAATAAACGAAATAATAGAATTATCAGCAAAATAATGAAATAGCCGATGAGTGGACGGACAGCAGATAAAAAGACAGATAGAGATAGGAGGAAGAGGTGAGGTGAAAAAAAAACCGAAATCTAGGCGAAATGTTAAATAAGAGATCTTAACTCGAAATCAATCAAAGGGAGCCTCTGATGAAGCGCGCCAATAAATCAGAGTTTTCACTTTTTATGGTGTGGCCATTGTTTGCGATCGTTGGCAATTCATTGTTGCTATTGTTGTTGTTTGTATTATTGTAGTTGTTGTTATTATTGTTCATACTCATATTGTTATTGTTAACATTATTGTTGCTTTTTTTGTTTGTCGACATTTGCTCAGCGCAAAAAATCAAAACATCGAACGCATGGTTTTTCTTTTGTTCAATTCTTTGTTTGTGATTTTTTATTTTTTTTGTTTTCGATGCTCAAATGATCGGAACCATTGATCAATGGTCAGCGATGAATGGATTGAGACCAACGATTTATAGGTCGGTGGTTCAACCGGTGAAGAGATTGGTCAAAATCGGTGGTAAGATCGATGGATCGCAAAACGATCGTTACGCTGGTCTATAGAGTTCAAGCGGTAGATTAAGAATAGAAAAGAATTGATATCGATAAAAGTAATCGAAAAATTATCGATAGATTGTAGAAATTATCGGTGGATTCTGGAAATTATCGATATAAATTCGATAAATTGAAGAAAATTATCTTTGGATCTCAAAAAAAAAATCGGTTATCACATGTTTCCGCGTATTAAGAAGATTTTTATGTGATCGAATTTTGTTCGATCCAATCTTTGGTTCAACCCCCATTTCGATCCTCCCGTCAACGATCGTTTTGAGTCGTGCGATTCCCGCAATTGGCCACCACTCGAAATGCAATTAATTTTCGATATCGAATTTCATACGCGTTCGATCTCGCTTTCGAACAACTCAAGACAAGTCAACGAACGCACGATCAACGTCAACAACGCTCGGTCTTTCTGCTGATCTTGCGGTAATTGCTGACGGTCGTGAACGAACTCTCGATTTCTGCAATCGGATCGCAGCGGGAGGAAACTTAGTGGGAGAGGGAGGGAGCGAGAGGGATAGAATGAAAGAAGGAAAGAGAGAAGTCGTCGACACTCGATGCGTGCCGGAAGTCGTGAAGTGGAGGGAGAGTGTGAGGGAGAGAGAGGGAGAGAGAGAGTGGGAGGGGAAAAGATGATTGAAGAGAACGATCGTAAGAAATCGAGTAACTATCGATCGACCGACCGACCGACCGACGATGGAAATCGTTGAGCGAACGGTATATCAAACGATCGATCGAACGATTGAATGATTGGAGGAAATCGCTGATTGATTGAAAGTGAGTGCGAAAGTGTGTGGCCAGATCGATTGCGGTTGCGATGGATGTGGTTACGGAGCGAGAAAAGCTTCGTGTAACACGAGTCGCCGCTTTCGATTTCCGATGCGAATGGACTTCCGTTTGGTTGGAGAATGAAACGGTTGGGTTGAGGAGGGAGAGGGAGGTAGAATGAGAGGGATAGAGAGTAAAGGAGAGAAGAGGAAGTTATGCAAGGAATATGAGGGAAAGAGATAGTTAAAGGAAGTAGTTGAAAAATCCATAACTGGGATATAAAAAAATACGAGAAGACTTTAAAAGTATTTAAAAAAATCAGTTGAAAAAAGTAGGTAAACAAAGAGAGTTGATTAAACCTTTTTCTCTGTAACACCGATGAATTTTACTGAAAAATCACCTCAACAACAGTCAACATCAACAGCCTCCAATTAACGAAAATCATTTGTAAATCGTGCAGAAATAATTTGTATTTGCAATTGGTTTAGTTGTTATTTTCCTATTTTGCTAATTTTTCATTAGTTTTGTCTTTCATTTTTTTTTCTTCAACATATTTTTCCTTTACTAATTTCTTGTTCCTTCACTTATTTTGTCTCTTTCACACATTGGTTTTCAAGTTTTTCAATTACGAAGCGGAAATTTGTTGCAACAACAAAAACCAACAACAACAATGGCTGCAATAAGTGCAACAACATTAATAATAACAACTTGAAAACGCCTCGAAATGCAATTTTAAAGAGACACGCACACAAATACATACAAAAGGAGACACATACAACTACAAACATACACGCACATGGACACGAACACTTGTGGACGGCTCGGTTCGGCCTTCGATCAACGTCGGGCCTTCTCTAATGACTCCGGTTTCCTCCTCCTCCTCTTTCCTCCTCTCTCCTTCTTCTCTTCCCTCCTCATCACGGCCCACTCATCTAACAGCGTTGCCACCTCTCAAGACATCCGTCGCTTTTGAAGTTAGTGCATTTATTTCAAAGTGTTTGTGTCAAATGTTTGAATGTTTTCGTGCCTGTATTGGTTTCTGAGTCTGTGAGAATTGATTTAAAATTTGTTGGCTTTGTTAATTATTTTGATTTAATTCTATTTATTTTGTTGATTGTTTTTGTTTTCTTAATTTTTTTTTTGTTTTGTTTATGGTTTTCTCTTGTTTATTGTTTTTATTTTTATATTTGCTTTTATTAATTTTTATTATTGTTTTTTATTTGTTTATTCAGTTGCATTATTTCTTTTTGTTGTTTACTTTTCTGAGCTTTAATTTTGTTGTAATTTTTTAAGTTTTCTTCTTGTTGTTGTCCCTGTTGCAATTGCGTGACTCGATCTCTTGAGTCCGATATCATTTATTAGTATTAAATAGTAATTACAAACATTTTGCCGCTTGGGCTTCGTCAGCCATCAGGTCTTTGGGGAACGTTTTAAAATTATTTCGGTTGAAATTTTTTTTTTAATTTTTTGTTTCTAATTTCTTTAATTTTAATTGCAAAATGTTTTTAACATAAAAAAATTTATTAGAAACTTTATTCTCATTTTTACTCTCAATTATTTCTCATTTTGTAAATTTTTCAATTTAATCCCAAAAATAATCCACAATTGTTTTCCATCGTTTTTTTTTCATAAATTTGTTACACTTAAAAAATTTAAATACAAAAAATCTATCACAATAATAGAAACCACAAAAAAAAGTCAACAAAAAAATCACGTACGGCTGCGACAACAAAAATCGTTGCAACAACATTAACACTTTCACTCAATTAAAACGGACGTCGTCGTCGTCGAACCACTTCAGAGGTGTTAAAATAATTCGTAGCAAATACAAATGAGGAGTAATAGCTACAAAAACCAACAACAAGAAGCACAACAACAACAAAAAGAAGCACAAGACAACAATAACAAAATGAAACAGCAGCAGACATTAATGACAATCGATAACATTGACAACAACAACAACATTTGACTAATACCAATAGCAACAAAAAGATGTTCATTAGCACAAACAACAACAACATCTTTAGTAACAACAACAACATCTTTAGTAACAACAACAACATCTTTAGTAACAACAACAACAACTTCATTAACAACAACAACACTCAGAGACAACTTCTCTTGCTGCGATTCAAATGCAAACATCGAATTGATTGATCTTTACTGTTAACGGCAGCAATGTTTTTGTTGTTGTTATTGTTGTTGGTGTTGGTGTTACTGTCTTCTGTCTGCTTCTTCTTTTTCGTCTATTTTAACTACAAGTGACCGCTTGCCACCGGTGATTTATGCTCACGATAAGAGAGCTATGAAAGCGATCGAAAAAATGTCTTTAAAAATGTGAAAAGCATTTTATAAAAGAAAACAAAATTTGAAAAATAAAAGAAGTTGGATTTTTATTGTTTTTGTAATAGATGTTTATTTTTTTAGATATATAATTTTTTTCTTTATCTTGATCTCTCTCTCTGTCTCTAGAACTTTTCTCTCTATCCCTCTCTCATGACCTTACGATCAATTTTCAGAGCAAAATTAATAGTTACAACAAATACTAACACGATAACTAATGCAATCACTTCAACTACAACAAACTTTTTCACTACAACAATTTTTTGCTACAACAATTTTTTGCTACAACAATTTTTTAAGCTACAACAGTAACAATATCGTGTGCACATGAGCAACATTCTTGCTGGCCAATAAAATCGCCAATTGCACATAATTTCCTCGAAGCAATTTTTATTTCAACAATAACTGCATGAAGAAAACGTAGAAAATACAATATGTAAAAGCAGTAACAAAAACCATATCAACAAAAACAATATTACCAAAAGCAATAAAAACTATAACAACAACAACAACATCAACAAAACAAAGGTAACTGTAAAAAAAAACGAGCCAAATTCACAAATGCAATAGGAACAACAAAAAAGTTGAACATCAAAAAACAATAGCGATAACAGAAATAATATAACAAAACTTCCAACAACATAATAATACCACCACCAACAACAAAAAGCGCAAAACAATCACATCATCATCAACAACAATCGCATTTTGCATGCGTTGTTCGATTTTTTCGCCTCCACTGTATGCGGTCAATGCCATCGTCGTCGTCGACCAAACCCACCGAACGTGGAGCCTCGTCAACGACCATGGAGGAGATTTTTCCATTCGGACGACGTGAATTTTTTTTGCACCTTGTAGGGATTTTTATTTTCTACGATCATGATTTTTTTCTTCATTCATTCTTGATTTTTTTACAAATTTTTTATCTTTTCAATATTTTTCATTCTTGATTTTTATTTTAACAATATTTTTTCATTTTTATTTTTTTCATTGTCAATTTTTTGTACATACGTTTTTTTTTCGTTCTTAACTGCTTTTTTCAGGCTTGATTTTTATTTTCATTCGCGACCTTTTTTACACGATTTTTACGATTTTTTCGCAAATTTTTTAACCTGATTTTTTCTCAAATTTTTTCGCCCGCTTTTCACCCTGATTTTTTCCACACGATTCTTGCAGTTGTTATTGAAGTAGTTGCTATTTTTTAAAAACGATTGTTTCAAGAACATGAAATATGGACAAAAACACAGGTTGACGAGGTCAATGTTGGTGTTGGTGTAGTTTTAGTAGTTGTTGGTGGCGGTGGTGTTGCTGATCTTGTTGGAATTGTATTATTCTTGTTCTTATTGTTTTTATTTTATTTGTAGTTGATGTTTTACTTATTGTTTTTCTTGTCATCATTTTGAGTATTTATGTTGTTTTATTTTATTTGCTGTTGTTATTGTTTTTGTTGCAAGAAGAGCACTTTTTCCTACTCAAAGTCGCCTTCTACTGTAGTCTAATGTGGGAGGGAGACAGAGAGAGAGTGATAGAAATCTAAAGAAAGACAGAGAGAAAATATCAAAAGTTGACTGAGGTCGGAATCCCAGTTCTATGAACTTTTATTCAATGAAATTTTATTATAATAAAATATAATAATGCCTAAAATAACTCACAAAGAAAGGGAACTTCAAGAAATTAGAGAAGAATGAAGATGGTGATATAGTGTGGGAAAGAGATAGCGAATCGTAGACCTTTTCAGTGAACCGGGAAATAATTTAAATGAATTTCAATCGCAAATTACTTGTGAAATTAGCTCCGGCCTGATGAATCCTCTCGACCACGACGACGACGACGAAGACTTTGGCGGCATCTTTTTTGCATCGCATGCAATTAAATGGGTTTTTAATGTTTATTAAAATACCCATACGAAGATAGATTTATTTTCGATTAATTAAAAATGCATAAAACAACATTTGTCTTCCCTTTCTACTCTCGCCCTCATTGTCGCTTCTTCTCTCTGTCTCCTCCTCTAACTTTCTGGTCATCACTGTCTTTCATGTCTCTCTCGCTCTCTTCCTCCTGTTACTCTTTGTCTCGCTCTGTTTTTGCAATGGTCGCTTGAGCTGCTTGAGAACGATTTGCGGATGCAAATGGAGATGGCTGGAGACGAGACCACACAAGGCGACTTGTTATTGTTGTTGTTGGAAGTTGTTTGTGATTTAAATTTTCCGATGTTGTTGTTTTGAGCTTCCTGACGTTGTTACTTTAAAGTTGTTTCAATTCTGTGATAATGTTATATTTTTAATTAATTTAACATTTGATGAATAATTTAAGAAATTTGTTGAATAATTCATTATTATTTAATTTTGTTTCATTTTATTTTTTAAATATTGTTTTTTGGATTTTTTTCCATTTGGTTTTTTATTTTTTATACATTATTTATTATTTTATGAAAATTTATTTTATTATTTATTTTTTTAAATATCATTTATTTATATCATTTTATTAATTTTTTTTAAATTTTTTAGTAAATTTTTGTGTATGTATTATTTTTATTTTATTTTCTTTTTTTTATTTTTAAGTATTTTCTAAAAAATATATTTAACCCAGAGATCAAATTCTAAAACGGAAGAAATCGAATTGAGGGATAATTTTCACTTCAATATCCTTCAACCATCGATTTTTCTCTCTTTCCCTCTCTTCCTTCCTTCCTCTCTCTCTCTTTACATATTTTTTTTCTCACACTTTTTTCCCAAACCAATTACACATGCATCCGCTGGATGTATCTCACACATCCGAGGTTCGACGCGTTTTTCGCACCATTCGGGGTGGTCGAAAAAGGTTTCCGGGTCTCGCCATGGGTTCCAGGTCGATTTTTTTTGTTGTCGTCGTCGTAATTGTTGTTGTTGTTTGTGAACTTCAATCGTTAAATTATGCAAATACACGATCCATCCATCCATCGGATGTGCCAGACGAAAGTATCGCAACATGTGAACTAGATACAAGGCGAAACAGACAAACAAAATAAAAACTCTTTCTTTACTTATCGCTCTCTTTCTATCTCACTCACGCTTTCCCTTTGACCACTCATTTGTTCCCCTCTCTGTCCCTCTCTCTCCCATTTTCCCTTTCTTTAGTTCTTCCTCTGTTTCTCCTTCTTCGATATCTTTGGCGTGTTTTTAACAAAGACATTCGAAAATTCGAAATTTGCTTTTGGTGTTGCCGATTTTTATTAGTTTTGTTGTTGTCTTTATTCTTCTTTCCGACTTTGTTGTTGTTGTTAATATTGATGTTGTTGTTTTCTTTACTGTTGTTATTGTCGTTGCTAATGGGTCAAATATTTTTTTATATATTTTATAATATATAATATATATTTTTTTTTAATTTAGTTGTTAGTTGGACGTTTCTTAGTTTTCCCTTCCTCCTTCGCGTTAGATTTTTCTTGAATGATTTGAAACATGTTCACGTACAACAATTATAACAACATCAACAGCAATATTAACGAAAATGTAAACAAAATTAAAACTATGTCCCATGGTAAATTTTAATTGAATATAAATAGTGTTCGAAATTGAAAATAAAAACACTTAAAACATGAACCACAACAAAAACAAATTGCAATTCACTACAACAAGAACCATATTCACCAAAGAAAAAACAATAAAAACTATATTCGCCACCATAATACGAATTATATTATTTACTATACCACAGCAAATAAAAAAATATTCCACAGAAAAACTAAAATAATATTTACCACAATAACATGGGGAAACATTTACCACAGCAACAACATGAAAAACACTTACAACAGCAACAACGTGAACAAAATTTACCACAACAAAATAAATGTTGTTAACAAAAATTTGAACATGGAACTAAATAACACAAATATCAGCAACAACTGAAGTAATAACTACACAAGTATGACAAAAAAATACAATAAAAATTAGAAAAAATAATATCAACAACAATTTTATGAACAAAAAAATATATCCAAAATAACTATAACAACAACAACAATTTTATCAACAACAACAATTATATCAACATCAACTATAACAATAAAAACAACATCAACTACAAAACAAGTAGAATTACAACTACATCTACAACAACTGAATCTAAATCTACAACAATTTACAACTGGAACTAAATCCCGGACAATCGGAACAAACAATAAAAAAACGACCACTATAACTACAACAACAAAAGCAACAACAACAACATTGTCCAATAGATAAAACCCTCTCGGCACGTCCTGATCGAATAGGAACAAAAAATCAAAAAACGAAACCAACCGATTGATCAACAGTGAGAAAGAGATATAGAGAGAATAATAGTGAGAAAGAAAGAGAGAGAAGATTCCAAAAAACAACATAGTTTTCCCCAAAATTTCCAAATTCAAATGCGAGTCAATATGCAGATGGTACTATGTGTGAGAGAACATGTTCCAGTTGTTGTAAATTGTGTTTCTGTAATTTTTGAGGTAGTTGTAAATTGTGTGTGTGTGTTGTTGTAAATTGTGTGTGTTGTTGTTGTAAATCTTGTTGTTGTTATTGCTAGTGGAGCCATCGAATGGAGATCTGAAGCGCCGCCACCATCACGAGACCTCGACAGCGGAAACACAAAAAGGAAGCCGGCTGCAGGCGACGCCGGATGAAGTCGAGTCGGTGGATGGAACGGGGTGATGGAACGAATGATGGTGGAGGGGGGAGGGTGAGGAGTGAGACAAACATCGACGAAGGTCGGGGTAGACTCAATGGTGAAGGATGGGATGGGGCTGAACAGGATGGGCGTTCGGTCGTTCGATCGTTCGTTCGCTGGACTCGAGTAGGACTCTAATTAAAAGCGATTTAACACAGTTTTGAATGAGGAACAACGAGAATAGCGACAACAAGAACAACAACAACAATACAGTGGCGACAGCAATAACAGTGCCAACAACAACAAAAATATGGACAACAAGAACAACAATAGTAATGAACACAAGAACAACAGGAGAGAGAATATAAGAAGAAACGAGAGTGAAAACAAGAACAATAACAGGAACAATAATAACTACGATATCGACAACAACATGCATATCGACAACAACAACAAGAATCTCAAAAACATTAATATCGACAACAACAACAACAACAACAATGAATATCGACCACAACAACAAGAACATATCCCACTTCACAGGAAAATCACGCGTTTAATTGCTACGAATCGAGAGAAACCGACCACGGAACGCACTCTGGAGTGGATGATAGAGATGGAGAGAGAGTGCGAGAGAGAGGCAGATAGGGATAGATGAAGAGAAAGAGAGAGACACGGATAGAATTATGAGGAGAAGTACCAGAGGGCCTTGCTGTGAAGATGACATGGAATGAAATCGTGAGGAGAATTTATCCTTGGTCCATGGAGAGGAGAAGATCGAAAGGAGAGAGCGAGAGATATAGAGGGAGATGGAGAGAGTGATAGAAAGGGACAGAAGGAGAAAAAGAGAGACAGAAGTGAGAGAAGGAGGAAGAGATGGAGTAAGTGATGGAGAAGAGTATGAGAGAAGAAGGGAGAAATGATGAGGAGGGAGGAGAGAGATGGAGAGAGAGAAGAGATATTGAAGATAAATTGAAGGCGAGGAAGGTGAGGAGAATAGGAGGGAAAGAAGGAGAAAAAGAGAGAAAGAGAGCACGAAACAGAGAAGGTAGAATGAGACAGAGGAACAATCGAATCCTTTGATTTGCATGCATTCGGTCGAACAATGCATGAAGTGCATGCGTGTGCATTTATGTACATGTGTATGAATGTCCTTATGTATGATTGTGTATATACATGTGGATGATTGTGCGTAATTGTGGAGTACTTGCCAAAGTACTTGTGTTCTGTTCCATGGACCACTGCATGATTCCGCTACCTCTTCACCTTCCTTCTCTCTCTCTTCTCCTCCTCCTTTCGGGATCCTTCCTGCTCAAGGACCTGCCTGCGTTGCGGCCTGCGTTCGACTCTCAAGAGTTCGGTTTGGTTCGGCTGCTGCGAGGTGTCGTCTAATTGCTTCTCCGCTTTCTCTTCTCGTCCTTCTCCACTTTGTCCATCCTTCCTCCTTCACTTCATTCTCGTTTCAGGATTTACAATAAAAAAAAATATTTGAATTTTGAAAATGTTGAATTTTTTATTTGATTTTTCCGTATTTTTATTTTTCAATATTTTTATCAAAGTTTCGATTTTTAAAATTTTTTATGTAAATTGTAAATTGATTGTTTGATATTTTTATGAACATTTATTTTACTTTTTAAAAATTTTGTTTTTTTTTGCATTTTTGGAGTTTTTCGGTATTTTTATTAAAAGTTTGAGTGTTCGATATTTCTATGAAAAACTATATTTTCCAATATTATCATTAAAAATTAAAATAATAAAATAAAATAAAAAAATTAAAATTAAAAATTTTGTTTTCAATATTTTCATGAAAGTTGTAAATTTTAATTTTTTCCTTCCTCGCATTCTAAGAAATGAAGTGGAAGAGGACTCTTTCTTTCAATTCATTCATAATTTTTCATCTCTTCCTTACTCTCTCATCCATCGGCCCCACCTCCTTCTCCTCATCTTCCTCCTCTCCCACTCTCTCCCCCTTAAAATCACCACCTCCTTCCGCATCTCCTTGACTTTCCCTCATTTGTTCGCATTTTCAACGCCTTTCATACATAATTTCCTCTTCGATAGAATGAAAAACGATTGGGAGGAGTAAAGTGGAGGATGAGGAGGATGAGGAGGAGGAGAATGAGGATCGAGGAAGTCACAAGTGGTGGAGGTGGAGAAGGAGGAAGTGGTCGACAGGCCGTGGCCCGGTGTCGAGGGAGGAAACACGCAACGTCCCCGACCGACGTAACGAGGCCGACGACAAATTTCTTAATTATTCACATTGATTTCACATTCGTTTCGTGTCGTTTCCACTTCGTTCACTTCTCTTCACTGCGTTTCACTTCACTTCCACTTCTCTCGACTTCGTTCAATTCTCTTCACTTCCCTTCACTTCTCTCGACTTCGTCCAATTCTCTTCACTTCCCCCGATTCTCTCCACATTCGATGCATCGTCGCATGCACTTCTCAAGTGGATGCGTTTCGCCCGCCCCTTCAGCAACCCCGCCCCCCTTCGCTTGAGTCCTGCCACCAGGATCGAGGCTGGTGCGTGCACGAGTGGCAGCCGCCGTACGTCAGAATCGACAGATGGCAACCGGCGTCGCCACAACCAGAACCAGAATGGAGGACGGAGGACTTCGCGCTGGACCGAACGACCTGACTGATCTCAAGTGGAGGCAGGAGTGCGTGTCGCAGGCACTCGAGATCAAGTGGAGGAGGGATGGAATGGTGGAGAATAAGAGGGAAGCGAATGGACAGACAGAGCTGGCAACAATTCATTCGAATGACCTGAGGACCTTTAAATAGACCAATGTGCATGAGAATGGAAGGACACCAAGGTCCAGAGGCTCAAGTTGTAAGAGCTGAAGGACAGAGGTGCAGCAAGGAGCAACAAGAGGAAGTAGGTTAAAGGAGGAAATGGAGGTGAAGGTAGAATTGGTGGAGAAGGAGGAGGTGAAGGAGAATGATGTGGAGATTTTTGAGGAAGAAGTAGGACAAGTAGATTTCCTTCGAAACTCTCGAATCCATTCGAATCGAATTGTCACGATTCGTGCTAAACCGGATGTGGGTTCAGAAACAGTTTCCTGAATTGTAAAAATCTCAATATTTTCATTAAAAACTTGTATTTTTTTTATATTTTCATTAGAAATTTAGCTTTTTAATATTTTCATCAACAGAGAAGAGTGAAAGGAAGGAAAATAACAAAAGGTAGGGAGCAGAGAAGAATTGAAAATTCTCATATTCTCAGATGACCTCCTCCTCAACCACATCAACCCTCCAAAGATTAGGTTGACCCTCGTCCAGGGTGGCCCTGAGACGATTTCGCCTCCAGGGCACGGTTTCTCACAACCCGAAGAAGCCCTTACAACAACAAAAACCACCAACAACACCAACCTCATGGTCATCATAACACTCTGACGATCCATCGATCGCACAGTGGGCCATCATCGCATGAGGCCGGCACAGTGGACCACCGCATGCAGTGCAAGCATAATTTTTTAATTAAGTTTTCTTTTCAATTCAAAGGGAATTTTTTCTATATAATATTTTGTTGTTGTTTTATTTGGATATTTTTGTTGTTTTAATCTATTGTAATTTTATTGTTGTTTTTTTGTTTTGTGTTTTTTGTAATTTTTTGTTATTGTTTTTGCAATCTTCTCCACAATCATTACAATTTTAATTACACTTCCTTCAGCTTCACATTTCGGCCCAAATTTCATTTCGGAACCCATATGAGAGTTAGAAAGAGACAGAAATAGAGACAAAGAGAGAAAGAGAGAATAAAAAGATGAAGAAAATAACAAAATCATTGAGAAGTTTCATTTATATTCGCCTTCTTCTTCCTCTCCCTCGACTTCTTTGACTTCTTGGGGTTTTCCCTTCTTTGTCTTCCCTTTCGACGAAATCTATTTAATTAATGATTTCTCTATTGTTGGGGATTTTTCTACGCTTTTTTACCGCCCGCTGATGTTGTTGTTATTATTATTGTTGTTATTGCTTCTGTTAGATCTATTCTTTTACTCCTTGTGTTTTTGTAGTTGTTGTTGTTGTTTGATATTGCCCCCTACTTAATATTGTTGTTGTGAAGATTCTTCTTCTTTTATGAAAAAGGTCTTCTTTTCTTTCGATTAGAACTAAAAATATGTTCATCTGTAATGATTAGTCATTATTTTATTATTGTTGGTCTTGTTGTTATTATTGTTGTTGTTACTTTTGTTGTTACTGTTGTTATTATTGTTGCTTTTTATTGTTGTTATTGTGATGTTCTCCTTACTGTTGTTGAAGTTATTATCGTCATAATAGTTGTCGGTATGCTGGCAAAATTCGTAACGCCATCATCATCATCGAAATCGTCATCATTAACGCCAGATTTTCATTTTGATTTCGGTTTCAATCGCCTGAATCTCCGCCTTCGTTCGTCGATGGATTCTTTCGATCGAGAGAAGGCGAGGCAAATTGCTGGGCATTTCATCGGAAGTAGAAATGATGAAGATGAAGGAAATTTGATTAAGAAAAATTTGAGAATGAATCTTTGATTATTCTATTGGTAATTGAAAAATTCTTGTTGACCTCTGGACACTCTTTAAAATTTTAAATTTTCCATATTTCTAATAACAACACCCAAATTTCGTCAAATTTTCCTTTTATGACCCTTCGAAAATTCAAGCCTCGGTTTTTAACCTTTATAAAAGTTAAATTTTTTCACCAAAGACACACGAAATTATAGAAAAATCGACGAAATTATAGAAAATAAAAGAAATAGAAAGAGTAAAAGGAAGAGAGAAATTACCACGCTGCCATCATGTTCTTTCTCCCTCCCTCTCTCTCTCTCTCTCCATCTCCCTCTCCCCCATCGAAGGGCGTTGTGTGTGGAACCAGATCTAATGGAGCCGACATTGACCGAGGTTCAGAGTCGATTGTGAAAGAGATGGCGATAACTTAATATGCTTTTCACGCACGCCATGGGACACCAATTTATCATTGGGTCAGATTTTGACAGATGTAGAAATTGCTATATAACAACCAGATGACCAGGCCTGATTCACAGCAACAACAATACTAATAATAACAATAACAACAAAAAATATAAGAAAGGCTTCCTCTGAAGAAGCTGCTATAATTATTAATGAGTTTCGAAACTTGATTTCTATATGCAACAGAGGCTTCAACTTCATCATTGGAGGCTTCGACTTCGTCGTTGGAGGCTTCCACATTATTTTTGGAAGTTCGTCTTCATCATTAGAAGCTTCAACTTCATTGTTGGAGGCTTCGTCTTCATCATTAGAAGCTTCAACTTCATTGTTGGAGGCTTCGTCTTCATCATTAGAAGCTTCAACTTCATTGTTGGAGTCTTCGATGTGGCCTCCTCCGAAGGTTCAGGCATCAACTGTTGGTTGTTGTTCTGACAGACGAAGACCCTAATTAACTCTCCACAGAAGTAGCTGGATACGCCCTGATCAAAGTTGAAGCCAAACTCACCTCCTCATCCCAGATGACCCCGAAGCAATAATTGAACTATGTATAATCGAGACTATTTTGCATTTTTCTCTTGAAGTTCAACTTTTGATTCTTGTCATATTCTTGTTCCTGAAATTTTAATGTGAGCCTTTAGTATAGCGATAACCAAGAGGCTTGCGTGTCAGAAGCTTAACAAGTTTTATTTTTTTGTTTTGTTTAAATTTATTCCACCTTTATAATGATTTTATTTCTTCATGTTCGTATTGTATTAAATATTTTTTCCTTTGAGATTTATTAAATTTGTATTTTAATAATTTTTATATATTTTTTTTAAATTTGCAGGTAGAGTTTATGTTTAATATTTGTGTTTTTTTTATTATTTTTAAATATTTTATAATTTGAATTTTGTTTCTAAACATGTTTTGTTTTTTAATTGCTACCAATTTTTTCTTCACTTTCGTTTAGTTTTTAATTTTTCTCTTTGGTCTTTTTTTTCATTTTATCAGTAATTTTTGTTTTATTTATGTCTGATTCAAATTTTTATTTTTTTGTATTTTCCTTTATTCAAATTTTTTTCTCCATGTTAATTTTTATTTCTGAGTCTTTTTTCGATCAATGCTTCTTATCTTAAGTAGTCCGACAAAAAATTACGCTAATGTATCTTCTGTCATTCTCACTCATTCTCTCTCGTTCACGCTCTGGCCACTAAATTTAACCCACATTCGCGATGGATCATCATTAATAAAGCATCCTTATCCAAGTGACTTCTCGAACTCACAATTGGACTCAGTTGTCTCGTTCTTCTCATCTCCCTCACTACCTCTCTTCCTTCCATCTCTTCCTTCCCTCATCCTCTTCCCATCATCGCCCTGGTCAAGCTTTTTGGTTTGTCTCCTCTGTATTTAGTTCTGATTCTGGGTCAGTCTCATTAGTGTTCTTTTCCTCTTCCTCTTACTTCTCTCTTTCTGGTTCTAGGTACTTTTTATCCTGGAATCCTGACGCCTCTTGACTTATATTGCATTAATACACTCATGCTCACACATACAAATGCACCCATACTTTCACACATACAGAGAACTTGGTCAGTTGGTATTTTACACCCTTTTAGCACTGGTCATTAATTACATCGTCTGCATCACCATCGTTGTCGTCGTCGTTGTCGTCTTCGTCACCACCAGGGAGTCAGTCATTTTCAGTCATCTGTCCTTCTTCTTTTTCCTTCATCTCTCTTCCTCTTTCTCTCTCTCTCTCTCCCTTTCATTCCCACACACACATCTGCCTCTTTCTCACTCGGAAAGTCATGTCTTCTTCTCTGGCAGAAAGTGAATTTTCGACGTCCACTTTGAGCCATCATTTATCAGAATTTTGTCATTACTTCTGGACACTTACCATTCCCTTTGCTCTGTTTGTGTCTCTTTTTGCCCTTCTTTCCATGTAGGTGATAACGTAATGAGCCATACTTATCACGAACGTGACACATTATGATGGGTCCACATGAGGAAGAGGATTCATATTTTCGGTGGAAAGTTTTTATTTTTTTTTTTTTTGGCAAGAGTCAGAGCCAGAGTTGTCGAAAATTCTGAAAGTTGGACCTTGGTGGAGAGAAAATGAGAAGAGGTTAAAGAATTTTCCTTTTAGTGAATGTTCTGTAGAATCCACTGATGGAATCAGAATTTTGTTCTTCAGAATTTATTTTTCTTTTGATTTTTGGCTAGTATTTAATAATTAGAAGAATTTTTAGTATGGATATATCATTTCAATATTCATAAATATTTTATTTTCTTTTAATTATTCTTAAATTTCTTCATTTTTTTCGTTATATTTAAATTTTTTCTCTTCTACCTTTACCATAGAACCCTCACTTAAAGAATCAAGCCCCATAAACTAAACTCAGACTTTCCACCCATCGCTTCTCTCATTTTTCTACTTGTTAGAACTCCACTATTGG
Organism: Coelopa frigida; assembly: GCA_017309665.1. Classification (NCBI taxonomy): domain Eukaryota; kingdom Metazoa; phylum Arthropoda; class Insecta; order Diptera; family Coelopidae; genus Coelopa; species Coelopa frigida. The sequence continues at coordinate 3,429,997 of CM029562.1, forward strand.
CATGTTTCGCATCTTCTCATCTTTCTGCCCTCTTCTCTTTCTTTCCTTTAGACCTTCTCTCTTTCTTCTTGCTAAATTCCATCGTTGATCAAAGCAGGGCGCCACAAATTAAGACCATGTTCCATGTTTCCTCTGGCCAGACCGACTTCAAAATTGATTGATTTACAAACTCGGAAGGCGAAGCAAACACCACCACTAGCTGTCCATCGGCAGACATCTCAACGTCCGATCGAGAAGAGAGGGATACTAAAGGAGTGAGAGAGAAAGGAATACTGTACGAGTGAGAGAGAAAGGAATACTGAGAGAGTGAGAGAGAAAGAGTGTGGTGGATGCGTCGTGGAAACTTTCTCACCACATCATCGAGGATTAGCGTCAGGAGCGAACGATGCCGAGACCACGACGTCATCAACAAACGCATCATGGTGTCAAGACAGAGAGAGAGAGAAAGGGAGAGAGAGATGTGGAAGAGGATCTGAAGAAGACAGCCAACAAGATCCACCAAGGGCGTTGGATGGTGCGGTGAACGAGGTGGAGGAGCAGATGACGACGTCGATGGTGGTGTCACCGAAGTTGATAACTGCGATTATTTCAATTTTTGACATTATCCCGGAAAGGAAGGAGATGAGGAGGAGTAATGGAAGGAGATGAGGAAGAGTAGTGGAAGGAGACGGAATTTGTGGTAAGGCAAGGATGGATCAGTTAGCAAAGGGGATGAGAATGAAGAGGAGGCCGTTGATCGGTGTTGACAAATGACTAATGGCGACGATGGCAAATTTATGACAACTCACAACGTGGCATCCACATTTATCAATGAACCAGAGCACGACGATGAGGACAGAGGAGGAGGAAACGAGATGAACGAAGAAGCAACAGACGAAGGCGGCTCAAAGAAACAAGAATGATGGTAAGAATGAAATAAGAAAGCGGGGAAGAGAGAACTAAGAACGAAGAACCGACATCATCCGAGTCGTGACAAAGACGTTGAACCAAATTAACAACATTGTAGATCCCGTAGCCTCCTACCAACTACCGGCAGGTTGAGTTAATTATTATCGACTTAGAATCTCCCTCGTTCCCTCCCGCTAATTCTCGTTCTCTTCGACCAAGACGACGACCATGAGGACCAAGTGGTGACCAGCTGTGGTTCTGCAATGGAAACCGTTTGAACGTCTGTTGCGGTGATGGTGCGACGAGCTAAAGTTCGCCGATTGCGGGCGAACCAGTTGTCGATGACGATCAAATGATTCTCGATTTGACGGAGGTGGGTTTTCAGACGGGTTGAGGTTTAGATTCAGGTTCAGTTGGGTTCTGTGATCAAGGGTTTGGTTTGAAATCAATGTTGAACTTTAATCAAGGTTTGGTCAGTGATCCAGGTTTTCTTTGTGATCCAGGTTCAGTTTGTGCTCCAAGTTAATTCAGCGTCCCAAATTCCTTCTGAGGTTCATGGCGAATGTTTCGACATCGTTGTCACCATGACATGACAGTTGCATGTTTATGTTGAAAGACAGACATATAAAAGTTAATAATGATATTGACACGCATGCATCAATGGTTTGAACTTACTTCTTCTCTACACATTTCATTCACTCTTTCTCTATCTCACTATATTTCTCTTTCTCCCATTCTTTCCATCTCATCGTTACCACAATTCACTCGACTAATATCAATTTTAAATCCAATAAGTTCTTGTCCTTTACCACCGAGAAAATCCTCCACAACGAAGTGATTTCGCTTCCTGGTCCACACATGAAATCGTGTGACAGAGATAAAGAATGGAAGAAAGAAAGAAATGAAAGATAGAAAAAGAGAGAGAGATAGAAAGAAAAAGAGAGAGAGCGGAAGAGCAAGTAATATAAGTGGAAGGAATCCCTAAGAAAGACACCAGAATTTGTCACGAAGAGATCATGATTTAAACGAACGAACGTTGGAAGACACACAGAATAGAAAAATAAAATAAACAAGCAGAAACAAGAAAAACTATTTTACAAAAATACAAGAAAAACAATTTCACAAAAATACAAGAAAAACAATTTCGCCAAAATACAAGAAAATCTATTTTACAAAAATAAGAGAAAAACATTTTCACAAAAATAACAACAACTTTGGTACAGTGACCAACAACAATTTACGTTGAAAATAGTCGAAGTACACCAAGAATCCAGCAATAATAGAATAAGAGAACAACAGCAACAACAACGGAAAAGAGTCGAAAAATACTCGTGTGTGATCTACGATTGTTAAGCTTCCTCTTGTCCTCTCAAAACCCTTTTCCTTCCTCATTTGGTTTTTGTCCACCTCCTTGCGGAGTTATGGAGTTACATCAATAGCCCACTTGTGCGTGCTAATGACTTGGATTGAATGGGATTCGACTGGCATCTAGAATAGACGACAACCGAGGATGCAGCTCAGAGGAAGAAGATAGGACTACAGTAGAGAAGAATAGTAAAACATCGAAGGAGGATGAAGCATAGTCAATGGTCTGAATACTGAATCCGACTCTGGCCATCAACGTGTGTAGACGATTTGCTGCCGGACCAATGTGTGATTGAAATCATCGTGGTCCGAACTGGAGACTGAGACTTGCACACTGAAGAGACACACTTTTTTCCTCCTTCCTTCGTTTTCTCTTCCTCTAACCGGATTGAAGTTGGTGTTATTTACGTAGGAGTTTGAGGCTGAGACGTTCTTCTACTATGTTTTCTCAATGTTTTCCTCAGAATGATGGAATCACACCTTGCTATTTCTCCTCATGCTAATCGTCCTCTGGCTCTTGGTTTTGGTTCACATGGATTTCGACACTGGTCTGGCCTGTCATGTGTCGTGGTTTTGACAAAAGTTGTTGTTCTTTTTGTTGTTGTCTTTGTTGTTGTTTTATCAAGTACTCTTCCGTCGATTATGCAAAAATTTTTCTTTTTTTATTGCGATTTAATCCGGGAAAATCTTGAGAAAATGTATTTTTTATTATTATTGGTTTGAGTATTTATTGCACATCACTAACATCGTTGTTGCAATTGTCGTTTCAGTTACTTTGTTGCATCATATCGCAGATTGTTGAATTTGTTGGCTAGTGTAAATCTTGGACAACGTTTGGTAAGGAATTCATGAGCTATTTCTTAGGAATGATCAATATAAAAATTGAATTGAATTCAAAGGAATACAAAAATTTTAGTAAAATGTTATCAACTGGAAAATACTATATCTGTAAAACTAAGGCTGAAATATCTGAATAAAGAAAAATAAAACATTTTTTCGTTCTGCTTCTTTTACTCAAATTGGATCATTCAAACTCTTCTATATATCTAAAGACAAATGGCGTTAAACAAATTTCGATCCCTCTCCTCATAATCCCGCATATGCTGTAGAGACTACCATTATCTCACGGCGACCGCATCCCACAGAAAGGTGCACTCGCAGACTCTTATGCAAATAGCAGACTAATTGCACCCCGAGACAGAAGCCCAAAGGTATTGTATACTAGACTACCTGGTCTACGACTCCGACTTAATCTAATCGTGGGCTTATCTCAGGTCGGCTACCGACGGCCGAGGGCGGTACCTGAACCCTCTCCGAGAGGGACGCAAGAGGGACGCTCGGTACAAAGTGACTTTGAGTATGAGCAGTTGGGGAAGTTGGGGGCTGTCCGTCGTATGCTAATTGAATTAATAATAACTCGAGCATGTTTGTTCCTGTCGTCAATTAAAACAAAGGGAAAAACAACGACGACGACAATGAAAAAATAATGAAACGACAAAACGACAGACGGAAGAAAAACAATAGAGAAGCGACATAAAGAAAGACAAATATTTAGAAAGTCAGATCAGAGACCGAAAGAAAAACGATAACATGAATGGGGAGCAAGCGGAAAGTAGAAACAGAACCAGAACAAGAAGGAACTTCAATTGTGTTCGTCTTGGAAACGATGGATGGAGAAGAGACCGCGACCAAACGTCGCCTGGCATGCGCTCCACACGCTCGTCTGATCGTCGTCTGGTGATGAGAGAGAGAGAGAGGAAGAACGAAGAAGAAGGGTGGAAGGGAAAACAACACATGCGTGACAATTAATATAAGACATGAAATCAGGCAACGCCGTGCATGTGCAATGCAAGGTGTTCGTTTGTGGTCTGTGGGACGTGGTACCATGATGTCAGGGAAAGGGGGAACCATGATGTTTGGTAAAGGAACGAGTACGGATGAGGTTTGGTAAACGAAAGAGTACCGATGCGACTAGGGAAGGGGTGACATGAGGTTAGGGCAGGAGAATCATTCTGTTAGGGAATGGGGAAACATGTGGCTAAGAGACCGGAATCAAGAGGTAAGGGTACCATGAGGTAGGAGTACCATGAGTTTAGAGAGGAAGAAGCGGCTAGAGATAGAGAGTTGGAGTATCATGAGGGTCAGTCAGGGACGAGGTACCATCAGAAAACTCGGTACCATCAGCAAACTCGGTACCATCAGTAAACTCGGTACCACCAACAAACTCGGTACCATCAGTAAACTCGGTACCACCAACAAACTCGGTGCCATCCGCAAACTCAGCAGACTCAACGGCACAACCCGTCCCAGGTTCTGTAGGGAATGCCAGCTATTTACCTAGTGCAGGAGCCTAACCAAGGAAAATGTGGTGACAACTAAAACAACATTAAGAACTCCAATAATAACAAGAACAACCACAACATTGTTTGTTTGTCTTGCTACAGGATGGTCTCTCGCCGAACACTCGAGTGCGCCTGGAACGCAGGAGAACACGTCACATGACAAGCGACATGACATCCGTAATCAGAGCGAAAGAGTTTAGTAAGGGAGTGGTGGATAAGTTATAGATGAAAGGGGGAAGGAAGGAGAGAAGATGGGGATGGATGGAAAAAGAGATGGAGAGAGGAAGGTGGGGAGATCGAAGAAGATTCAATAGGAAGATGGGATCTGTTGGAGGGTTCACAGAATGAAGAGTCTCGCACGAAAGGAATTTTACAAATGAAGAAACAGTAGGAGAAGGAGGAGGAGACGATGCTGTCAATCGAAGGAAGGAAGGGTAAAAGGCAGGAACCACCATCGATCCTCGACGACATGTGGCCGAGATCCATGGTCTTCAACGTCAACGGTCGATTGGTATTGTTGTTGTTATTGTTAGTCATCTTATTGTTGTTTTTGTGGTCTTCCACAGCCACCGTTGACGGCCTCAACCTGTCCGTGACTCGCGACCGGGGACAGCTTGGAATGTGTTAGCGTGTCACTTATCAGGAGCTCATCATAAACTTCGTTAGTCGTCGTCGTTTTTCCTCCAGTTTTCTCTTACTTCACATCACCTGCGTTTTTTTTTTTTTTGTTTTCTCTATATACTTTTTTTTCTCTTTACGTATTTTTTTTCTATATATATTTTATTTGTACATATTTTTTTCTCTCTCTATATTTTTTTTTTATTTCCTTTCTCTCCTTTTTTTCCATTGTACCGTACGTACATACGTATATATTTTGTCAGACATGAGTTTTTCCGTTCATTTTAATGGCATCTTGTTTTTGTAGTTCTTATAGTTAGTAGTAGTTGTTGTTGTTTTTATTAATGCTTGTAGTTGTTGTTATTATCGTATTAGTTGTTGTTAGTTCTATAGTAGTTCTCATTGTTGTAGTTGGTCTCGTTGTTGTCGTTACTCTCGTTGTTGTAGTTACTGTCGTTGTTGTTGTTGTACCTATCGTTGTTATTGTAGGTTACTCTCGTTGTTATAGTTAGTCTCGTTCTTGTTTTCATTTGCCTTTCTTTGTTGTTTATTATACTGGCTTTTGTTGTTGTGTTTGTTGCATGCATTATTTAATTTTTGCTTGTTATACACTTTATACAGAACCATACTATGGTACAAAAGCATTATACGGCCTTCCTGACAACCTCCTACTGATAACACTAAGTAGTTTTCACAATTTTTCACTTTTATTTATGCAAATATTTAAATTATATTCGTCTGTTGTGAAAGGAGCTCCATCATGTGACTACCAATAATGTTTATATATGGTAAGGGTGGGTTTTGAAACTTCAGGACCCTTCTAAATTGAAAATTCCATCAGGTTAGATTCCTTTGTGGGTGACTCCAGATGACCCCAGACTCCCTCCGATGACCTCAGCTTTTCTTCATTGTCTTCAGAATTCCTCTGATGACCCCCAGATTCCCCTCGATGACCCCCAGACTCTCCTCGATGACCCCAGACTCCCTCATGTTCTCACACCACATGATCCCAATACACATTCTCAATAAACCCCAAGTTTCTCAGCAAGAAGTCCTGAAATTCTTCTCAGATACCACGAAGCAAAAAATAAATAGATGAAAAAAGAAATTATGATGAAAATAAGAAAAGATGGTAAAAATAAAAAATGTGGTAAAAATAAGAAAATATGGTAAAAATAAGAAAATATGGTAAAAAAAAGATGAATATAAAATCAAATGGTGGTGAACGCAAAAAGAAGAATCAAATGATGGTGAACGCAAAAAGAAGGAAAAAATTATGGTAAACGCAAAAAAAATAAGAAGAAGCATAAGCAGTAGCAACATTTTCGCACAAATATTTAATAAAACCCTCGAGTAAATCATGTGAAAATGGCGACAGATGGTTGAAGGATTTATTAAAATTCCCATTCTCAGTTTTTGTTCTTGTTGTTGTGTGTGCAATTTTTTTCTCCTCAAAATCAATGCGTAGGAGGGAATGGAAGTAGAAGAAGAAGAGCTTCCAAGCTGTGATAAAATTCTCACATAATTTGCAGACTTCAATCGTTGAGACGAAAGGACACAAGATGAAGGATGAATGGATGGATGGATAACTTCAAAACGAGGACATTGACTTGAATTACCAGCGTATTATCGTGGGTGGGAAAGAAAGAGAGAGGGGGATGGATAAATGTCCTTTGAGACCACATTGACATAATATTTTCTCGGTCGCCTTCGAATGCATCATCATCCGCATCGGAGTCCATCGACCAGAATAAAGTAATTCAAGCTTCTGTTGCAGTCGTCGTCATCATCCCTCGTCAGAAGAAGAAGAAGAAGAGAGCGGTTCGGGTCTGGTCAAAAGGGGGAGTGAAGGAGCGAGAGAAAGAGAGAGAGAGAGAGAGGGCGATGGGAATTTGTTCATGTCAATCATTCCAGTCAAATGAGCAGCAAACCGAGCTGTCCAAGGATCCAGTTACACTATCTTCCTCTCTCTTTCTTTTCACTACCACCAACAATAACAACAACAATAAAAATGCCACTACTAAATTGTGGTTAAGTGAAATAACAACAACAACAACAAACTACTACAACTACCACGATAATAACGAGGACAACAGTAGCGAGAAATTTAATATAACTTTTGCCGCTTCCAACTCGCTTCCTATTCACTTTTCTTCTCTCTCACACTATCCTTCTCTCCCTCTCTCTCTCCTTTCCCTCATCTATTTCCCTTCTGCCTTCTGCATAAGCGTTAAATAAAAATCTTGTAAAATTTATTTCGCTTTCTCGCAGTGCAAATGAAGAAAGTTGAAAACCACAAACTCTGCTCCTGCCTTTGGAGGCGACGATCACGATGGTTGTGTTCGTGTTGTTGGCTCTCGCCGATAGTGTTGGTAAAGTGCGAAAAAGCGTGGTCGTAAAAATCGCATTAACTTCGTTTCACTTGGGTCTCCTTCTCCTCCTTTTATCCTGCTCTGACTCTCTCTCCCTCTCTCTCCGTTTCATCCATTCCATTGGAAGTAATTTCTTTCAGAGGTCTGCAAGAATTTTTAAGCTCATTTTAATTCCCACTAAAGAAGAGAAATTATAAGTGTTTTAGGAGACGATAAAATCTGTGCTTTATTGGATTCATCTAGTCGACGTGAGAAATGGGAAGATGATGGCGTATCTATCTCTCTTTCTCTCTCCCCTCTCGCCCATTTGCTCATTTAATCCCTTCGACTTGAAATTCACAGAGATTCATCAGCGTTTTCATCCTTGAGTTTGTGCCATGAACTTTGTCTCAAATAGACTCATTTTCTTTTCTTTCTACTTTTTAATATTATTTGTCTGTCTCTTATTCCTATAATTTTCACTCCATTCATCCATTTAACAACAACAAACATCGGCATCGCCTACAAAACAAACACGTAGCCGACATGTGGAAGAATCCTGCAGGATTCTCGTCGTTTTGGCGGCCTGAAAATGTTTTAAAAATAGGAAAAAAATTAAATAAAAACGTCTGCACTTAGGAAGAAGAAGAAGGAAAAATTAACATCTCATAAAAGTGGGAAAACTCCAAAGCAGCATACAACAACAAACACAGTACCCAAAACAACAACAAACACAGTATTTAAAAAACAACAACACAAGATGCAACCAAATCCCAACACGACTCGACTAAAGCAATAAAAATCCTTGTCAGGACAATAAATGTCTCAATAGTTGTCGCTCGCCCGCCCATCCTCCATCTCGACCTCTCATCTATCTCTTCCTCTCTCTTTCTCAGACACTTTTCCACTTATTTTCGCCTCTTTCACTTTCTCTCTTTTAATTCACTGCTTTCCCTCTCTGTCGCACAATCCATCTGTCTCAGGGGAAGTTTGAGATTCTGCATCAAATTTCATAGACTATTTTATGACCTTGTCGTTGTTTTTCTTTTGAACTCTTCGATTGTTGTTGTTGTGTCACTTGTTGTTGTTGTATTGTACTTGTCGTTGTCTATTACTTGTTGTTGCCTAGTACTTGTTGTCTTCTTCTTGTTGTTGTTTTTATTATTCAATAGTGACTTCTTCTATCGCAGAACGAGGTCGTATTTCTGTCATGCATCCTCGATATTTTATTTATGCCTTTAGTTGTGAACAAATTGACTCATTTGTAGAGGAAAAGGAAGCGCGGCCATTTATCGCTCCCATCTTATTCTCAAGTGAGTCTGTCTGTCTGTCGGTTGGTCTGATCTATCTATCTATCTGTCCAAGCGCCATGCAGCTGTCCTTTCCTTCCTTGTACTGTTTCTGTCCATCCTTCCACGGTTTCTTCATCGTTCGTTCTGAGGGCCGGTTTATTGCATTAAGTGCTCGACTCTGGAGCATTTGCCATTGTCACGGGTCTCATTTCCCAACAACGACGACTGCGACGACTTCTCCTTCTCTTCATCCGGTGGCCACTTTCATGCTCTCTCTTCTCCACTTCTCCCATTACCTTCCTATCTTCTGCTCGATGTCCTTCGCTCTTTGGCTGACCTTTTCAAGCCATTTCCATTTCACTCTCGCCCAGAGTCGTTCACACTTTCATTCTATTTTAAACTAGTTCTGTCGCTTTTAGACTCTTTCAGTCGATTTTATACTCTTTTAGTCTCTTTCTGTCTCTTTTAGTCCCCATAGTCCCTTATTGGTCTCCACTGCCTCACACTCTGTCTCACTCTATATCCTTCTCTTCTCACTCCTTTGCCTCCCTCTCGCTCTCGATTTCCCTTCGAGTTGACAATTTTTTTGCAACTGTTGCCCCATTTTAAATATTTATTTTAGTTTGCACTTTGTTGTCGATGCCTCGTTTCACATCTAATTCCACTGCACTTTCCTATACTTTCCACTTTCTACTCCTATTTTCTATTCTCTTCCCCTTCTCTTACCCTTTTATTTCCATTCTTCTCCCCTGCTACGGGATTTTCCTGCTCTAGTTCCTCATGGCGACAAGGACACCATGGCATATCCTTGACATGTCTGTCTTTCTCTTATCCTCTCACTCTCACCCTCTCACTTACACTCTCCCTCTCACCCTCTCACTTACACTCTCCCTCTCTCTCTCTCTCACCTCTGAGCTCATTTGTGAGCTTATTTTTCCCGTGTTTCTGAAGCTGATGCAATTTTAATCACTTCAATAACTTCTCTCCACTTCAAGCGATGAGATGATTTTCTCTCTCTTTCTCTCACTCACTCTATCGTCCTATTCTATAGTGTGTGAATGAGAGAATGAAAGAGAGAGAGAGAGAGAGAACCATTGGGATAACTTCGGTTTGAGAGGATTTTGAATTTGTTCTTCTTTTGGATTATTGGAAAATTCACTGAATTTGATCGAAAGTACCCTGAGTGCCCTTTGGGAGGTTGACATTAGATTGGAATGAAACACAGAGTGTGAGAGAGAGAGAGAGAAAGAACGAGGGATGAAGGCCATTTAAGTGAGAATATTGAATATTAGAAAACATGGGATTGAAATGGGATTATTCTATAGCTTTTTGAAGTAATCCTTCGATGATAGAGGAATAAGAGGTGAACAGAACACTTTACAACAAAAAATATTTTAAAAAATTCAAAGAGTCACATTTAAAAAAGAAAAATAAGAATTTTAAAATTAATATAAAATCAATGTTATAAAAAATTATAATTATTACAAAAATTATTAAAAATGTGTTCTCACAATTTTCATTGTTATTTTTTAATTCTCAAGATCAAATTCCATTTATTAAAAAAAAAACAAAAAAGATAGAAAACAATTTTTCTCGTAAGATTTAAAAGATTTGAAAAATAATTGTATATATTTCTTTATTATTTTTCTTTTTAATGAAAATGTATAAAATTAAAAACAAAATTGGAAAAAATTATTAAAAATGAAATTAATAGAAAAAAATATGTTTTAATTCTTACCATGAAGAAAATTTTCTAAAAGCAAAAAAATTTTTTAATTATTCAGAAAAATTCATTAAAATTAGAGAAGCACACATTCTTTGTAGGAAATAAAATTTTTTCGAAAAAGGAAGAAAATAAGAAAAAATAAGACGTTCTCAAGTTCACAACATTTTACTCTCATAATTACTCAGTTTCGAGAAACCTTTCATAAATCCATAAATCACAGAAGCTCCTAAAACTACAGATTTTCTTCGTGGCACTTGACCTGATTCGGATTTACGAGATTTTCGCGGATTATCAACGATCGTTTGCTTTCGCTCTGTGGGTGATGGTTGACACATATTGGTTTCCGATGAGGGATCAACGGATGGATAGATGGGTAAATGGACGGACCGACGGACAGACCGTCGGATAGCTGGATGGACAGACAGAGGGTTGACGAACGAATGTCAGTTTTCCGCTGTTCGTGGAATTCAAGAAGTCATTGAAAGCAGAGTCGATCTTTTCTTCTTTCTCTATCCCTCTTTCTTGCTCTAGCCCTCTTTCTATCTCTATTTCCGTCTCTTTCTCCTTTCTATAATTTTCTGCTTTTCCTTTTCAGGTCGTTGTTGACACAAGTTGCGACACTCGACGTAAGGCGATGGTCATAAAATTGAGCCATAAAAGTTTATGGAAAGAATTTTAAGAAACCCATTGACGCAAGACGTCATTCTGAATATAGAGAAAGAGGGGGTGGGATAAAGAGAGAGGGAAAGAATAATAGAGAGAGGCCGAGGAAAAGCGTGGGAGTGAGAGAGAAAGATAATGAGAATGGAGAAGGTGAACCTTTGTCAGGACACGGAATGCGCGGCTGCGCGGTAAGAATGCAATTGATAAAAGAGCTGTAAAAATTTACGACGACCGCAACAACGAGGACAACGATGACGGCAAGGGTGGCGACATCGATGACGACAACAATGACGGCAACATTGACGATAAGAGGCCGAGAGGAATAGAAGAAAATAGTGAAATAGAAGATGAAATTAGTATAAATTAAAAAAGGAAGAATTATGATCAGAAAAATATTTAAAAAATAGTTGGATTATAAGAGTCGGCTCTAGATGAAAAGAGAGTGTGAGAGAGAGGGCAAATGGTGGGAGGGAAAGAGATGTCGTCGACGGAAGACTTTTAAAAACGTATTTGCTCTGGGATGCAATGCGGTAATTAAGCCTAGAGGAAGCAAGAAAAGGGAAAGAAAATCAAAGGAGGTAAGAAAACTGTAACAAGAAACAATAGTTTAAGCAACAACTATAATGACGAGAGCAACAGCAACAATAACAACAACGACGACGAGGCAATTTACAACGTCAGGAAGTTATTTCAATTTATATCAATATACGCTCAAACACCAGCAGCAACAATAACAACAAGGAGGAGTTAAAGAAGCCAACGTCCTGTGCATCGTTTATAAAAGCATTCGATGACGAGGCCCACAAATAACCTATAACAACGGCAACAACAACAACAAATTATAACATGAATAACAACAACTATAACAACAAAAACAACAACAATATTTTACAAGTATAACAATAAGAACCAAAACAAAAACAATTTAGCCAAAACAATGAGCGAACGAGCGAACACGCAAAGGAAAAATCAACTGTGAACATGAAGGAGTCTTCATAGTAGAAATAACAACAACAATAACTACAATATACAACTACAACAAAAAATAACAAGAACAAAAAATTTACAACAACAATATCAAACCCCACCAATTGCAACAACATTGCACTGAAGTATATCATGAAATATAACAAGAACCTAAACCTCAACCTAATGACGTCCACAAGGTCCATTCGTCGCGGTTCCTGGTCGCTCATCGACCGACCGAAAGGAGCCTACGTCGTTGTCGCCTTCGTCGTCGCCAACGTTGTCGCCTTCGTCGTCGCCACCGTTGTCGTCATCGTCGTCGCCACCGTTGTCGTCATCGTTGTCGAATGCTTTGACGCCATCGGCGGCTCGTTGAAGGTGCGCAAAATTGCTCAAAGTTCTTCCGCAATCGCCAGAGCTTCCTTCCTCCGCTCTACCGATGGGTTTCCTCCGCTCTACCGAGGTTTTCCTTCTGTCTACCGATGGTTTTCCTTCCCTCCATCAAGGGTTTCTTTATTTTACAGAGGTTTTCTTTCTTTTTTCAGAGGTTTTACTTATTTTTTCAGTGGTTTTTCTTCTCTTTACAGAGACCTCTTTCTCCTTGTCTCCCTGGCCTTTGGGATTTTCTTCCCTCAAGCAACCGCACCTTTCCTTCTCCACCCGACTTTTCCTTCTCCACCCGACTTTTCCTTCTCTACCCGACTTTTCCTTCTCCACCCAACATTTGCTTCTCCATCCAACCTTTCCTTCTCCAGCCTTCCTCCATTGTAATCCTCCACCCCATGGTCCCCGTTTCCTCCCTCCAGCTTCCCCTTTAAATCACTTCCCTCTCAACACCCTGACGCCTCCTCCATCCTTCATTTCACCCGTCACAACCTTTCCACGCCGTTTTAGCCCAGTTTAGCACTTTCTAATATAAGTTACCGTGATGTAAGGTAAGGTAAGGTCTGCCTTTGGCCATGTTGGCTTTAGCATAGTTTTTAATAACCCGGTTTCGCGCACAATCTTTCTTTCTCTCTCTCTCGCACTATTACCTATCACCTCTCTTTTTCTCTTCACCTTCCTTTCTTCACCCCTTTATCATCACCTTCCTCTCTTCACCCCCTTTTTATTCCTCTCCTCGTTTGTTGGGTTCCTTTACCAGACTGTTAGCTATTATCGTGGCAAAAGGTAGCTCAAAAGTTAATAGTTTGCAAGCTCTCTTTTTCTCTGTCTCTCTCTTTCTCTTTCACTCTCGCCTTTGAGGTGCCACCCACCACCCGTCGGTTGGCCAACTTGTTAATGGTTGTTAACACGTCATTCGATAGGCGCAGCCTTCGCTGGGAACAAAACCAAACCATACCAAACTAAACCAAAGCAGACCGAACTAAACCAAAGCAAACTGAACCGAACCGAACTCAACCGTCATGGTTCATCAGGGAAGAGAAAGAGCGATGACAGAGCGTAATTGTGGGAGCGAGAGAGAGAGAGAGAGAGTAGAGATTGCCTTTACCACTAAAGCTAAGAATACCCTGAGGTGTCCATTAGCATTGGTGGTCGCAGATCTGGCAGCTGTCGAAAGTCTTCTCATTTTCGGCTCATTCGCTATTCCATCAAGACACCGTTTCATCAAACCACTATTCCATCAAGCAATCGTTTCATCAAACCACCGTTCAACCATCAACCCATTCCACCATCCATCTATCCATCCATTCAACTATCCATCTCTCCATTCAACCATGCATCTACCGTTCCACCCATTCATCGTTCCACCATTTTATATCGATTTTATGGTCCTCATAATAGCTAATGGTTTGGTTTTTCTCAACCTCCTCCTCCAACAACTCCTCTGAAAGTGTGAAGTTTACAGTAAGCAACTCGATAGATTGTCCAAACTCAACACTTCATTATTAGTTATGACTGTGGCGAGTGATCAGAGGAGTTGAAGAGGTGGGCGTGGTGTTGATGGGTGTGGCTGTCTGCCACCGAGAGATCACCGTTAACAGGTGAGAGCAGGAAGTGGCGTGGGCTGAGATCCGGGAGAAGGTCTCGAGATGGAGACTTTTAAGAGGTGAAGTAAGACGAAAAATGGAGAAAAAAATTCTAGAGTGGAAGTTGATGGAGGATTTTAATAGGCAGATCATCAGGAAGGTTGTGCTTAGTCTTCTGAGTCTAAGGATCACTCGATGAGCTCAACTTCCCACGAGAATTGACCTTAGAATCAGAGTAATCTTTCCTTATTCGCATACCAAGAGTTTTCATATCTCTAAGTGGAACGAATCCTCTGTGAAAGGTTTCTCTGACTCTCCAGAAAGAACCTTTACCACAAAATAATCTTCACACAAAAATGATATTCACACAAAAATAATCTCCTCACAAAATGTTCTTCCCGAAGAATTTAACCCAAGGATATAAAAATTGTCTCCAACTCATAAAAGTCATCTTATCGCTGGACCATTGGCGGAATGTTCAACCCGAAATCGTTGGCCGAAACCTCTCAAGGAGCCCGCCCAATTGTCCGAAACCGAAAGCGAGATATCACGATATCATTCGAACTCTTTTTGGAATCACTTTCCATCAATTTTCCACCCGACATCTCGCTCGGCTCGACTACCACGAAAACCAATAAAACGTAGAGAGGGTTTTCCATTTTCAGCTGCCACGATCCTTTTTTTTTCTCTAGATAATGTGGTTTTTTCTCTAGTTAATGTTGTTGTTTTTGTCCCTCTATTTAATGTTGTTGTTATCCTTTTTAATGGGTTCGTTTTTCCTACGTTGAAGGTTCCCTCGGTTCCGCTTTGAAGGCGCTGCACGGAAGCCACGAGGTGAGGCCGTTAAAAGGACCTCGGGCTGCAGTTTCAGGCATCACTGCACAGCACCTCGTCGTCGTCGTCATTGTTGTCGCTACCGTCGACAGTTGCCGCCAACGACGCCTTCGCCTCTGCCACCGTTGCCACCTAACGCCATCGTTTACGGAAGCCAAGACAACTGGAGCGAGGACGAGGTGAGGATGATAATAAAAGGATATGCATGCGACAGGACATTATTTTTATCGCCAGTCGGTCGGTCGGTCGGTTTCCCTTTTCATGGAGGAATGAACGAAAGAGATAGAGAGAGAACGAATGAGATAGTGAGAGAATGAAGGAAAAAAGGATATAGAGAAGAAAAAGTAGAGAATTAATGGAAGAGTAGCCAAAGGAGCCAAGGCGAAAGCGATCGTCGTCGTCGTGGGCGATGGCGATGGTGAGGGTGGGAAGCCTGAAGAAACCTGGACGCGAGTGACCTGGATTTTATCAGTACGAAATGTGATTAGCCGATTGCTGTGCCTTTGACGCCAACGTCGCCGCCGCGGCTTCCGAAGATTCTCCCACATCGTTTTCTCTCCTCTCCTACCAAGGCCTTGGTTGGAATATCATACCACGATTCTTCCTCCCTTTCACCAAACTCTTCCTCCTTAACACTTTATTCTTCCTCTCTTGTGCTTCATTCTTACACCCTTTCACCTCATTCTTCCTCTATTTTACTTTAATTTTCCCCCTTTTCACCTCATTCTTCCTTTCACACACAAATTTCTTCATCTCACACTCCTTCTTCTTCCTCTTCGAAGCCTTTTTATTCCTCTCCTACGCATTCTTCTCCTCATTCTCACGTGCTTTTTTGGCTCGTCTTCACCTTGGGAACGTCTTTATTCGAGAAGTATTTTTTCCATCCCCATTTCTCCCTCCTCTTTCTGACTCCTTCCTTATTCCTCCTTCCTTTCTCCCACTCCCTTCCTGCTCCACTTCCTGCCTCCTGCTCCTTGTCGACCTTTGGCCAGCTGCCACTTGTTTGCCTTCGAGTCCGCGAACGGCATCCGCTTTGGCGATTGCCCTCGTGGGATTGTCCTTCGATGTCCTTTTCGGAAAGCGACGAGCGAAAAAGAAAAGTCATTTCTCCATCTCACGATCTCACTTTCATTTTCTCTCTCTCTCTCTCTTTTTCTCTCACTATCTCTCTCTCCCTCTTTCTTGTTCCCTCCCTTGAGTGCTCTTCAGATTTTCCTCTCTAGTGATTTTCCTAATGATGCAGAAAATCGCCGTCATCTTCGCAGTCGCCAACATCGTCGTCGTCGACGCCACCATCTTCGAAGTCGGACGTCGTTGTCGGCGTTCCAGCTACTTGTGCCGCTTCCTCAAGATGCACTTGGCCGTAAGCAACAACAACAACAAGAACAAGTATAAAAACAACAATAAGAAGAAGAACGTCTGCCTCTTGTGCATTCGATTCTAGATACATAGTGGCCAGCGTTTGCATATCTCAGCGATGCATGTGAACTGTTTGGTTGTCTGTCTGTCTGTCTCACGGACGATCTGTCTGTTCAGTCTGTCCCTCCGTCTGTCCTTCCGTTCCTCTGTCCTCCTGTCCATCCCTCCCTCCATTCGTCTGTCCATCTGCTTTTGGTGCTCTCCTGATCGTCGGAAGTGCTGCATGAAATTTGAATCCAATTTTCCTCTACCTTATTCTTCTTCTACTCCTTGTCCTCCATTTAGCTACTGCTGTATCTTGCAGATGCAACGCCGTCGTCGCCGCGTTCGCAGATAAAGATGAAACGTCGGCGACTCTTTCGTGTGTGTGTGTGTGTGATCCACACAGCGAGCTCCATCGATTCAAGAGCGAGTGTGTGGGAATCGCAGCGATAAAATTCGATTCGAGATACGACGTCGCCTTCGATGCAAATGTATCGCGATACTTGCACATTAGTCAGATAGTTAGATATCTATGGATGTAGATGCGGTTTTAATTGTTCGTTAATTTTGTCGCAACTCGTATCGGATTCGACCGAATGTTGTGCTTGTTGTTGTTGTTTTTGTTTCTTATCACTCGACTCGTAGATGAAAGGAAAGTATCTCGAAGATACTAATTTTCATGGAATTCGGATGCTGGTTGATGGTCGACGATCGCTCTGGTGAGAGAAATATTTGAGATAAAAAGAGTGGGAATGAAGGAAGTTGAGTTTTAAAGGATTTTTCGGATTGTGGTTTTTTCGATTTTTTTTAAGGATTCACATCGCATCGGTCAGCTGTATCTGTGGGATACAATTGCTGTGTGGTCCGGTTGTGAGAATTTTAATACGTAACTATTTTTTTCTTATTTTTTCACCTTTTTCTTTCTCTTTTTTCCCCACTCTCCATATTCAAATGAAAGCCTTCTGTGTCATCGAGTCACGGCCCATCGATCGATATCTGAATGAACCATAAAATATTCATAAGATACAAGTCAAACGCCCAGCGAATCCGACCGATGCGGCGATAAATGCAAATATTTACGATTCGGCTGCGAGACAGGGGCAAAAGGAAAAAACGCAAACCGTAACTTTAATTGCTGAGCGTTTATGGTCAACAAAATGAGACAACAACAAAGGCCAAAACAATGACCGCAAAAGTCATCGAAGACCGCGGCTCCATCATCCTCCTTCTCACTCTCTTCCCCTCTCTCTTTCTCCCTCTCTCTCACCCACCTCCATCGACTCAATGTCTTCATTAGCGACGTCGGAATCGGAGTTGGAGACGATTCGACTCCTCGACGATTTCAGTCAGCGGCCATAAATTGCAATTAATTTCCAGCAGCATTTTTCTCCTCAACGGTGCGAAATTTTTAATTTTAAATTTTCTACATGTATTTTAAATAAATGCTTCTTTTTATATCTTTTTGATCCCTTGAATATTTATCGTTTTGTACAAATTTCAAGTAATTTGTTGGGTTACACGGAATTTTATCCTGTAATTTACAGGTCTTTTATTATTATTTGCTTTTTGCCATATTCACATTAATTTCTCGGTTTTTACAGATACTTTATTATTTTTAATATACATATTTTGTGTTGAAATATTTTTTTTGCTTGATTATTACGCGAATTTTATATTAATTCTTTTGTATTATGTTCTTTTTATATATTTTATTTAATTTTATTTCTATTTATTCAAATATATATTTTTTTTGTGATTTTATATCATATATTTTGTTCCATCTCATAATCGTTTTTATTTACATTTTTGCTGAAAAACATTTTAATATTTCCTCATTTTTTAGTTTTTTATTTATTTTTTTTATTTTATTTTTTTTTTTTTATTTCATATTTTTTTTTTTTTATTATCTTGTTACTCTTTGACTTTTGTTTTCATGTCCGATTTTAATGAAATCGTGCCGCTCGTTATTTTTTATCACCTTAGGTGTTTTTTTTATGCAATTTTGTATAGTTCCGCAACGTTTTTGATCATGTTTATTTCTGATTCTCATTTCATGCATTCCAAATAAATGATAAAGTTTTAGTAATCTTATAAATATGAAATTTATGATGCATTATTTTATCTAATAATTCGTGACTGAGAGTCATGTCGAATTTAACAGGTTTAATTTTTTCCAAAAATGTTTGTTCATTTTTCTGTATATATTTTTTTATATAAGTTTTATATACTTTTCTATATATCTTTATTTTATAATTTGTATTCCATAATTTAGTTTTTTGAATTTGTGATTTTGATATCAATGCTAAATTGTAAACACATTTCTATCGATCACATAATTTTCAATGTCCTTCAGAGAGTCGAAAACCGATTTTGTTGAACATGGTTTTCGTGAGCTCCGCTTCGTGCGATTCGACGGCCTCCGGACTTAATTAAAAAACACGTTGATCGATCGGAAACTCGAGTTGGTTTTGATATGAAGAGCTGCAGTTGAAGAGCTCTGGGATAAGAGGAGAGAGAAAGGGAAATCAGAGGAAGTCGGAGGTTTTATGAGTTTGGTGTGTAGGAGTAATTTCAATAAATCACGATTTGCCGAAGTCATCTTCACTAAGAAGAATTACCTCAAAAACCACTCTTGAAAGTTCACAAAATTAAGTTAAAAAAAAGTCTTCCACCTTCATTCACCTGGAAAAAATCTCGTTTGTGCGAAATTTGAACTCGACTTCCTTCCCCAAAAATGAAACCGTCAACCTAAAAAAGACAACAAAAAAAAACCTATAATAACGGTAACAGCAACTACCACAAAAGCAATAAAGCCAGGACATAAAAAAAAACTAAACTCTCCTCCTACCACAAAATAATTAGCCATGAAAGTGTAAAAACCGCAAAAGCCAACAACAAAAACTATACCAAACAAATTAAAACCAAAGGAAGAAAAGAGGGAGGGAGAGCGAGAGGGAGAGAGGGTGAAAGGGAGAGAGAGAGGGAGAGAGGGTGAAGGGAGAGAGAGAGGGAAAGAGAGCTTGAATGAGATGGACGATTGTAAAAACGAGACCGAGTCTTGAAGATTGAGAAATAGCTTTCTTGGGGATTCGAGTGGAGGAGCATGATCTTGTTGTTATTGTTATTGTTGTTTTTGTAGTTGTTGTTGCTATTGTTATTACTCGCTTTATTGTTGTTGCTCTTTAACTTGCTGTTGCGAGGAGCGAAGAAAAAAATTTGCATGAGAAAAACTGAAGAAAATAAAGAAATTTAAAGAAGTTTGCAACACTAATTGTCACACGATCGAATTTCAGTAAAACGTTCGAACGTTTCGATGTTGGACAGACAGACGAAATGGGGGACAAAGAGACGAACTGGGGGACAGACAGGACAAGAAATACATTGGGATCGATCGATCGATCCATCGGTTGGTTTGGTGGGAGAAAACGGCATTTTACGATATTGTCTCAATCAAGCCAAATACCGAGTTCACACCGAAAACATGGGTGAACAACAATAAAAACAACAACAACAATGGCATACCAAAATACTACAACAACATGATCATGGTAGAAAAAAAGCTACAACAACGAAATCAACAATAACAATACCACCAACAACCAGATCAACAACAACAAGAAATAACATAAAATCCAGTCGCGATCGCGAATTCGACACTCGACTCGATCGCGGCTCGAAATGGAGGCACTAGCGCCATCTATTGGCGGCCAAGAAGCGGAGGGTTCCCAACTGAAAGAGAGTGGTATAGAGACAGGGAGAGGGGTGAGGGAGAGAGCGGCACGCAACGATCAGCGATCAACGACCAGCAGAGGCGATCAAAAGGCCAAGAAACCAGACCAAAGCGATCCGTGGAGATCGGTGGCAAGCGATCGCAGAGAGAGAGGAAATTCGAGAGAGAAAAAAGTGAGAGAGTGAAAACTGAGAGAGATAAAAGTGAGAGAGTGTGTGAGAGAGAGAGAGTAAACTCACCAATACATTCACAACAATCTATCGTTGTAGTGGTGCGCTCTCTTTTTCATAGGAAGCGAGATGAAAAATCATTAAACTCTAGTGAGAAAGCAAGACAATGAAGCGATCGTGGAGAGAAAGATCAGAAAAGAGAGGGCAGAGACCAAACAGAGAGAGGATAGAGAGCGAACAGAGAGAGGATAGAGAGCAAATTGAGAGATTTCCGAGAGAGAAGAGATTTCACTGCTTTAGTATTAGTGTCCCTGTGTCTCTGTGTTAGTGAGAGAAGCCGGCGTTCATCGCATTCTCTCTCTCCCAAAGAACTCAACTAACTACCTGCTCGATCGGTTCGTTTCAGCTCCGTTTGCTTTGCTTTCGGAGCGGATCGAGAAGGTTGTTTTTCCAGCCACACAACCTGAAGAAATCCGCTGAGTTATGGGCCGGAGCTGGGCGAGAGCTACCAAAAAGAACAAACGAGCGAACGAGGGACCCTAAGCTGTGGGCTTAGCCTGCCATTAGAATGGTACAAAAATAACATTCCCTCCCGATCCGAGGCGATCGCAACGATCGTCATTTGAAAGAGTTTGTTATTTCTGTCTATTTTGAGTCTGGCCCACGTCCGTGAAGGTTCGTTCCACTCATCGTCGGACTCGCAGTCGTCGTCATCGTCATCGTTTTCGTCGTCTCTGAAAATATTTCGTCGAATCCTCTGTTTTCATAAGCCGCAAACCGAACTCCGGACCCTCGATCCACGATCAACGAGGGAACGATTTTTGGCAATTATCGCCAATAAGTTGTTTATTTATTTTCATTTGCGATTTTCGGCCAACATGTTTTCGAAGCTGCCCCGTTCGGCCCAACCCAGGCCTCCCTGGGTCCTTGGAGGCTTTTCTCTTGTGTTGATTTTTCTTCGCGATTTTCCATTGAACGCTGGAATTTTTCATGAATTCTTTGTTTTTCTTCGATTTTTAATGACCGGCGTCTGTGAAAACAACGATTGAGGATCCCTGCGATACCCTCATCATCATGTGGATAATTTGGCATTAATGGACCTCGATGAAGGGTTTTTTTTTGAGCCTGCTGCGATCGTGTGTTTGTCTTTGGTGAGATCCTTGAGGAGAGGTTTTTGGGTTTCTGGAAGGGATCTGGAGCTGGAGGAGACACCTGGATGAGGGTGGAGGAGGGGAGGTGGAGTGGTAAGGGAAGTTGCACCCCTTGGAGAATGCATGAGTTTGGTAAATTCAGGTGGTACCAGCACTTGTTGGAAAGAGCTTCATCAATAATGATGATGACTATGTTGATGTTAACTAAGAGGATGATATCGATGTTGTGATGATGACAACGATGATGTTGTCGATGATGATGTCGATGATATTTTCAATGATGTTGTCAATGATGATTTCCATGATGATTTCGATGAATCATTTCACCTCCTGATGGCGACGAACAGACGACAATTTCCCATTTGAAAATCGAATTCCATAAAGAACTCGAGGCGTGATTCATATTTTATGGAACTTTTATCGCAAATCCCTTCATCCGGATGATGAAGGATGATGATGAAGTGAAAAAGAGATGGTATGAAATGGAAAAATAGTATAAGGAGTTGGAGAAGGACGACCACGACGATTGAGGTGCGGGTGTCGCCCTCGATCGTTTGCTGAACTTTGAGATTCTTCTGGCATCGGTTGCTGGTTAATGGTTCGTGATACAACATGCACATGATGGTTGGGGGTAATAAATCCCTCATCAACAACAACAACAAAAATATCAACAACAACAAATATGATATTGACAACAACAAGAACAACAACAAAACAAAACTGCAGCAAATCTGAAGACAAAGCAGTGAAATCGCAATACTTCGCATGAATCATCGTCTTCATCATTATCATCATCAACATGCGGGTTCCATCACTTGTTGCTTATTGTTGTTGTTGTTATTGTAAAGAATCCCACCGCTACTGAATCTCGTAGTTGCCAGTTGTTTGTTGTTGCCTCGAGTGCATCTTTAAGAAACTTTAACGAATCTCAACGTTCAGATGCCGGCAGCAATTGTTTTTATTTCGTGTTGGTCTCATTGTTAGTCTTCTGATATTGTTATTATTATTGTTTTTGTTTTTGTTGTTCTTGTAGGGTTTTACTGAAGCTATAAAGTAACCACCGCAAGCAACATCCGAATCGAGAACAAGTGTCCATTGTTCGTCGAAGAGAAACCGGGTTAATCAAAGTCTTCGCCATGGCGACGACGACCGAGAGATACAATATCCATCCATTGTCTGCAGATACTTATGTTTGAGATACTTTTTCGTAAACTACATATCTTTACAACAATTTACTCAAGGCACATTTTTTTGTATTGTGTAATGAAATTTTATAATATTTTTATTTTTATTTTAAAATTTTACTTTTTACATTATTTTTGATTTGTTATTCGTATAACTAGAAATATTTATTTTAAACATTTTTAAACTCAAAATATTTTATTTAAAAATTTTCGGACTCAAAATATTTTATTTAAATATTTTAGATGAAAAATAAAAATTTTAATGAAAACAAAATTCAGCGAATTTTTCATTTCCTTCTACTTTTTATCTCCCTTTGTCAAGGAACTCCTTTGCCGACTCATGATTTTTTAATTTGCAATTCCAGCCTTTTTCCTCTCTCTTTCACTCTTTCACTCTCCAACACTCCTCCTCGCCCTTTCACTCATTCCACCCACAGGGTTTTTTTGAATGGACTTTAAAGCCCTTGGTTTTCACTTGGTTTTGGTGTTTTTATTGTTGTTATTCTCATTGTTTTTCTTGTTTTTATTTTCTTTGTTGTTGTCATTGTTGCTGTTGCAGCAACATGAAACACTCACGAAAATGGAGCAAATACCGTGGAGCCACGTCGTCTGAAGATCATGACAAATGCATGAGACCGAAACAGAAATAGGAATGATAACAACAAAAATTATAATAAGAAGAACCAAACTCCTGACAACAACTAGAAACAGAAGAAAATATATTTTTATCATTAATAAGTTATGTTATGACTAAAAAAAGTAAGAACAATGCAAACAACAACAACAAGGTGTTGCCAACTACTGACCAAAGCTTTAGGAAGAAAAAATTCCAAATTAAAAAAAAAAATCGAAAAATGTAAAAAATCAGAATGTGTGAAAAAAAAGAATTAGAGAAAGCGAGACAGAATTAGCCATAGAAACGTTGAAGGAAAATTTGTGAAAAATGCAAAAACAATGAGAAGAAGATATGTAGAAAAAATTTCAGATTTTGTGGAGCAACAACAACAGGTCCAAGAACAACAACAACAGGCACATCACCAACCAAAACCCCTCAACGTCAGCTCCAACGACAAAATGAGCAGCGGACGTCGACGCATTCAACGCTTGTTGCGCCAACAAGAAGTGCAGCATTAGAAGAGTGAGATGGGGCGAGTGGAGAGAGTGAGAAGGAATAGAGTGGTGTTAGAGGGAAAACCACGTTGCAAAAAGCTCCTCAAGAATAACAACAACATCTTGCAAAAGGAAACCTCGACGTGAAGAAGAAGAGTAAGACGAAGAGAGTTAGATAGACAGAAGGAAAAGGAATGAAAATTAATTAGAAGATAAAATGGAATAATTTTAAATTAGATTTATTTTAGAAAAAAATAAAAATTTGTATAATTTTAACAGTTAAAAAAATATGTAAAACAATTTATATAATAATAAAAAATATTGAAAACAAAATAATTGAAAAAATAGTATATTTTAGAAAATATAATATGAAAAAAATAAATAAAATGGAATAAAAATTATCAAAAATAATTAAATACACAAATATTGTATTTTAAAATATATGATAATCAACAAAAAAATTGAAGTAAACAAAAATTTTAAAAACTAAAATTTTCTTCGAAAAAAGACATTATGATCATGGAAAATTGCTTCTACTTCGAATTCCCATATAAAATCGTATCTTGAATAAAAGAATAATGAATAAAAGCATTAACTGATTAACCTATTAGACGATTATGAGTTTAACTATTTAATGCAACTAATCGGTTCAACTGAAGGAAGGTTCTACATGGAAAAAGAAGAAGAAGAACAAGCACCTAGAACACTTTCTCCCTCACACGCTTCATGTTCTTTCTCTCTCTTTTACTCGATCGCTCGCTCGCTCATTTTCCCCTTTAGCTGGTTCTCTCAGTTCACGCTGGTGTCGCTCTTGTAATAACAGAATGTTCTTGTTGTTGTAACGAACATAATTCGAGTTGTTATTGTAACGAGCATAGTTCTTGCTGTTGTTGTCGTAACGAGCATAGTTCTTCTAGTT
This sequence comes from Coelopa frigida, assembly GCA_017309665.1. NCBI lineage: Eukaryota > Metazoa > Arthropoda > Insecta > Diptera > Coelopidae > Coelopa > Coelopa frigida. The sequence goes on from CM029562.1 coordinate 3,454,677, forward strand.
GTTGTTGTCGATGGTAAATACGTTGTTGTTGTTTATGTTTTTGTTGTTGCTGCCTAATTTCGTAGCCTGTTGACTGCGTTTATTTCACATTTAACTTGCACTTTACATGCATTCTCTCTCTCGCACACACACACACACACACACACACACACACACACACACACACACACGATGCTCCTACCAGATTACCAACACTTCGATATTCCATAGCAAAACACACACGCACACATTCACACTAGCCCGCTCTCTCTCTCTCTCTCTCAATTCCATGCTCTGAAGTTGAAACCGGCCGGCTCCGTCGACGTCGTCGCTGCCTCGGCCTCGGTTTCAGTCTCAGTCGCTGTCGCTGCTTTTACAGTAGTAACACAGTGACACACTGTGGCCAACACGAACACTCCCACACAAACACAGGGGGGGAGACACAGATAGGACGACAGAGAGTGAGAGAATCGCACATGCATCCGTGATAAACACACGTTCTCTCTTCGCGCTCTCTCTCTGTTTGCGAACACACATGTCGTTCGTTGAATGCAACATCGTCGTCGTGGCCGTCGCTCTCTGTTGTTGCAACTGTTGTAGTTGTTGTTGTTACACTCGTTGTTGTTGCACTCGTTGTCGTCTTTGTTGTTGCTGCTTTGCCTTCCACAACTCGTGTGCTGGCTGCATACTGTTCTTGTTCTTGTTGTTGTAGCATGCTTTTCTGACCATTTACATGCATCTCACAACCCACTCACACACACACATTCATACGAACCACAGGTCGTCGTCGACGCTCTCTCATTATTCTCGCTCTCTCTCTCTCTGCCAGCGCTCTGTGTTTCCAGCGACGCCAACGACGACGTCGATGCATTCGCAATGCACATGCAAAGCAAGAGAACGTGAGCGAAGAGAGAGAGAGAGAGTGAGAACGAGTCAATGAATGAATGAGCGTGATTGTGGAAGGGGGAGGGAGAGAGCGAGAATGAGCGAACGAACAAAGTGCAGTGAGAGGATTGAGAAACACACACACATACACACGCATACACACGTGACGCTGTGTTACTTTATAGTAGCAACAATTATTACTACCACAACAACAACTATTACCACATCAACAGCAAGTACTAGTACAACAACTACTACTATTACAACAACAAACGACGGCAACCTCATCGACATGAAAGAGTTTCTTGTGTTTGTTTCGTTTGCATGGAGAGAGAGAGAGCAACGAGAGTTGTAGTTGTTGTTAGTGTATGTGTGTGTGTTTGAAATAGTTTCGTGTGTTTGTGTGTGTATGTAAGTGTTTGTGTTTGATGCTGTTCGTTGTACGACGACGACGACGCCGTTGTTGTTGGCTTCGTTGCAGCAGCAGCAGCAGCAACGCTGACCGAGAGACCGACAACGACAACGATGAGAACACGATGTTGGTGAGAAGGTGATGGGAGAAGAGCCGAAGTGGAGGAAGAAGAACAAGAGAGTTGAGCTGGCAGCAGCAGCAGCAGAGGAAGAAGAGGAAGCAGCGACCGAACTGAGGGCAGACGAAAAATTTCAACGAGTCGACGGAGTCGCAGCGAACGAAGTTTTCAAACAGTTCGAGTCGAAACGCAGAGCGGTGAACATGCTTCGAGCATCTGAGCTCCGTCGTTGAAATCTGTTATTATTACAAATTCGTTTCGAGATTAATCCAGAAAAGAAAACAAGAAGAGAAAAAATCACATCGCAACATACAACAAGAGAAATTCATTCATAGTCACTTATACGAAAAATACAAGAGAAAGAGAGAAAATTTCAAAGTACGAAAATTTCTAAGTTCCAAAATTTCTAATTACAAAAATTACTAATTACGAAAATTTATAATTTCAAAAAATTTAAGTTAAAAAATTTCAAATTTGAAAAATTGTGCTGAAAATTGAAAACCAAGTTGACATAAAATTAAATGAGAATTTTGTGAAAAATAAAGAAATCAAAACAAAAATCGCTGGCATTCGCGCAAACGCCGAACAGAACAAGGATTACGGTTACGCGTACGCCCCAAAGCGATTATTCACAATTAGTGATTGAAAACAAATCAAATTCAAAAATTCCAACAATAACAATAAAAACAACACAACAACAACAACTTGAATTATAATGATTTTACGAAAATCGTGAAAAATTCGAAAAATGGTCGCGTGTGAAACTCATCTCGATTTCTGAAAGAAATACCGAGAGAGTGAAAGAGAGAAGGCGAATCAGACGCCAAGACACTCGTCCCCAAAGGACCCGAGTCCTGTTGCCATCGACAACAACAACAATTGTAAACCATCAACAAGTGAAATTCAAGTGAATTGCGTTGAATTCAAAAATTCGACAATTTTTTGAGCAATTGGAAAAATTCACCAAACAAATTTCAAAATGAATTCCAACAACAAAGTGATCATCGCCATCATCATCACCATCGTGTGCAGCATCATCGTCGACGACGCGTGCGCCCAGTGCTCGTGGGAGTTCGTGCGCACGACGATGGACATCAAGTGCAACCTGCGAGCGATCGACGCGACGGCGCCGCTCGACCTCCAGGTCGCCGAGACCGCCAACCGCCTCGAGCTGCAGTGCTCCAGCGACCTCCTGTACGCCTCGGAGCTGCCGACGAACGCCTTCGGGCGGCTGCAGAAACTCTCCGAGCTGCAGGTGGACTCGTGCAAGATGCAGCGCATCCCGGCGAACGCTTTCGAGGGCCTCATGTCCCTCAAACGCCTCGCCCTCCACACACAGAACGCCCTTTGGGGCCCCGGAAAGACGTTGGAGATCCTCTCCAACTCCTTCGCCGGCCTGCGCGAACTCACACACCTCGACCTCGGCGACAACAACATTCGCCAGCTGCCCGAGGGCGTCTGGTGTGCGGTCCACAATTTGCAATCGCTCAACCTGACCGCGAATCGCATCCGTTCGGCGGAGAATCTCGGCTTCTCGGAGAAGATGTGCTCGCTGAACGGGGCCAGTGGTGGAGCCGAGCTCCAGGTGCTCGACATCTCGCACAATGAGCTGCGCTCGCTGCCGGACGTCTGGGGCGCGTCGCGTCTGCGTCGCCTCCAGCAGCTGAGTCTGCAGCACAACAACATCAGCTCCTTCGCCGCCAACGCCCTGGCCGGCCTCAGCTCGTTGCGCATCCTCAATCTGTCGTTCAACCATCTCGAGACGCTGCCCGCCGACGCCTTCGCCGGCAACAAGGAGCTCCGCGAGATCCATCTGCAGGGCAACGAGCTGTACGACCTGCCCAAGGGACTCTTCCATCGGCTGGAGCAACTGCTGGTGCTCGACCTGAGCGGCAACCAGTTGACCAGTCATCATGTCGACAACAACACCTTCGCCGGCCTCATCCGCCTGATCGTCCTCAACTTGGCCAACAACGCTTTGACCCGCATCGGCGCCAAGACCTTCAAGGAGCTCTACTTCCTGCAGATCCTCGACATGCGCAACAACTCGATCGGTCACATCGAAGACGGCGCCTTTCCTGCCTCTGTACAATTTGCACACTCTCAACCTGGCCGAGAACCGTCTGCACACGCTGGACAACAAGATCTTCAACGGGCTGTATGTGTTGACCAAGCTGACGTTGAACAACAACCTGATCAACATCGTCGAATCGCAGGCGTTCCGCAATTGCTCCGACCTGAAGGAGCTCGACCTGAGCTCGAATCAGCTGGCCGAAGTCCCCGAGGCCGTGCAGGATCTGAGCATGCTGAAGACGCTCGATCTGGGCGAGAATCAGATCTCGGACTTCCGCAACGGGACCTTCAAGAATCTGAACCAGTTGACCGGACTCCGGCTGATCGACAATCGCATTGGAAACGTCACGGTCGGCATGTTCGCCGATCTGCCGCGCCTCACCGTCCTCAACCTGGCCAAGAACCGTGTGCAGTCGATCGAGCGCGGCGCCTTCGACAAGAACACCGAGATCGAAGCGATTCGCCTCGACAAGAACTTCCTCACCGACATCAACGGGATCTTCGCCACCTTGGCCTCGCTCCTGTGGTTGAATCTGTCCGAGAATCATTTGGTTTGGTTCGATTACGCCTTCATCCCGTCGAACCTCAAGTGGCTCGACATCCACGGCAACTACATCGAGGCGCTGGGCAACTACTACAAGCTGCAGGAGGAGATCCGCGTGACGACGCTCGACGCCAGCCACAATCGGATCACCGAAATCGGCGCCATGTCCGTGCCCAACTCCATCGAGATGATGTTCATCAACAACAACATCATCAACCAGATCCAATCGAACACTTTCGTCGATAAGACCCGCTTGGCTCGTGTCGATCTGTATGCGAATGTTTTGTCCAAGATCTCGCTGAATTCGCTTCGCGTCGCCCCCGTGGCCGCCGACAAAGCCGTGCCCGAGTTCTATCTCGGCGGCAATCCGTTCGAGTGCGACTGCTCGATGGAGTGGCTGCAGCGCATCAACAATCTGACCACACGCCAGCACCCGAAGATCGTCGATTTGGGCGGCATCGAGTGCCTGATGCCGCACAGCCGCAACGCCCCCATCCGCCCGCTGGCCGCGCTCAGCAGCTCAGACTTCGTCTGCAAGTACGAGGCCCACTGCCCGGCGACCTGCCATTGCTGCGACTTCGAGCAGTGCGACTGCGAGATGGTCTGCCCCGACAATTGTACCTGCTTCCACGACGCTACCTGGTCGACGAACATCGTCGATTGCGGCAAGCAGAATCGCATCAATCTCCCGGCGCGCATTCCCACCGATGTCACCGATCTCTACCTCGACGGCAACAACCTGCCCGTGCTGGACGCCCACGTCTTGGCCGGCAAACGCAACCTGCGCTCGCTCTACCTGAACGCCTCGAACGTGATGTCCGTGCAGAATGGCACCTTTGCCGAATTGGGAATGCTTCGCTCACTCCACCTCGAGAACAACAAGCTCCAGACTCTCGAGGGTCATGAATTCCGTCAATTGGCTCTGCTGCGCGAACTCTTCCTGCACAACAATCTGCTGACGCACATCTCCAACACGACCTTCGCCCCACTGGTTTCGCTGAAGGTCCTCCGATTGGACAACAATCGCCTCACCTCGATGCCCATCGCTCAGCTGGCGAATCTGCAGTATCGCAACAACCTGCAGGGTCTGACGATCGGTCGCAACGCCTGGTCCTGTCGCTGCCAATTCCTCCAGGAACTCTCCACCTTCGTCGCCGACAACGCGCTCGTCATTCGCGACGCTCAGGACATCTATTGTGTCGATGCTGGGGTGAAGCGTGAGCTGGAGCTTCTCTCGTCGGGCGGTGTCGATTGCAGCGAACTCCTCGAGAGCGCCAGCAACGTGGGCTCCCAGGAGATGGCCGGCGGTTATGTTCCCCTCCTCGCCGCCGTTCTCGTCCTGATCTTCCTCATCGTCGTCCTGATCATCGTCTTCGTCTTCCGCGAGTCCGTTCGCATGTGGCTCTTCGCCCACTACGGCGTGCGCGTGTGCGAACCTCGCTTCGAGGACGCCGGAAAGCTGTACGACGCCATCATTCTGCACTCGGCCAAGGACTACGAGTTCGTCTGCCGCAACATCGCCGCCGAGCTGGAACACGGCCGCCCGCCCTTCAGGCTGTGCATCCAACAGCGCGATCTCCCGCCCGAGGCCAGCCATCTGCAGATCGTCGAAGCCGCTCGCGCCTCACGCAAAATCATCCTCGTGCTGACCCGCAATCTTCTCGCCACCGAATGGAATCGCATCGAGTTCCGCAACGCCTTCCACGAGGCTCTCCGTGGCCTGGCCCAGAAACTCGTCGTCATCGAGGAAACGAACGTGTCGACCGAGGCCGAGGATGTGGCCGAGTTGTCGCCCTACCTCAAGTCGATGCCATCGAATCGTCTGCTCACCTGCGATCGCTACTTCTGGGAGAAACTCCGCTACGCCATCCCCATCGAGCTGTCGCCGCGTGGCAACAACTACACCTTGGATCACCATGAGCGCTTCAAGCAGCCCGTCTCGCCCGGCGTCATCTTCCGTCAGGCTCCGCCACCGCCCGCCTACTACCAAGAGGACATGGAGGCCAACTACTCGTCGGCCACCACGGCCACGCCCTCGCCCCGCCCCAGTCGCCACGGAGCTCGCATCGTTGACGCCATCCCGATGCGTCCGCCATCGGAGCACATCTACCACAGCATCGAGTCGGAGTACAGCGCTTACAGTGCCGATCAGCACGAGGCCCTCTCGATGATCCCGAATGGCGGCAGCGCGGCGAACTTCATGCAGCACCACCACCATCAACAGCAGCAGCAGCAATTGCTCGCCCCGTCGAATGGCGGCGGCTACCGAAATGCGATGATGGCCCAGCAGCAGCAGCAAAACATCCCTCGTGGTGCCGGTCACCACGGCGCCGCCGCCGCGGCATGGCGACCATCGATGTGCGTCGTCCCTCAGGCTCAGCCCATGCCATCGACCACCACGGCCACCACCACCAATCAGCAGCAGCAGCAACAGCAGCAGGCGGCACCAATTCATTTGCGCACCGGCAGCAACCTGAGTCAGGCCAGCACAAGCACGCAATCGACGTCCGCGGCTGCGCAACCGCAAGCTTCGACATCCGCCGCTGCCGCTGCTGCTGCCGCCGCCGCCGCTGCTGCAGCAGCTGCCAACACCGGTGTTTCGGAGGGAGCAACAACGACAGCGTCGTCGTCGGCAACAACAACATCCTCGTCTGGCAAAAACAATGGACAAGCCTTCCTGGTCTAAGAAGGAGTTCACGAGAGAAGCGAGAACCCTCGACGACAAAGTACTTACAGCCGGCCGAGCGAGTCCCCTCGCCCTCCCCCCGCTCGCACCACGCCAGCCAGCAGCCATCAACGACGCCATCTTTTAGAAGAACTGAAGTGAAGCAAAAGAAGCCGAAGCCGAAGCAGCAAACACAATAATAATAATTTAGTAAAGCGAAGAAGAAGGAAGCAGATGAAGGTGGAGACGAAGGAGACGAACAACGCAAGCAAGCCCTTGTCGACGACGAGTGAATAAAAGACTTTCCAAGAGAGACAGACAGACAGGGAGAGAGAGAGACACAGAGAGAGAGAGGAAAAAAAGAGTGAGCGAGAGGATTTGGAGCGAAATGAGGAGTGAACGTGGATTTGGAGCCGTGCACACTTTTCGAATTCAATGTGATATTTAATTAATTTTAGACGAGAAACCCTTCTGTTCTCCTCGAATTTTGTAAATTTAGCCTATAACTAGAAGACCTTCAACTTAATCGAGAGAAAGCCCCTACTCTTTGTTCAAGAGCCTAGGTTAGTTTATGCTTAAGCCGAGGTCGACTACACTATGACTACACTGTAAATAGTTTAGATTGAGAGTTGAGTATTGTAAAAATATTTGTGTATAGTTAGAGCCAGGAAGCAGCGAATAGGAATAGAGAAAGATGGAGAGGAAAAGAGAGAGCATAGATAAATAGAAGGAATGTATTATTAACTATTGTAAACGAACCTAAAAATTGAAAACTCAACAACTACTTGTGAGGACTGATAGTTTCCTAACTTAGAATCGAATTGAAATGTTTCTGAATCGTATCGAAATTTCCAAATCAATATTTTTGTAAACCTTTTACATACACACACTCAAACACATCTACAGACATTCACATACACATTCTCTCACATTCATTCATTCAGACATTCTCGCAACAATTCATCAATATCATGGATTTTTTGTTTTCACAACAATAGTATTTTCATCCTCTGAAATTTGTAAATAACTTTTGTATTTGTCTTAATTTTAAATACGATTTCTGTATAGGTTTTTCAATTGATTTGTAAACTCTTGTTTTCAGTGTAACTTTTAGCAATTAGTGATAGTTCAAGAAAATCCAACTAAAAGCAACTAGATAGTTATATCTATATATATATATACATAGCTCACCTATTATCATTATTATGATTATTTTTAATATTATTATTGTATTATGTTTACGTTGAATAATTTGATTAGCGATAATGATTTGTATTGTAATTAGAACTAAAGTAAAGCAAAAAACAATTCATTAATGAATTCGTAGTTATTATATTAAATAAATTTATTTAAATTAAATTAAAAGAAGAAAAACCAACAAAATGAAAAACAAAACAAAATACAAAAATCCACAAAAACATTACAAAAATTCTGAAAAATATAAATGAAAATGATTTTCACATTTAAAAAAATTAATTCACAATTTGTGTTCTTATTTTCCTTCGCTCGCTGATGATTTGACAACGATGGTTGATGATTTCTATTGGGTTTTGGAGGGTTCATTGGAAGAATATTGACTTGAGTTTTGCTTCTCAGTATCTTGAGTTCTTTGGTGGTATAAAAGTACCCCGAGTTATTTAATGGAATCAAAGTACCCCTGAGTTCTTTTATAGAATCAACTGCAGCCTGATTTGATTTCATTGCATCTCTAAGAAGGAGTTCTTCAATAATATTATTGATATTCCCCATCCCCGAACTCCCAAGATTTGGTTGTAATGAAAGAGACCTTGTCTACAAAATCCCTCTGATGCCCTCGGGGACAATCGCTTCTGCCCTCAAGTGGTACTTAAATCCGTCCCTTGGACTCACGCCCGATCCAGAGACAAACCATCTTCAACCCATACCTCGAAACTGCAGCCCTTCTAACTTTGAGAAAAGAAGGGACAGCTTTTGGAGAGAGAGAGTGAGAGAGAGAGGGGGAAGAAATGGAGGGTGTATGAGAGAGAAATGGATGGAGAGTGAGAGAAATGAATGGAGAGTGAGGGAAATTGATGGAGAGTGAGGTAAGTGGAGAAGAGAATGAGGGAATCACTTGAAAATCGGCTCAGATTAAATTTCCATGCGATGCCGTGGGGCACACGAGCCATGAGCTTGGGTCTTTGGTCTCTGGGTCTGAGGCTTGGGTTCGAGGCCCAATTAAGTGCTGCATACTTTCGGGCGCATGGCGTGTTTGTTTGCTCAACAGCAAATAATAATAACAACAAGGTACAAACATATATAGAAAATCCACCAACAAAAAGCTAAATTAAAACAACAATAATAAGGTCTATAAAAACAACAATAACAATAAGGTATGGACAAACAATAACAACAACAAAAAGAACAAACAACATTCCTAATGAAATTAAATGAAAAACTTAATAAATAAGAAATTCATGAAGTTGTTTCTCTGGTCATTCATGTTGTTATAATTCTTGTTTATATTGTTGTTGTTATTTTTGTTATTGCTCTTGTTACAATTTTTTTCCAAATGCAATTATTTTGTTGCTGTTTTTATTGTTGTTATTGTTGTAATGTAATTGCAAGATTTTTTTTTTCACTGGTTGTTGTGACAAATGCAAATCGCATGCAAACTCGATCGAATACACGTTTGAGAAGCTAAGAGAGTGAAATAGTGAGAAGGGAAGAGAGGAGGACAGAGAGAGGTATAAAGAGAGAGAGAGAAGGGAAAGATTGAGATAGAGAGATGGGGTTCTATGCTTGGGGGTGGAAAGGGGTTTTTGAAGAATTTTTTCACATTCGCTTTCCTCTGACTTGAGCACGAAACGCAATGTGGAATTAAGTTTACAATGGGAGAAAGAGTTAGAGAGAGAGAGAGGGAGAGGGATAAGGGGAGAGAGAGAGAGTGATAAGGGGAGAGGGGGATGGAGAGAGTGATAAAAGGGTGTGGGACCTGGGGGTACGTGTGAGCTCGTGGAATCTACGTGGACCGGAGCTGAATTTGAAAGGCAGCCAAACGAGGAAAAACAAAGAAACAATTCTATGCAAATGTTAAAAGGGTGACGATGTTGCCACCTAAAAGGAATTAAGATATTAAAAAAATTACAACGAAAAAAAGTAGAAAGGAAAATAAATTACTGTGAAAACTAATTCCAGAGCAAAAGTACAAAAAAGAAAAATAAAAAATGAATTTTAATTTAGTAATAAATTAATATCATTTTAATTTTTTTTCGATTTATATAATTTTTTTTCCTATTATTTTTTTTTTTCTATTTTAATGAACTTTTTCCAATTTGAATTTTATTTTCTCAACAAGTGGCAACGCTCTACTTCTCGTCCTGGTTTTAATAAAATTGTTTTGATGTTGTTGCTGTTCTTGTCTCATTGTCGTTATTAAAAATGGCGAAATTAAAAATACAACAACAACAACAACAAAAGCAATAACAACACAATGCAATCAAGGAAATAAATGCAACTAAAGTGAAGTATCTCTTTATCTTATGGATATATATACGAAGACAAAAACATATTCCTACAAACAGATAGAGAGATAGAGACAGTGAAAGAGAGAGAGAAAGAAAGAGTGAAAGAAACTGATGGAGAGAAAAAGATAGAGAGAGGAGTATAGTTAGAGTGAGTGAGATAACGATAGAGCTATACAAATGTTTATTTATTCATATTCATAAGTTTGTTCGCTGCACACAATCCGATTTCCGTCCCATTTTCCCACGGCTCAACGCAATTTTCGCATGGCCCGACGTCGTTCACTCGTTCACCTCCCGCTCTTCACCCTTTTTTCACCCTCCTCCTTCTTCGCCACTCGAACAGACCGTAAGTGGCCGCTATCTCTCTCTTTCTCTCCCTCTCTCTCTCTGTTCTTCTTCTTCCCTCATTCGTTTGGTTGCTTCATCGCGAAGCAATTGAAAACTTCTTCATTTGCATCACAATGCGATGCATTTCTTAATTTCAACTCCTTCAGTCGCGTTTGCTCCTCGTTCTTCTGTCTCTTTCTCCCCCTCTCTTCATTCGATGGCTCCTTCGGAGTCTTCTCTTTCATTCGCTCCCCTTCATTCCATCCTATTTCATTTCCTCAGCTTCATTGTTTTCCTTTATCGCCTTGGGTTTCCTCTATTTCTCTCTCAACCTAAGCTTTTGATTCGATTTCTTCAATTTTTCATTATTTTTTATTTATTTTTTCTCTTTCTCCATTTCTCTCTCTCCCTCAATCCTTTCTTTCCACTGATTTGCAATATTTTTTTAATCATATTTTTCAATTCCATATTCCATCAACTTATTCATCAATCATCACAGAAGAATTCATAGAAGGTATCCTATTAATATAAGAAATATAATGAAATGTAAGTAATCTCTCATATATGTGAGAGATATACATATAGAAGAATAATATCTGTTGAATCAGTCTGTCTGTAAACAATGTGGAATTAAAAGAAAACTCTGAATTCAAAGTAACTGAAGGTATTTAATAAATTGAAACAAAACAAAAACAGAAAAAAAAACACAGCAAAATGAAACAATTTTTAATTAAAATGACCGACATATGAACGATTGACAGAGTGAGGGAGAGAGAGAGAGAGAGACAGGTTGATAGACAGATAGTGTGTGAGAGAGTGAGAGAGATGGAAGAAGTGGGTGAGGGAAAGAGAGAGAAATAATACTCGACAGCCACGCAGAAGGACGAGAGTCCTAGGAATTCAATCGATACTCAATTTGCTTTGTATTGAGTGGAATGGGATGGAATGAAGCAACAGGTTGTTGTAAATAATACAGTTTATTGTGGTTGTTGTTATAGTAATTATACATTTTTTTTATTGTTGTCGCCTTCATAAAAATTCCTGCCGACACATGACACATTGTTGGTCTCTTCGTTCTAACAAATTGATAAATTAATAAATTACTGAATATGGAAATGAAGAAGGCCAAGCAACAATAAAAATAACAACAACGATAATAACAACAAAAAATAAACAAACACAAAAAATATCAAAATATAATACAAAACATATTAACACAAAAAAATCATAATAACGAAAAAACTCATTGGCATAAAACGAGCCTAATAAAAAAAAAACGAACACAAGAACATAAAAAAGTCATTACGAAAAAATTATTACAATAAAAATTGTCACAACAAAAATTATTAACAAACACATTTTACTAACAAAAATTCATTAAAAAAAATTCGAACGAAAAATGTTTTCTAAAAAAAATATTAAGAAAAATATCAACCCGAAAATATTTCAATAAAATTTATTACAAAAAAAATTATTTCACGTAAAAATTAAACCAAGAAAAAAAACCATTACAAAAATAATCATTACAAGAAAAACTCAAATAATCCATAAAAGAAAAAATACATAACAAAAAAAACAATAACAATAAATTCAATAACAAAAAAAATCCATAACTAAAAACTCAAGAACGAAAAAAGTCCATACCTAAAAAATGAAAATCAATAACGAAAAATACAGAAATAAAAATTACAACAGCAACCTCTTTTAATTCATTCCATTTCACTTCAATTCACTTCGATTCTTGAAAAACACGAAACCAAGCGATAAAATCACTCGAGTCCAACGATCGACCGATCGATCGATGGAGGGGACGACTCAAGGGGGTCCCGGACGATCGCCAGGGCAGCCTCGAACTAATTAGCTATGCGAGTCGAGAAGCCATCGACGGACCTGACGAAAATATTGAGAATTTTGACAGTGAATAAAAAAAAATTAAATAAAATATTATGGAGAAAAATGAGAAAGAAAGAATTATGAAAAAAGTAGTAAGAAAAGAAAAATGAAGAGGAGAGAGAGAGAGAGATGTAGAGAGAGAGAAGGAGAGCGGGAGAGAGAGTGAGAGTCACTGAGCGACAGAGAGAACGAATTAATTGACCAGAGAAAGCAGCAAAAATATGAGCTGTGGAAATTATTATGCGAAGAATAGCTGTAGCATAGATATAGAATGGTATGGATAGAATTCAGTGGAATCGTTCAAGAGGGTCTCCAAGTAGAGCCTCCTCCATCCCACCTTCTCTTCTCTCCTCTACGATACTCTTACCCTGAAGCCGAAGTCATTCGAAGTTCAAGCCTCTGGGAAGCTGGATTTTTCTTTTCTTCCTCCCACTTCTCATCCTCCAACTCCTCAATCTTCATCCTCCTACTTCACTAAATTTTTCTCCTCCTACCTCTCCTCTTCATCCTCCACTCATCCTCCTCATCCTCTCCTCCTCATCCTCCCCTCTCTTTCTCTCACCCAACTCCATGGAATCCCTGGTGGATCCTCATGATCATCGACTTAATTATTAATTTCAAGAAAAGTTCACATGCGTGTCCATGCTTTCGTATGGGAATTCCTATATCAATAAGAGTGATTCGTATATGTGTATATCTATTTGTAATTGTATGTGTAATTCTATGCATATTTGTTTGTATTTGTGTGGCTTTGTAATGATGACAGTTGCAATCATCGACGTGGTCCAAGTGGCTGACGCGAGTGCACTTGGGACTGATTTGCATATAGCTTGGTAATTGAATTTAAAAGAGGGAAGCAAAAACAACCAAAACAATAACAAATACAACAATAACAAAAACATGTAGGAGTACAATAATAACAAGAAATACAACAACAATACAAAATTGGTCAGAAAAAATCGGTACATATTTTAACTGATTGGTTAACAAGGCACAGTGGGACCAACAAGGAGAACACGAAGTCAATTATTAAATTAGAGAAGGAGGAGTTGTTGGAGGATGAAAAAGGATGAAACAGAGAGTCGATCGATGTACAGTGGGTCTAACAAAAAAATTGAATTTGAATTTTTTGAATTTTTTTTTCAATTTTTTTTATAAAATTCATTAATATAAAAAATATTTAATTTTCTGATGCAACATTTTTTTTCAGTAACTTTTTAATATTGGTAGTTAAAAATTTTAGTTGCGATTTAATAAAAAAAAATATTTTCATAATTTTTTTGATTTACTTTTAATTTTTTTAGTAATCATTTGTTTAAATTAAAAATTTTGTTAAAAATTCGTTGTCCCATTGTAATCTCGATCCTCTGCAATAAGAAAACAGTTGCAGAACATTTTGAAAAATTATGTTAATAAAAGAATAACAAAGCCAAATGAATTCTAATTAGACAGAAGAAGGTGCCGAGAAACTCAAGATGAACAGAGAAAACTCAAGAATAAAACAGAAGAAAAGCAAAAACAAAACTCAAGAAAAAAAAAAAACGAAATAGAAAGCAAACACAGAAAAAAACTAATAACAATAATGAAATATTAAAATAAATAAGCAGAAGCCACGAAGTGAGAGACTTTTGACATATATTTTTTCCATTTAATTTTCTCAATTTTTATGTTCTCGAATAAATTGAGTATTTTTTTTTATTTTGAGGAATTTTTTCTAACAAATTGAGGAAAACGATTTATGAATATTTTCATGAAAACTCCAAACACACAAATCATCCTACGAAGGGACTCCCAAGACGAGGGTTGGAAGGAGGAAGAGATGGAGGATGGAAGAGAGGGAAAGAGAGAGGGAGGGAAGAGGGACCGTAAGCCCACACGGAGAAAGCAAACAGACGTGACTTCCCTCGGCACTCGAGCCACAACAGTTAGAAGAGGGGAGGGAGAGAGAAAAATGGGTTCAACAAGCCAATAGAATTAGCCAAGAACCAATTGAGTGAGAAGGAGATAGAAAGAGAAACTGAGATGATGGCACCTGCCTGCGAGATAATTGAAATTTCGGTAACGTCTCGATTGAGCCAACATCGACCTCATCGCACAGCGACAATTATTGTTGTTTATCGATGATTATCGATAGATATCGTTGACTGTGTTGCTTATGAAAGAAATTATTGAACATGTTTCAAAAAATTTTTCCTCAATTTTCCAAGATGATATCACGACTATCTGGACATGCATATTAAAAAAATCGACGGAAAAGAATGGAGGGAGGAGGAAGGTAGTGAAGGACAGACAGATAGATAGATAGGAAGACTGAGGGGCAATTAAAAATGGGCGAGGCGAACACGCGTCATGCGTCTTTCCCGGAGGTGGCTCCAGGTGGAGGTCGAAAGGAGGTGGAGGAGAGAGGAAGGGGTGGAGAAGAGGTGGAGAAGAGGGTGGAGAAGTGGAGAAGAGGGTGGAGAAGAGTTGAAGAATAAATGAAGTTGAGGGTGGAGAGAAATTGAAGTTGTGGGTGGAGGAAAACCCTCTGATAATGAGAATCAGGGTTGGAGCCCTGGATTGTAAATTGTTTGTTTACCTTTCGATATGTGATTGTCAAAGAGCGTTTATGTTATTTTTTTTTTCAATCCAAAACCACGATCTGGTTTCTCTTATCAACTCTAATTGCACTTCATTGATTTCTCCACACAAATAGTTCTCTCTCTCTCTCTCTCTGTCTCTTCGCCCGATTTCTTGTTATCTAAATTGCTCTTGTAGACCCTTCAAATATTTGTAGTAACAACGACGATTCCCCGGATGGGTTGGGTTCGACCTGGGGTTTGCGTTTTCCTCCCTCGGCCCCAGACCCAGTGACGGTTTCTCTTTTCGGCGACATTTGTTCGCGAGGCTTTGATTGATTTTTTGTTATTTTTTTTTTTTTGATCCCCTTTAGACGTTGTCTTTTATTGGCTTGTAAATGGCGAAATTGGAGCAAATGCTATGACGAAATATCGGGGCTCTAGCGGACGAAGAAAGGGAGATTTTTTTCGTGGTATTTTCCAGATAGATAAGAGTATTAAATGAACTTCATTGACTAAACCTTTCATCCCACCTGCCAAATCATCAAATATTCAATCGATTCAAATTCTCTTCCTCGAAGTCAGTAAAATCTTTCAAACTAAATTCTTGCAACTCGGATTCTACTTCCCCTGGACGTCGCTAATTGACTCGTTTCCTCGGCGATTACGCCTCCGTCTCTCGACCATGGCTTTGGAGATTCTTCAATGGACGCCAATTGGTTTTTAACACCTTCGGCGAAGCGATGAAAATTAAAACATCCAACAGAAGGACGGACAAACAGATGCCTAGACCGAGTGACAGACTCCCAGACCATCGGACAGACACCAAATTCGAGAGACAGACACCCAAACCTCCGGACAGACAGACAAATTGTGACAACTACCGCGATACGCTGTAACGACTAGTTCAAATAACGTCTCCGACTTCTGGAGTCTTCGTGACGAAAACTTTACGAAAGACATCTTCGAAAGCAGAAGCTACATATCTATCGGTGGGTGGACAGACAGACTATCTGACATGACATTGTTTGCTCTCGAAAGTTTAATTTGTTCGCCTCGGTTTCAGAGATTGCCATCCGTCTGTCTGTCTGTCTGTGTGTCTATCTTTCGACACCAGAACTCGATATGTTGTCGTTTCATATTATGGTTAAACGGTATCACTAGTTGGATCTTCAATTGTCTGTCGATTTGTCTGTCGTTCGTCTCAACTGTTCGCTTGTAACTGCATTCTTAGGTCTCTATGTCTGTCGTCCTCCTGTCTGTCCATTCGATTGGTTGTCCCTTCGGTCTGTCAATGGTGGAGAACCATTGGGAAAATATTTGTTTAATATGTTTTCAATGTTTGCTTAATGTCAGCGAGTTCTCGGCGGATGTGTGAATCCACGATGATAAGCAGAGGTGGCTAAAAATTGAGAAATATTTTTTCATATTAAAAATATTTTTTATTTTCGGATTTTTTTTTTTTATTTTAAAACTAAAGTTTGTTTTTGAAAACATAATAATTTTATTCCTTATTTTTTTATTATGCACTTTTTTATTATAACATCAAATTTGTTATTTAATAAAGATCCGCAATTTTTTTAATTAATTTTTTTTATAAGTTTTAACTGAGAACTTAATTTTTCTTTTAATAATAATTTTTAAAAAAAATACTATCATGAAATTTTTTCTTTCATTCGAATTAACTTTTTTTATTTTCAAATCATTGTTTTTTTTTAGAAAAATTATTTGTGAAAAAAATTTGTGTATAATATTTTTCTTGAAATATTATTAGAGAACTGTTAAAATGGACGTTAAATATAAATTTTTAAGTTTTTTGTCTCATTAAAGCCGATTTTACTATGCTGGCATCTTTTTGTGGGCGTGTCCCTTGCCGAAATTGGCTCAAATTTTCCTACAATCACTCAATATTCCACCTTCAATACTTACCATGCTATCCAAGATTATGTTGAATGCATTTCTGGTGCCCTGTTCCGCCGTTGCATTCGCCACCACTGTGTGCAACGCCCATTTGTCTGCCTCCGCTGTTTGTTCAGCGTTTTGACAATAAATTCAACCCAAATGCGTTACATCGCGATATGTCGTTCACAGCGAATCGATCTGTCCGTCCAACTATCTAACTATCTGTCTGTCCGTCTGTCCTTTCATTTGTTCCACGTTT
Source organism: Coelopa frigida (assembly GCA_017309665.1). NCBI lineage: Eukaryota > Metazoa > Arthropoda > Insecta > Diptera > Coelopidae > Coelopa > Coelopa frigida. The sequence continues at coordinate 3,471,777 of CM029562.1, forward strand.
CATCATCATCAGAGTTGTTGGCGTCAACATCATTAGAGTTGTTGTTGGTGTCATCAAAGTGGTTGTTAGCGTTATTGTTGTTGGTGTTATTGTTGTTGGCGTTATTGTTGTACTAGTTGTGGTTTTTGTTGTCGTTGGCGTCATCATCTTTGTTGTCGTCGTCGTTGTCGTCATGGTTGTTGTCGTCATCATCATCAGCAATAACAACATCGATGGAATGCCGAAATATCTCGTTCCAGTAATGAGTTATGTTCGCCCTGCACTTGACGTCCCGTCTGTCCATCCATCTCTCTGTCTGTCCATTCATCTGTCTGTCCATCCACCCAGTCCATCCTGTCTGTCCATCCATCCATCTCGTCCGTCCACCCATCCATCTGTCCGTCCATCCGTTCATTTGCCGTCCATCATAATTCGGCTGCTGCTGTCGCCCCGTCGAACGCCTGCTGCTCGTACGTCGCTTGTATTTAAAATGTCAACAATCGGAAGATTTCGAACACCGAGCGAGAGCAACAAGATAATATCGCTTCGGATACATTTCACTTTTCGAAGCAATTAATGCGAACATGAAGCATAAATCTCGCCTTTTGCCCAGTGGGCCGAGGGCGAGGGGCGTGGTTTCATCTCACACACACACATTGGGTTCGTCATCGGGTTAAGCTCTGTTTATTTGTTTGTAATTAGTATTTGTTGTTGTTGTTGTTTCTGTTTGCAATTAGTAATTGTTGTTGTTGTTGCTGGTGTTTCTGTTGGAAATTAGTAGTTGTTGTTTTTGGTTTCTGTTGAAAATTTGTAGTTGTTGTTGTTATTTCTGTTGGAAATTTGTATTTATTGTTGTTGGAAATTTATATTTATTGTTGTTGAAAGTTTGTAGTTGTTGTTTCTGTTGAAAATTAGTATTTGTTGTTTCTGTTATTATTGTTTCAGTTTTGTAATGTTGTTCTTAATGTCGTTCTTGTTATTTTTGTTGTTGTTTTTATTATACTCCCAACGGAAAACGTTTCAATTTCGAACGATCGCTTGTGCTGCTTGTGCTGCTGCCCTCGAAAGATTGTACCGAAGTTATTGACACACTTACGCAAGTACCGACGGCCCCTCATTTTGAACCCTTCGCTCTGTTTGGGTTTCTCCCCATTCCACCTCGTCGTCGATTCGTTTATTTTCGCAGAAGATCTGAATTCCTGGAAAATCAAGTTGCAGGAGGCCGACTTCATCGGAATACAGGGGGATGAATGGGTATATAAATTTAATTACCATTTTGATAACCTCGTTTCAGAGATTATAATGATCGAAAAAGGTGAAGGAGCCACTTTATATATAAAGATCAAATAGTATATAAAAATATTGCAATACAAAAAAAATATATTAAAATTTCCTAATCAAGATCGCGAGATCAGAATTTAGATCAAAAATTTCTATAAAATAAATCATTAGTCCCAATCACTAATGCATTATTCTCTACTTTAAATCTTTAAACCAAAGTCTCACATTACAAACTTCAAAACTCAATTCCTATATTCATTTCACACCCTGTATAATTCCCAGGTCATACCTTTTCCTCCAGTTGTCATTGAGCTGAAAATAAATATTTAATTGATAGCCCATCACTGTTGTTATCAAGAGCAGCGATTACTTTAATCTCGAGGGCTTATCTCTTGATATTTTGTAAAGCGTCTTAAATAAAACATGATTTCTGTTTGTATTCGATTCCGAGGAAATGTGCAATTCTAAATATTTCACGAATGAGGTCATCCCATGTTTATTTCACACTATATCAAGAACTAATTCCGAAACCCATTCGGTTAAGAATGATGATGGAAATCCATCTCTTTATTATTACTTAGTTGTTATGCATTTTGAATGTCCGGAAAATAACTGAAACAATAATCGCTTCATTAGGCGCAAATGTTTGGAGAACACATTTAAGCCGTTGTCGATAAAATGCATCCGAAAGACATTTCATTAACAACTGAATTTGTCAGAGAAACTAAATTTGTCAGAGAAACGGAATTCGTCCGAGAAACGGAATTCGTCATTGAAACGTAGTTTATAACAGAAACAGATCTGAATCAAAGAACGTTATACGGAAACATAATTCTATCCCGAGAATCGTTGGAATCGAATCAATATCGATTCATGGAAACTACGGTAATTGTACTACATGGACAATAAATTCAACAACAAATATTTCCGATCAATTTCAATTTCCGAGTGTCGTCTCGAAGTCTGGCCTGGCTCGATTCGAGCTTCCGAAACTAATATCGGTGCAATGGGGATTCCTCGGAAAAGCCCCGAAGCTAAGGAGGCCAATGTCATAAACTGAAAATCCACGAAACCATATCGATTCTTGAGATTAATATGGAAATGCAATTGCTTCATAATTCACTGGAACTTCGTAATGTTCCCATAAGTCTTCATTTAACTTCCGCCCATCGATCGTTCTAACAATAGTACCATTAATTATCGATGACGACGACACCTGTTTGGGCCACACGATCGCGGGGAAATTCTCCATAAAGAATACTTTGTCGAAAATTCGTGTCAGCCACCCAACACCGAATTGTTCTCGGAACTTCCTTTCTTCCGCGGAATGAACCCCTTCAATTCTATGGATTCCATTGATTCATCGAACTCATAGAAAGAGTTAATAACCACCACAATACCGTCTTCAACCAAGGCACGTACCACGCATTGTCTTCGAAAACGCAAGGGGAATAATTTCATATTTGGTGGAGAAGAAGACAAGAAATAATTTGTGGATTTTTGAGTTTGTTTAGTTTTTCCGGTTTTTAGGCAACGATTAAATAATTTCTGTCACATCTATTAACAACAACAGCATGGCAGGAACAGCAAAAGCTTCTCGAAAACAGAAAATGACAACAAGAACACAAAATTAACAACAAAACAAACGAAAACTAACAACAACAATTGAAAATAACAACAGTCGAAACCCGAAAGCAACAACAACAACCGAAACCCGACAACAACAATAGTTAAGAGCAACAACAAGTTCGTTTTATTGTTTATTTCCGTTGGCAACGTTGTTAAATGGTTTTATTTCTGTTTTAAGTCATGTTCATCTTCGTCATGAGGTTAAAAGCTTTTGACGTCTGGAACGGTTTCCACACGCTACAGACGACCCACACCTAGGGTCAATATAATTCCCATACGAGTGGCAGAAGGTGCGGCTTTATAGAGGCTTTCAAAGGAACATCGATATTTGAATGCCCATAACATGGTAATATGTTCCGATATCGATATGAAATTTTTCCTGTTATAGTTTTATAACTCTCCCAACGATGTTATAAAAAATAAGTAATTTTCCTCTAGAAATATATTGATTTGAAGAGACTCGCATAGGATAAAATGGGGTTTAATTGTCAATAACATGGTATTATGTTCCGATATCGATGTAAAATATTTCTTGTCATAGTTTTATAACTCTTCCAACGATGTGAAGAAATATCAGCGAATTCCGCCTATAGTTACGCCCATCAAAAGAACTTCACATGGGTCAAAATACGTTTCAATTGAATCTGGAAGTGAAGCTTCTCGCTATAGTCCAAAAGGTAGTGAAGTTCGGCTTCGTTGATGACCGGTCTCTAACTCTATTTCCGCCACTTGACCACTTGTTGTTGCTATTGTTACTCATCTAATTGGCGTCATTATTCATATTTCGATGTTGGCTTTTTTGTTGTGGTCATTGTTAGTGTTGTTGTTGTTGTTACTCTAGCTATTGTTGTTGTTGTTGTTACCGCTGTCATTGTCGGACGTGTTAAGCTGTCCAAAAAAGCTTCGCGCAATTATATCGCAGCTGTCAAAGTGACAGTTCTTCCTTCTTCTTCTTCTTCTCTCTCCCTCGCTCTCTTTCACTTCTCTCACCGTTTGATGTCGCCTCTTTTCGCCGATTTATTGTTCGGATTTCCGTTCGTCGTTTGCCGGTTGCGGGCTTCGGCTTCGAGGCTTGAGATTCATGTTGCAGGTGGACTTAATAGGAATTACATTATGTCTATATATCATCAGTGGAGACACACGCACACACACACTCACACATACACACATATGGGGACATTGGGTCACCTTTTGGTGGGTTCGTGTCAAGTGTTTGTCGGTTTGTTTGCTTGGTAAATTTCGGTACGCAGTTGTGTCAACAACTTCTCCACCTCCACGTTGAACTCCATCGATGCAACCTCTGGATGACTATCTGTCTGTCGTTGGTATGACTTTGTGTCAGTCTGTTCGTCCGTCTCTCTGTCTGTCTGTCTGTCTGTCTCTTGGTTCCTCTTCAATCTATCTATCTAGCCATGCGTAAGTAACTAAATATATGCACAAGTGCGTTCCAGACTTGTCCCTCTGTGTCATCAATTTATGAGTTTCTGACTATGTGTGAAGATCTCTGTCCAATATGTATGAATATCTCATTCTATATGTGTTTGTTTGTTTCTTGTCTATGTGTGCATGACATTCTGTCTTTATGTGTGTGTATGATATTCTGTCTGTACTGATATTCTGTCTGTGTTTGTGTTTCTATGTCAATATTTCCTCCACTCGATCGCATCTTGAGCTTCGGTCGAGTTGTTGCACTTCATTTCATATCTGATGGGAACTTTTTCTCATATCTGGAACGCTTTTTAGATGTCTTTTCTACCTCTTCTTCTTACACCAACTTCTTCCCCCGTCTTCTTATATCGTCTTCTTTTTCCTACACCAACTTCTTCCACCGTCTCCTTCTTTCGATGTTTTTTTCTTCTGCTTCATTGGAATTGAAATTTTTTCTGGGTGTGCATTTTTCTCAACACTTTCATTTCACATTCTCCTTGAGACTTGTTGGGATAGTTTTCCATTTATGGTTCATTGCATGGTATTTATTTATTTATTTATTTTGTTATAGTTGTTGTGTTTTTTTTTATCAGCTCTATAAACAATATTGTTTACATATACGCTCCTTCATTGTAAAAATTTTCATAACTTCACCGGTTCCCACCCCACCCTGTTTTCTCGCGTCGTCGTTTATTTCACTTTTTATGGGATACCAGTTCCCAAAGTCAAATTTTATGGGATCTTCATATCAAGAGTCAGATCTGGAGATTTTTCAGAAAACTCTATTTACACCTTGTATTTATCGATCATCACCCTGTACACCTCGATCATCACCCTGTACTCCTCGATCATCACCCTGTTAACCACAAATTTTATTCGCCACTAATTTCGTTCGCCAATTGTCAATCGCATTATTACAAACATAATTTTGAATTATTACAAATTTTGTTCCATGTTGATTTCTCGAAGAAGAACGGAAAACCGCATCATTTACGAATGAGAGAACGATAAAACGAGTGGGGAAGGGAGAGAAAGAGCGAAGTAGTTAGGGAAAAATGGAAAACCGCAGAAAAAAATTAACACCATCGACCAAGGGACGCCTCGATCGTTCATTGACCATCACCATCAAAACCATCGTCTCCATCGTCGTCGTCGTGGAACCGTGAACAAGGGGAAGATTTTTGTCAAAACCCATGGATTTCCGGTTCTCAAAGAAACCGTCGAAGCCGAAGAAGAATACGAAGAACTTCACACCATTTGGGAAATTTCGTCGATTGCCATGCGAAAGCCCTGTGGTCTGGGGCGAGGAAGGAAGAACTTGAATTCAAATGTAAAAATTGTAAAATGTTGTTTCTCAAATTGAAATTCATGCTGGTCGCGCGTAATTTTTATGGGTTTTCTTCGAAATCCCCACGAGTATCTCAACAAGAACAAAAGTCTATCTCGGCCTTTCTCAGTTGGTCTGTCTGTCCTTTTAGATGGCTCGTTGGCTGTCTATCCGTCTGTCTGTCCGCATGTCTTTCTGTCCGTCTTCGTGTCTGTAAAATTGTTTATTAATTAGGTGTGAAAACACTGTCAACATTTTGTATTGCGTCGAGCCGGAAATCGTTTTTCGTGGCTCTCTTTTGTTTTTGTTTTTGCTCAACTATTGTTGTTGTAGTTGTCTTAGTTGTTGTTGTCTCAATTTTTGTTATTGTATTCTCCAGACCCGCCTCTTTGTTTTATGTTTTCCGCAGCTGTCTTCAAGTGCTCTTTGGCGGCCCCACCTCGACGTCTCCTTCTCGCTTTTCTATTGATTTATTTATATTTTTTATATATTTTTCCGAGAACCGGCAGACTTTGAGGCGTCGGAAGTTGGCCGAATCGTGACGAAACCTGTTAAAAGCTTTAGTATTAGGTTATATCGGCTTGGTAGAAAGATCCATTAGGCGATGATTCGACCTCTTAGGGGGAGATTTTACACCTTAGTTTATGATTTTTTACCTCTTAACGGAATATTTTTTTCTCTTTAGTGATGATTTAGATCCCTTAAAATAAGATTTTATCCCTAAATAAAATTTAGTTTCTTTTTTAGTGATAATTTTTATCCTCAAGTGATAATATTTTCCCCCAAGTGATGATTTTTCTATCCTTATCTTCAATGAAACTCGTTGATGGTTCCATCATTCATTCCTACGATCGATCTCAGACCTCGATCACAGACGGATGTTTGTGATATACCTACTATAGCCCCGATTTTCTGGCCTACTTCGGGTGGAGATCTGGAGCTCCATCAAGGGTTGATCGTTTGCGCCTTTCAATTTTTGCTCTCAATGCTCTGAGAACCTTGAAAACCAAATGCAAAACGATCGATCTTTCGTGCGAGATCTTGTATCGTGGGCATGAGATCGAGAGTGTAGTGATGAGGAGAGAGTGAGGAGGGGTTTTTATCGTTGCTATGGAATCGCAAAACGTAAATCAAGAATGCAGAACCTCAAGCGACAATAACAACAACAATAGCAACAACAAAAATAGCAACAACAACAACAACAACAAAAGTAAGAACAACTATCAATGAAAATCAACTTTAATTCAATTTGAAAACTAAACGAGAGTTCACACGTTCATCGGAGTTGTATGTTGTGTCTATGTTGTTGTTGTATTGTTGCTTGTTGTATTGTTGTCTGTGTTGTTCTTATTGCATCTGTGATTGTTGTTGCAGATTTTATTTCTGTTCATGCTTTTATTTTGGTTGATTTTCACACACATCGTCCATCAACAAATCATTCATCGAAATGCGATCAACAACAACCAACAAAAAAAAAGTCAACAACTCAGCGATCGATTCCAAGACGACGTCGATCGTAGAACGCATTCGTGGAATGGAGAGTGGATCCTATTCGATATAATAAATCTTCAAGAAAATTCAAGGCGAGAAATAGAAAACATTAACAAAAACAACTATAGCAAGAAATCGAATTGAAGAAAATCAAAACTGGCCGATCGGGAGCAACAGGTTTCATCTATATAGTAAGTAATATAAGAATATAAAATATAATAGGTAATAAAGATATATAGAGATCTAAAAAAAATTTGTGCATAATATGAATTTTGAGAAAATCAATATCATAATTTCCAAAATTTGTCCACATCTCTTTGAAATTCACAAATTTCAATAAATAATTTTAATAAAATTTTATTCCTAACAAATATCTTATGCCAATAGATTCCTTAAAATTAGTTCACAAATTTTTAGAACCGATTTTGGATGAATGAACCGAGAGACAAACAGAGATTCTGAAATAAAAATACGATCGAGACTCTTAAACCGAAAGACATCTGGACAGACGAACTGATAGACACACAGATGGATAGACAGGGAGTCCAACAGAAAGACAGACAGTCAGATGGATAGGGAGACAGTCAGTCGACAGAGACGGACAGACAGACAGACGAATAGACAGACAGATGGTCGATGTCACTCCTTGTCGGAATCGCATTGATCTCCGCGAGCCAAAAGTGTGTCCACATTTTGACACTTGCGAGCTCGAGAGGCGGGAAGGGAGTGAGAGAAAGGGGGCGGAAGGGCAGGGGGCGTGGCGAAAATGTCGACTCATTTGTTGATGGTGTCGTTGTTGTTGTAGTTGTCGATGTTGTTATTGTTGTTGTTGCATTCAAGTCAAAGACTCGCTCACATTCAGATTGAGATGCCGCAGATGCAGAACCGGTGACGCCATCAGCGCCAACGATCGAGTTTTGGATTTTGTTGCTTTTCACAATTTTTTTTATTTGTGTAATTTGTATTTTTTTTTTCTTCTATTTTTTATGTATATATTTTTTTAAATTTGTATTATTTTCCTTTTTATCTTTTAACTTTTTTTATTTTTTTTTTCTTTATTTTATTCAATTTCTTCAAATTGTTTTCATATTATTATTTTTTTCTTTTCACTCTTTTTTATTTTCAATCATTTAATTTTTTTTTTTTCAATTTCGATTTAGATATTTTCAACACTTTGGCCTGAGGATCTATTTTGGGACGGAGTTTCGGAGATGTGGAAGTCAAATCGAGAGCCGGCAATGGATCGGGAGAAAGTCGAAATGGGAGGAGATGGAGATTAGGATGACGATGAGAATGATAATGATGATGATGATAAGGATGAAAATGCAGATAATGATGACAAGGAATATGAAGATATTGATGATGTTGCTTTAGGTAAATTAGGGAGAAGAAACTGGAGGAAATGAGGTGGTGAGGAGAATGAAGGAAATGAAGAGAAAATAAGGTGGACCAAGTCGAGGAACTTCCTTCACAGTCTCTAATGATTCTCTATATTATTTTACTCCACTTCTCTTTTTTTCTCTACTCTCTCTCTCTCCCTCTCCCCTTCACACATCTTCCTCTTTTCCTCAACCCTTCTTCTACTGCCCTCCTTCTTCGCGATCACTCGCTTCGCCTCCCCGTGGCCTGATGCCAAAAACCTCGAGATTCGACGCAGCTTCGCTGAATGCTCGAAGGATGGGTGGATGGCAGAAGCCAGCGACCCCCAACCACAACCGGGGGACTCCAACTCTTCTCTTCGATCCTCTCAGTTCTTCTCTCATTTCCCGCCTTCTCTCCTATCGCTTATTCTCTTCATCCACTTTCTTCACCTCTCTTCATCACTTTGCTTCATCCTCCTACACCCACCTTCATCTGCCTCCATCAGTGGCGCGGCGACGCGTGGCTGCGTTTTATTTTCCATTTAATTTAATTTGAAATTTGAATGCGTGGCGCGCGCACCTTGCAAAAGGTGAGAGGTAGAGGAAGGTGATGACAAAGGGGATGGTGAGAGGGGAGGAAAGGGGAGTGGAAAAAGTAGAAAATGTGCAATGGGGAGGGAATAGAGTTCGAAAGGGAACTCGGAGAGATTTGCTTCGGTGCATTCGCGCCTTTGACACTCGAGATATTGAAGAGGAGAGCAGCAGGAGCACCACCAATAACAACAACAAAAATAATAAAAATACCAAAAATAATAACAAAAATAAAAATAATAACAATAACAAAAATAATAACAATTACAATAATAATAAATTATAAAAACAAAAACAGAACCAACAAGTTCAAAGAATCAATTTACAATCACATCTAAAAATATTACCAAAAAAAGTAGCAATAAATGGAGCATCTACATACAACAACAACAAGAAGAAAACGAAGAAACAAAATTTGGGAACAACAAAAGTAACGTTTGGCTGACGTTGACGCAAGAGCATGACATCGACAACAACAACGACAGCACAAAAAAAAAATCCAAAAAAATAAGAACAACAAATCCAAGGCACAGACTATAAAATTTCTTTTGAATCCGTTTTTATTTTATATTTATTTTCTGAAACTCTACTCCTACTCACATCTACCATCTCCCTTTCTCTTTTTTTTCAATATTCCTCACTTTTAATTCTTCACATAATATTCCATACTCTATCTCATTCTCTCACCCTCCCTCCCTCCTCTCTCTCCATCTCTCTTCCACCGTCTCACTATATGTTTTTTCTCCTCTTCTTCGCCACAGGTTGAAATTTGGGCTCCTGTGGGAGACGAATTCAGCTGTCAAAAATGACAGCGAGCTCCCTCTTCCCCATCCTCTCTCTCTCTCTTCACCCCTCCCACTCATTAATCCCACGTCTCTTTCCATCATCGTAGCCCAATTTCAGTCTTTTCTCTTTCACTCTGTCTCTCAATTTGAACTCAACTTCTTTGGGATCGTCGTTTTTTTTTCTGACTCGAAATTGAATTTTCGCGTTTTCCACAATTTATTTTCGACTGCCATCCATCGAGGTTGACTCCGATGTCTCTACATCTCTCCCTCTCTCTCTCTCTCTGTCTCTTGTTCCTCTATCTTATATTTCTGTTCATCTCTTCATATATCTTTCTCTATCTCTCTCTGTCGACGATGCTTCGCTTGGTCTCTGATCCCATCACAACAAGTGACAGCGATGCGCGTGTCAAGGGCTCCTCCTACCAAACGCTATCTCTTTCTCACTCTATCTTTCATACTCTTTCCCTCTTACTCTTTCTTCTTTTCCTCTCAATCTTCCCCTTCCAACTGTTTTTCTCTTTCTCTTCCATCACCCCAACGATCCGCCGTCATGTGTTTGTCCCGGAATGTGTTTTGACGTTCGCAATGGACTCGGAATTAATTAGGTCAGAACCTCGGAAATCACTCACTTTGTGGTGTTCTCGATGGTGGAGAGGGGGGCGTGGCAAAGGGCGCCACACGGAGTGAAAGAGATGGGGAGCTTGCTTCCTTAGAGCCCCACTCACTTCACTTCAAGTCGAAATAAAACGTCAACTGGAAATGTGGAAAAATAAAAACAACTATTGCTGGTGGGGCCAAAAGTCAGCGAAAACAGATGCATGTGGGGAAGGAGAGGAATGAGGGGAAAGGGAGAAAGTAGACTAAAATTGAGGGTCAGGAGAAGGAGGATGATGATGATGAGGACTGAGGGAAAGGGTGATGAAGAAAAGAAGAAGGAACTGGGGGAAAAGATTTTCTGATTACCTCTTTGGATCAATCGGGATAGTGGAAAAGTAGGTGAGTGGGTGAAGTTGGAAAAGGGGAATGAGAATAGGGAAAGTGTAAAAAATCTAAAAATAAGAAAAACTCTTGAAAAGTCTTCTTTCCCCAGTTTAAAAAAACAAAACACAAAATGAAGAGTTCACGTGAGGAAGATGAATTGCAAGGGATCAGTGATCAAAGGTCAAAGGAAAACGGGAGGAGTAAAAGAAATGAGTAAAATAAAAGAAAGAAGGAAGAAAAAAATGAGAAAAAGAGAAGAGGTGAAGAGGTGAATAGGAGGTAAAAGGAAAAAATCAGCTAAGGAACCAGAGAAGATTTCCATCATCATTACGGAGAAAGGAATCAAATTAGAAAAGTCCTGCTAAAAGGAATCGTAGTCAATTGGGAAGAAAAGTAGTAAATGGAATACTATGGAGTAAATGGAGAAAGATATTGAGAAAAAATGACACATTGACTACGACAAATGGAAAATTAGAAAACATATTTCCTCAGAAAAAAAAAATGTATTTTACGAAAAAATATATTTTCATAATTTGTTCGACCTAAATATACAAATAGAAAATAATAAAGAAAATGTCTATTAAAATGTCCAATAAAAATGAGTAAAAAGATTAAAAAAAAAATGTTTTTAAAAATACACCAATTACAAAGGATTAAAATTAATTAAGCATAAAAACATTTATAAAAAAAATCCACTAACAGAAGAGCGAAATCGGCGAAAGACAAAATGAGAGAGACTTAAAAATTCCACCGAAATCTTTCTCCTTTGATTCGCTTCCAAATGATTTCCATCGATCGTCAGCAATTTTTCAAATCCTTATCAGCAAACGACCACAAAAACAACAATGACTAAGGTAGAGGTAGCACAACAACAAGAGAGGCAACAACAACAACAAGAGCAACTACAACAACAATTGCATTATCATCGTCGGCAGCATAAAAGGTAGTAAAAGGAGCGAAAAAGAGCAACGAATTAATTCCATTCGACGATGGGAAATAAATGAGAAAATCACGGTCTATCGCAAGAAGAGATCGAAATAAATTTCACCTGCTGCTGGAGCGTGGACGAATTGACCACTGGAGGCAGCAGCCCTGATGAAGGAGCCCTGGAGCGTCAACAACTACTGACCGAGAGAAGAAAGAGACAGGGAGAGTGATACTGAGAGAGAGAGATAGAGGGAGAAGGATTGAGATGTGGAGGGGAGCAAATTCTGGGTAATTATTCTGCAATTTATCTGCGAAATGCGAGAGATGCGAATTTAATCGGAATGAAAACAAGATGAGCAGAAGAGAGAAGGAGGGAGAGGAAGGGAGAAGGAAGAAAGGGAGAGAGAAGGAGGAAAAGGGAGAGAGAAGGAGGAAAAGGGGGAGATAATGAGAAAGAAGGACGAAGAGAAGAGTGGGAAGGAGAGTGATATAAGAGGGAGAGTGAGATAACAAGAATGACTTCGTCAGTAGTAGCGAAATCTCAAGACAGAGTCGAAGACAAGAGAGAAAACGTAATCAATCGATACGCAGGAGGAAACGCGAATTAATGAATGAATGAAGGATTGGAGGATGCATGACCGAAGGAGTGAATGAAAGAGTGAATGAGTAAAAGAGAAAACGATTGCTGGAGTAAAAGAGAGAACGACTCCGGGACTGAATGAGATCGACTTGAAGTTCTTAGAATCACAAGTGGCATCGGATGCAGAAGTGAACAGTTGCAGAAACCAGATGCATTTGTCGGAACGATTTACGAAGTTGAATGATAAGGAGAAGGAAGGAAGAAGAAAAGGAAACCGCAGAAATCCTGAAAGCGGGAATCAAAGGAGAGTGAAATAAATTAACCACGAAGAATGAGGGGGGAAGAAGAGCGAAAATATGTCAATGGTCTGTGATTAATCGTTGAGCTGAAGACGTCCTTCAACTATCCCTCTCACTCTATTCTCCCTTCCTTCCTCTATCTTCTTCTCAACACTCCCTCTCTTCTCTCTCCCTCATCCATCGTCTCTTCTTATGTCGTCTCATCTCGTCTGTGGAATCAATAAATCGATCGATTATCGTTCACACCAGCAACCGCAACGATGTTGCCAACATTTCTTCGCCAACCATTGCCCTTTAACGCAACACGCTTTGAACTCTCGTAGCAACCTCCTCCTTCCTCCTCCTTCACCCCTCTCGACCCACAAGCCTCACGATATCCCATGACGATCGCATGCAATCGAAATCGAGTCTTAAGTTGTTTTCGTTGTTCTCATTCTTGAGTAAATGTTGTTCTTGTTGTTGTTGTACATTGTTGTTGTTTTCGTAATTTATTGTTGTTGTTGTTATTTTCACGTTTATTCTCTCGCATTGTTGTCGTTTTATTTTTTTCTTGCAATTGTTGTATCATGTTCCACCGACTTCCAGTTAATCTCAGTTGACATAATTTAATTCATTCTCCACTAAAGTTTATACCAGTGACATATGGCATTGCATGAGTAATTAGGCTTTAATTTAACAACAACAATGACAACAACAACGTTAACAACAATAGTATTAATTACAGCCATTAAAAAAAGCATGACAACAATTACAAAACAAAAATAACAAAAATATTAGTGAGTTAAGGAAAAATTAATAAATTCTCAAGATAAACAATTAATAATTTAATAATTACGTTCAAAATATTATATTATTATTTTTCTACTATTTTACCTACTATTTTACTTTTGCATTAAGATTCACGAATGAAGGGCAAACATGTAAATGGAATAAAATATTCAAAAATATATAAATATAAAATAAAATATAAAATAAAATTAAAAACAGAAATAAAATAAAAAATAAGCTTTTAAGCAAAATTGTCGAAAAAGCAAAAATAAAGCCAAAAAGAATAAGAATAGCAAATTAAAAATAGAAACCAAAAATAAATAAAATTAGGAATCTCAGACTTCAGATCAAAACGATAAGGGATCGAGGAAGTCTTCGTCGTGTGAACCATAGAACTATTTCCTACCTCGTATCGTAAAATTTTTTATAGGCGAATAAAGAGTTTCCTTTCCAGAGGCAACAGACTGGGACAAAGAATAAAATTAGAAGAAGGAGGAGGAAGAAGTATATAAGAAAAAAGAGTGAATAACACGGAATAAAACAAACATAAGAATTAAACATTAAAATTGAAATAAAATTATAAAGTAAAAAAAAAAATAAAAATAAAAATTGGAAAAAACTTACAAAATGAAGAAAAATCTAAAATAATAGAAACTAATACAAATAATAATAGAGAAAAGGATATAACAAAATATACATAAAAAATATGGGAAAAAAATATAAAAGAAGAAAATTCGAAAAAAATAAAAAAGTTATAAAAAGATAAAAATGTATAAAAAAAATGCAAAAGTAAAATTTAAATAAAAATCATGAAGAGAAATGTTAAAAATATTGACGAAAAAAATGTTCAAAAATAAATTTCAGAAACAAAAAGAATAATAATAAATAACAAGAAATAAATCTAGAAAACATCAACAAAAAAAACAACAATTCATTATATTTTTTTGCGAGCGTCGAAGAGAAGGAGAGGGTGAAGAAGAGAGAGAAAAATTAAAAACTTTTTCTACGCGCCCAAAAGATCAACGAAATCTGCGAAATCTTCGCGATTTGGCTAATTCGATAGGAGAACAGTTAGAGCCCTAAAGAGGCCGCCAGATGGACGGATAAAGATAAGGTGGAGAAGAAGGAAGATGAAAAAATGAGTGAGAGAGGAAGAGATTGAGGCAGAGTGAGAGAGTAAGCAGAGAATATAAATTGCAATTTATTCGCTTCATTAGAGGAAGTTCCATAGAAGATTGAGCGAAGAAAACGGAGGCCATGATTTGATTTCGAGGAGGACTGAGGAGAGATTGAGGAGAGGTTGAGGAGAGATTGAGGAGAGGTTTGAGGAGGATCCATGAAATCAAAAAGAATCTCGGGGAGTCTCCACCGGGTCAGGTTGTTGGAGCCTCCGGCCAAAACTAGCCGAGAGTGTGATTAAAATGTCAAACGAGATGTTTCGATCGAAGTCTGCATGCGAGAAGAAGATACGCAAACATGTGGAGAAGATGAGCAAAAAACAAACAAAATTAAATATTTAATTTGACAAATCTACACCATCTTCCCCTCTCAGTCAGTCACTATATCTCTCTCACTCTTCTCTCTCTCTCTTCTCTCTAGTCACTCTCTCCATCTCTTTCGCACAGGGCGTCACTTCTGCCCAATTTGAACGAACGACGCATGCGCGACACTCGTTTGAGTTCAGTTCGAGTTGATTTGAGTATCTTGTATCAGAGGTTGTTGTTCTAAACACTCGTTTTCTTCATCTCTTTCTTCCACCTCTTCTTCTCCACCTCTTCTTCTCCACCTCTTCTCCATCTCCTCTTCTTCTCCTCCTCTTCTTCCACCTCTATTTCTTCTTCTTATTCGTCGCCTACTGCTTGTTCTTCTTCTTCATGAGCGACGGCCTGGTGCCCGGAAGCTCTAATTACCTTATTTACACTCTGCGCCAAGCGATCGTCTCGACGCGATACTGGTTCGAGTGGATGCGGATGATGATGTATCTTGTATCTGTATCTTGTGTTATTGTTGTTGTTTCCCCTTCGATTGTTGTTGTTGCTTCCCCTTCGGTTGTTGCTGTTGCTTCCCCTTCGGTAGTTGCTGTTGCTGCGGCGGATGTCGAATGAAAGGCTGTGATTTCGAGGCTTGAACTGATTTTTCGAGGCGTTCGCTTGGAGTAAAAGGCAACCACATGAGAGCGTGGTTAATGCCAACAACAACAATAACAATAGGAGAGATAACAACAACACTGACAATAACAAAGACAACAACAACAATAGTAACAACAACTAGAGCGCCAATAAAACCACCCATAAAACCACCTTCAGCAACAAAAACAACATCAACAATAATCCCATTGCCAATAACAACAGCAACAACAATAACAACAACAATTTGACGAGCGTCAAAAGTGAAAATTCGCGGTCGAAATTCCATCTCATTGTTATTGTTGTTTTCATCCTTCCCCCTCACACACGACAGCGCCACATGGTGAGCGCCGCAGGAACTACAGTTGTAAAAACCCAGGGAAAATCTTGAAAAATAAAACTCACACAAAACAAAAAAACAATATAAAAAATATATCACTGGAGTCAAGTGAAACAAAGGAAAATCATGAAATTTAATGAAATAATGAAAGGAAGTTCAACGCCGAATGAAGATAAAAAAAAAACAACAATAAATATAATGAAATGAAAAATAAAAACAACGGATGAAAAATAATTAAAAGAAAAATTAGCAAAGCGTAAAACTTTTTATTGCAGGAAATATCAAAAAAGAATAATTAAAAGAAATTCGCGAAACATAAAAATCTAAAAGAATAAAAAAAAAATAAAACAGACAAAAATCAAAAAAAACTAAACAGATATTGGGAAGAAATGAAAAAAATTGTTAATAGTGAAAATTAAATAAAGACCAAAAATGTAACTATGGAAAAATAATACGAAACCTTATGACAATAGACGAAATAATAATTCAATTGTATGAAAGGAAATAAACTCTGGAATAAAAACTCCATATGTGAAAGAAACTCAGGAATATAATGAAGATATAAAATAATAAAAATTAAATAACAATGAATTTGACCAAAAAAGTACATGTAAAAAATTCAGTTTAAAAAATTTATATATTAAAAGTTATATGAAAAGAATACTGTTGAAAATAATAGAGAAATAGGGACAAAAAAATATGATTGAAAAAATATAGGAGTAAAATACGAATCACGGATGAAAAACAATGATGAAAAAGCGTGGATAAAAGCAGAAAAAAAAACGATGGAATAACGAATAGAAAACTCAAAGGAAAATCAAAATCCGTAGCGAAAATTTTAATTAAGACCTCGAGATATGGAGCAACAATCACTCGAATGCGAAATACAAATTGGCTCTTTTCTCTCTTCCTCCCTCCACATCTCCCACATTCTGCTTTCATCCGAGTCGTTCCATCTCTTTCCCACTTCACTGTGTCTGTCTTTGTTTATTCCAAGGAGTGCATGTGGTGGCTTCATGCTCATGGTCGAAGTCTTCTGGGCGGAGTCCGTGCAACATGTGGCCATGGAAACCACGGACAGACGACAGACAGACAGATCGGAGAGATCTGCTCCACTTGTGGAGATAGAGAGAGACAGAGAGAGAAGCAGAGAAAGAGAGAGAAGCAGAGAAAGAAGGGGAGATGAAAAGTTGAAGGAAGAATGATCGAAGGTGGTGAGGAGGATGTTGTGAGAAGGAGTTGGAGTTGAGAAACAAGAAGTTTGACATTGATATTCACAATATGTTATTCTATCAATATATCAATCTGTCAATCAATCTATCAATTTATCAATATTGTTTATTCATATATCATATTTTATTTTATTTGTACTTTATAATTTTATTTATACTTTTTAATTTCTATGTATTCTTCAGGGTTGCCACCCTGTCGAAAATAAATTCATTACTATTTTTTATGAATTTTTTGATGAAGCTGTTGCTGTTGCTGCCACGCCACCGATGATGACGACGATGATGATGACGATGTCGACGCCCCCTCAACAATCACCAGATGCCCCCCTCTCTCTCCTTCCTCCCTCTCTCTCTCTTTTCAATTTTTTTGATCGGTCTCGGGGTGTTGTTTTTGCAGCTAGTTGGAGTAACTCGGTAACAATTTGGTGGGCGTGTACCCTGGAGCAACAACAATAACAAGCAAGAGAAACAACGGAGCCACGGAATCAATTTGATTGCAAGTTTTTCTCTTGATTTCCATGATCGAGCCGTCAGCATGGGGGGTGGGAATGCGAGAAAGGAGGGCGAGAGAATGGTAAAGAGAGAGAGAAGTAGTGAGGGGAATTAATTCCGGCGGCAGGTTTCAGCCGAAATGGGAACAACTGTGATTGACTAGAGACGGTTGGATATGTAAATGTTAACTATGAACAGGAAACAATGAAAATAAAACCTACTACCAGACATAAACGAAAAGAATTAACAATTACAGCAAAAACAATTCACAATTACAACGAAAAAAACTCACAATTATAATAACGAACCCAGATTTACAAGAGTAATAAAAATACAGTAACAACAATTACAATAACAAAAACACATAACTGGAAAAGCCTATTACTGCCGGATTTATTATTATTACTTAAGCCGAAATAGTCACCAGAAACCGAGAAATATAATTGAGCACGATTGGGAATACAAAAATATTGAACAAATCAAAATGTAAAAAAATCGTAGCAAATTTTCTTACATTTCAAAAAATTAATACTTTTTGTTTTAATTGGTAAAATAATGGAAAATTTTGTAATTTTAAGAAATTAGGTTAGAAATATATATTTTTCCGTTTTAAAAAAGTATTAAATGGGTTTAAAATGAAATGAAAAATAAATTTTGTTTTTCAATATTTTATAAAAATTTGGGAAGAAGATCTTATTTATTTATCATTTTTTCTTAATATATAAAATATTAATTTTTTTTAAGAATTGTGAAAAAATAAAATTTTTTGAGAACATTTTAAAAAAGTTAAAAAATTTTAGAACATTGTAATACATTTTTTTTGAGAATTATGAATAATTATTTTATTTTGGAAAATTTCTGAAATTTTAAAAATATAATATTTTGTTGATAAATTATTTCATATTTATTATGTCTATATAAAAATTAGAGCTATAAAAAATTAATGAATTTTATTTATTTATTCAAGAAAAGAAATAAAACTTCTGTTGAGAAAATGTGAATGAAATAAAAGAGCACGCGCGCTTGCGCACGAACTCGAGCGAAACCGCGGCGCATGCAAAGCGAGCGCTCAAGAAGAGATGGGGAGAGAGGAAGAGCCTCAGAAGGAAGGTAGAGAAACGAAGAAGGAGAGGGGAGGAACCACCGCCATGCAGGTGTGGAACCAGGCACACGGCATGGAATGCTTTGCGGTGGGGACGCTTGAGCTTGTCAATTATTTTGAAGAACGGATCGAGTTGCATGCAAACATTCAGTAGTTCTCCCTCTCGCTCACACTCTCATTGAAGTCTCTTTCTGTCCAACCATTGCCATCTCTTTCACTCGAGGCGGCTGCGGAAGTGGCAGCAAAGACTGTGGTCAACGGTTCCGTTCGACAACAACGTCGATGACGACGATGGCGAGTGGCCGACGATCGCCGACGTCCGGCGTCGGGGTCAACAGAGCAATTTAATTGAATTATATTTTTCTGGTCTTTTCGCTCAAAATCGACGAAAAATGCAACGATCACAAGAACAACAGGAATTTGCAACAATAATAAGAAGAACAAAAAAAAAACAGAATAACAAAAATACTAGAATAACAAAAATAACTACAATAACAAAAAAAAAAATAGAAAAAACAACAACTGGTTGTTTCTTGATCAGCACCGTCGATCGCGATCAAGCAGCGGCTGCAGCTGAGCATCGAAAGACCGTGGGTCGAGTCGGAGTCTCGTGATTAGAGGAAGGTGAGGGTGGTGGAGAAGACGAGTGAAGGAGAGAGAGAGAATCAAGGGGAGGAAATTTTGGTTTTGGAAGACCATGAGCAAATCTCCTCGGGGTCCAGCGGGTGGAGTCCGTTCTGGAATTAAGTCATTTCCCCAGCACAAACCGAAGCTGAAGCTGCAGCCGTCGCTCGACGCGATCGACACGCGGCGCGAAATCAAATAAAAGTCGATGCCGCCGCCAACGGATCGCTATCGGGAGCAGAAAACTAATGGCCACATGGAATGGACGAGGACGCCAACAACGACATTCATCAATTGCGCAAGACAGACAGACAGATAGAGAGACAGACAGACAGACAAAAACTGGCGGACATGAGTCAAAAATCGAGGCGAGTAAAAATGTCGGAAATATCACGGACATGAAAGATACGAGCAGCATGAAATTGCAGAGATTTTCCCGACGTCTCGATGACTTATTTTGTGGGATTCAGGATTTTTTTAATTTATGTAGTTCTTAAATTCTAGACTTTGATTTTCAAGATTTTTTTTTTGTTTTTATAGGGATTTTTTTTTTAAATTTATTGAATTTGATAATTTATAACATTTATATTTATGTAATTTATCATCGATTATTTATTTTTATATATTTCTTATTTTGTATAATTTTGATTACCATAATTTTTTTATTTTTGTACGGATTTTTTGTTTAGTTTATTGAATTTTATAATTTTTTTAATTTATCATGAATTACTTATTTTTTGGGGTTCAGGATTTTTTTTTTATTTATTTCTTAATTTCTAATTTGAGTTTCAACTTGTTTTTGGTTTTTTTTTAATTTATAATAATTTTTTTTTCATAATTTTTTAGCAATTTTTAAAAGGAATATTTTTATTTCTTGAAATTTGAGTTTCATAATTTTTTTATTTTATTTGATTTATTTAATTTTTTGAATACTGAGTTTCATAATTTTTCTATTTTTTATTTTGTAAATTTTTTTCATTTTTAGACAATTTAGATATTTTTTCGTTTTACCAGCCTCTTTTTCCTCCTTTTCATCCATCATTCACTTCTTTCTCCTCCACATTGCTTTTCTCGGCTACTGCTCTTCCACCTTCTAGAGTGGGCCATGGAGCATCAACAACAACATCAGATGCTATAGTAACAACAACAATAGTAACAAATTGCAATAACAACAAAAACAACAATGAAGCAACAGCAAGCAACCCACTTAACTAATTTTCAATTCCCGGAACTGGTTTTCCTTGATACATTTCTCAACTCATTAGAACGCAATCAAAACCATCGGGCCAAACCCAAAACACACTTTTAGCCCCAGAGCCATGGAGCCATGAGCCATGAACGGCTCAGTGAGTGAACGAGTGAGCGAATGTGAGAGTGAGCTAGCAAATGAGGGAACGCGAACGATGAACGTGGGGCTCGAGCAAAATCGCCTGGGATCGAATGCGCGATCGCAGGAAGGCGCTCGGACCATGGACAAACGGACACTTGGATTTTGAACCAAACAGATGGACGGACAAATGGACGGACAGATAGATGGACGGACAAATGGACAGACAGACAGACAGATAGATAGATGGACGGACAAATGGACAGACGGACAGATAGTTGGACGGACAGACAGGCGCTTAATACGCCGTTTGGTGTTCAGCGCCGGACGTGAATGTCGAGTGGAAGTTGTTGCTATTCTTTTTGTTGCAGTTGTTGCTATTCTAATTGTTGTTGTTGTTGCTATTCTAATTGTTGTTGTTGTTGCTATTCTAATTGTTGTTGTTGTTGTTCCTACTCTAGTTATTATTGTTGGAATCTATGAAAATGTGGAACGCTTCGGGATCGGGATGTGATTCGGATGAGGTGGAGCAGGATGAGGTGAAGTGGGAGCTAGAATGGGGTGAAGTGTAGTGGGGTGTGGCAACTCTGGCACCAACTGCATGCAGATGCAGATGTGGAACTGCCGTGTTCTATAAACAACACTTTGGTCTGGCCGATCGATGATTTCTTTCACAACGAGATGTTGTTTTTGTTGGAGTAGTGATTGTTCTTGTTGTAGTAGTTATTATTCTTGTTGTAGTAGTGATTTTTCTTGTTGTA
Source organism: Coelopa frigida (assembly GCA_017309665.1). NCBI lineage: Eukaryota > Metazoa > Arthropoda > Insecta > Diptera > Coelopidae > Coelopa > Coelopa frigida. Next base: position 3,493,211 of record CM029562.1, read on the forward strand.
GTGTATGATCGTAGTAGTAGTTATTAGTAGTAGCAGTGTTGTGGTTGTTGTAAAACATGATCTTGTTGTTGTTAGATATGCTCAAGTTGTTGTTAGATATCCCCTTGTTATTGTTATAAAGACCTACTTACTTATAGTTGTTGTAAAAGATCTACATGTCATTGTTGTTGTAAAAGATCTACTTGTTATTATTGTTGTTATTGTTCCCGCATAGAAATCTAAGCTAGAATTATTATTAACAACATTTATTTGCAAGTCTTTGGTCGTTGAGCATGTGTACGAAATAAACAGCAGCAATAGAAACAAAAAACAATAACAACAAATGGTAGCATGATTTTTTTCTTATTGATGTTGTTGTTGTCTTTGGTGTTTTTGTGGTTGTTTTTTTTGCAAATCCCACCACCACCACCAATTGGCCTTGATCTGCTCCATGAAAGAGAATTACAACGTTTTCCGCCATCCATGTGGAATGCTGCCGCTCGAGCATAACTTTCTTGGCCAGAGGTCTTCGACGTCTGTCTGTCTGTCTGTCTCTCTCGCTCTCCATCTATCTGTCTCTCCATCTCCACGTCTATCACTCCATTCACCTCTCCATCTCTCCTCAAAAGAGTTCTACTACCCATGTTTCTTCATGTTGTTCTTTTGATTATTAATTAAATCTTTCATTTCATTCGAGTTTACACCGGGTTCTTCTTCGTCATCGTCGTTGTGAGAAAGAGACAGATTTAGAAAACCAGAATCCAGTCATGGAGCGATTCCCTTCAGGCCTCGGAGTCGTCCGTTGTGGCACCGTTTAAGCCGTGGTTTATCTCCGCTATAAATGTTGTTGTGGTGATTTTTTGATCTGCGATCTTTTGCGCCTTTTTTTTGTGGCGATCATTAAAACGTTTTTAATATTAATCATAAGTTCGTGGTTTTTATTCATAATTTGGTTTTCGAGTTATTGGGTTTTTTATTTATTATTTTATTTTTTTGTAATTTGCTTTGTATTCTTTTTTTTCATTTTTTTTATTATTGTTTTTTGTAATATTTTTTTATTGTTTTTCGAAAGAATGGAATAAGTTATCAAAAACCCAGAATTAAGAATGAATTTATTAATCATTACAGCATAAAAGTAAGCATAGGATACAAAAAATTAATTATCGTCTGGAATATTTAAATTAAATTTTTAACTCATTTTATTGAGTTATTAGCGATTATCGTCGACAACTCCGATCATTAGTTACATGTTACGATGTGCTTCCAAACACCACTAGACAATTTTTATATGAATATATTTTAGAGAAGAATATGAAATTTTTTATTACAATGGGTTTTAATTCTTGGGCGTGATAATTATGGGTTAGACCAAATGGCAAAGGGCTAAGTTTTTGGTATCGAGGCGACCTTGATTGGGAGATGACGTAGTTTGTCGTTAAATGTTTGGTGATGGTATGAATAAGAAAGGTATATGAGGAATATAATCGATTTAAAAGGGAAAATAAATTAGGGAGAGAGAAATCTGGATTTGGTAAAATAATAATAATAATTTCTTAATTTTATGAAATGATCATTAAAAAAATAATATTGCAAAAAATTAATGAATTATCGGAACAAAAGGAAAAAATAATTGAAATGTGGGAACAAAAAGAAAAAAACTGGTGAGTGAAAGGAGAAAAAGTATTAAGAAATTACATGGTAATAATAATTATGAGATTCGGATGAAGTATACCAAAAAGTATAGCAAAAAACAATTAAAATTTTTAATATCCATATTTCTAAGACAACAATATTCTACGGTTTATAAAACTCTTATCATGCTAGTACTAAAAAGAAAACTAATGAAACGAAGACGAAGAAAAATAGGAAACAGAGGAATAAATAGGTCAACTGATCGAGAGGATGAAGAATTCCATGCCTAGCTCGATGATGTGTGTAATCAGATAATAGATTTCTGTTTCGGGAAGGAAGACATGGTTGAAGAATCTTTTGGTGAAACTTCAGATCCAGGCAATTAGGGGGCTGACGAGACGTGTGCTGAAAGGGAGCGAAATAGAGATGAATCTGTTGAAGATAAGCAGATTTAAACTAAGCAGAAACTCTTACTACTTAAACTTTCGCGAAATACTTTCGAAATCCTCTCTTTCACTAGGCCACAACAAGACATCATCCATATCTCATTCATGTTCACCACTCATTCGCTACATCTTGGAACCCAGAAACAACAACAATAAAAATAGATTACAGTACTCATGGCCCTAGGCCATAAAAATACCTTCAGCATGTACAGAAGTTCAAATGAAATTTTTTGAATGAAAGATCTTTTTATGACTATGCGGACCATGGGTTGCTTAAGCTTTCGAGAAATTACCATGAAATTTTTTTATTCCGAATCTACGAAACGAATTGAATGTTTGATAAACAGAAGAGACGAGCGGCCAAAAATTAGGGAGAAAAGCAATTTTAAATAAAAGATGTAATTGAAAAAGAAAAAAAGAAAAAAAAATTGAATTTGAAGAAAAGAAATGAGGAAAAAATTATGTTTGTGAAAAGTTTCTTTCAAGTTTTCATATGAAACGCATTAAAATGATTCCTTGCGCAATCCACACAAAGGAGAGAATAGTAGAAACAAAAACAATATAGGGAATAACAACAACAATAGTAACAACAAAAATATGGAGAACACAAACAACAATTGCAACAACAACAAAGGGCTCCATTTCCGCATCGATATCAATTGTTTGGATACGGAAAAAAAAAACGTTTCACTTTTCGATTTTACAATATCCACAAATGCATTTACAATAATAAAAACTGTATCTCATGGTTTCGTATAAAAGTATCTTATAGCGCAGAGCAGCACAAGGAGCTCCAGATACTAATACGAGTGAGGGAGAGAGAGATAGAAAATCCACTTGAAACGCCAGCTACAATAATTATGCATATCAATGAGAGAAGTCTTTGTTGTAATTGTTATTGTTATTATTGTTGTTGTTGGGTGGGCTACTTGAAGCTTTGTATCTGACGAATACGCAATTGAGGTAGGTGCGTACGATTGTTGTTGTTGTTCTTATTTTTGTTATTATTATTTTTTTCGTTATTGTTCTTTTTGTTGCTATTCATATTGTTGTTGTTCTCATTGTTGTTGTTGTAAACAATTGAACATCGAGTCGATTGATTTTTTTCACTTTGTGTTTTTGAAGTGAATTTCGTATCTTTTTTATTTGAATGCGGTCGGTGTATCTTTGAGATATATTTTTAATGAAATACAACCGTTGATCAAATGGGGGAATTTTTTTTCTATTTTTTTGAGGGTGGGCAATATTATGACACAACAAATTATAATAATTGATCAGCTGCCGACGAGTTGAATTTTTTCGGGTTTTTCTTTTTATTGAATTGAAACGATTGGAGGTGTTTTTGTTATAGTTTTTGTTGTAATAGCATTAGATGTTGTTGTAATTGCATTGTTATTGCTACTTACTTCCTCTCCTCCTCGCACGATGACCAGCTACTGAAATTGTTAAGAGATCAAAAAGCTAAAATTGATTTCATTTCAATTGTAGATCGAAATTGGGAAAGAGTTTTCCTTTCAATGGGGTGGAGTGAGAAACGGAAAAGATGATGAGTGAAACTAGAAACTTCAAGAAAATTCTTCCTTCACTCTCTCTCACATTTCCTTCCTTAATCATCTTCTCCTCCTTCCTTCATCATCTCCTCCTCCTTCCTGAATCATCTTCTCCACCTCCTCCTCCAATGAACATTTCTCCGTTGATGGACAAACCTTTAATAAACGCCACGCAATTAACGTGGTCGACACGCGTTGACCCAACGGGGAAGGTCGTAAATAACTCAGTGGCTGCGCTTCACTCCCGCCTCTGTCTCGAACGCCTCCGCCTCCAACATTGTCTACTTATTCACTTCCACCTTCACTTCTTTCTCTTCTTCAACCTCCTCTTTATCCGCCTTCTCCTCCTCATTCTCCTCCTCATTATTCTCCTCCAACAATCTCCTCCACCTTCACCTTCATCTCCTCCACCACCTTCTCATCTTGCTCACTTGGCTTTTGTCTCGCATCTGATGGAAAAACGAGGCCGCGACTGAGACTGAGGCTGCAACACTGGTAGCCAGACGTGGGCAACTCCCCAATTAACCTGCGTATGCAGCGAACAACAATGAAAGCAACAACAACAGCAACAACAACAACACCGACAACAATCTAATACAACAACAAAACTCTACTGTGTAAATAACAACAACATCGACACAAGAGGGAGTCGAACTGAAGTTTTTCAATATGAGCGAGATAGAAATGAAATGCAGGAAAGTGTTTCGGCGGGAAACGATAACGAAAACAAATATAATAACAACAACAAAAACAAATATAACAAAAAAAATTTAACAAAAACAAAAAAGAAATATATAACAACCAAATTACAACAACAATAACAATAAAAAATATAAAATAACAAACACAATTTATAAAAACAACACAAAATTTCCAAAATAATAATAAATCAATAATAATCAAAGTACGAAAAAAATAAATATACGACAAAAAATAACAAACCATAAACAATCTCAAAAAACAACACACCAATCATGTACAACAACAACAATTAAAACCAGCCAAAATAAAAAAAACAAAATATACAAAAAAAAAATTGTAAAACTCAAAAAACAAAATAACTCAACAAAAAAACAAAAATCGATCAAACAATAACAATCTCCAAAAAAAAGTAAAAACAACATAAAAGCAACAAAAAACACTGCACATAAACTACCAAAAATTTGACAACAACAAGCACAATAATAACAATTTTCCAAAAACAACAGAGATTTTTTCAAAGACAACAACAACTAACCAACCCAATCTAAAGAGAAAGATAGAAAGAGGAGAGAGCGAGAAAAAATGGAGTAGTAAAAGTCACAATGCATGTTATTGTTGTTGTTCTATATAGTCTTGTTGTTGTATTTTTTGTTATAGTTATTCTTGTTGTTGTTGTATTTTTTGTTATAGTTATTCTTGTTGTTGTTGTATTTTTTGTTATAGTTATTCTTGTTGTTGTTGTATTTTTTGTTGTAGTTATTATTGTTGTTGTTGTATTTCTTGTTGTAGTTATTATTGTTGTTGGTTGTACTTTCGTTGCTGTTGTTGTTCTTGCTTTTCATGTTGTTGCTGCTGTTATTATTATTATTGTGATCCAAAATATTTTGTAGACTGATCTCGGCGGACGATAAGATTCGCTTAATTAGATCGATCGTGTGTGCGAGACACTTTAGCGACGACCGACGACCAGCGAACGACGGGCGACGACCGACAGACGCGATCGACCGACAGCGATCGGGCACGCGCAACCGACACGGGATTAGCTGGCGGCGATCGAGGAACCGACCGACGATCGAACGACGGAAGACGATGACGACGACGATGGGGCCGGCGGTCCAGGCGAATCGAAGATTAAAACCACTCAAGCTTAAATTGAAATCACGATTTATCTATTTATCTTCCATCTGGGGATCTCAAAGATGCACACAAAGTAAGAGAGAGGGAAACAGAGAGATCGAGTAGAAGAGGTAGAAGAAGAAAGCAAGATGAAGCTGGGGAGCTCAAGAAGAGCAGAAGAAGAAAAAACAACGATCCCAATCCAGATGATCAATATCGGAATCCGCGGTGAAAGAAAACAAGATCAAAAGAGCGAGATAGCGCGAGTGGGAGGACTGAGATGGCGCTACGATCGATCAGCGATCGTTTACCAAGGCGTTTTTATCTAGATACCGAAACGCATCTGATAAATGCGAGCGAATCTTGAACCGCAGAAGTGACCAAAAGTTTTGCAAGAGAAATTTTTGAAAATATGAAAATCAGAAGGAAGTTTTCTCTCAGTGGACGAGATGCATTCTAAACGTTTGGAACTTGTTTCGGGCTCGAGCTCGTGGTGGTGTTGTATCTCATAGATACAACTTGTAGAAGCAATCAGCTACTACAACAACAACAAGAACAACAAAAAACGACCGCAGAAATATCGCTGCCGCTCGTTTGCAATGGAAAGTATATCATCATCAGCAAAAGCAACAGCAGCAGCAGTAAAAGACGGCAGCAACAACAAGAAAAGTCGGCTGGAGGAGGAAATCGAGTGAAAGACTCGAATGCCTCGTGGTCTTCAAACGAGAATGAGATGGCAAGAGGGTGAAAGAGAGAGAGAGAGGGAGGGAGTTCATTCCCTCGTTCGTTCGTTTGTTCGTGCGTGCATGGAAGCGAAATGGCCTCGGCTGAAGCTCAATTATCGGGTGAGGCGGCGCCCAATTATTAAAATCAATTTCTCTATTTTTCGAAAACGAGAAAATTCATTTTCACGATCGCCACGACCCAGGCAAAAGCAAGTGGTAGAGAGAAGAGAGAGGGAAGGAGAGCAAGGAGAAAGAGAGATAGTGAAATAGAAGGAGAGAGAGAGAGATCGTCGTTCAAGTGGCAGATGGATCGTCCGACCCATGGATCTTTGAATCCGATGATGAATGACGCCGTAAAATGCTTGTGATTAACTTTTAAAGTAAAGAGTTTCGGAAACGATTTGAAGGAAACTGAGGAGATCGGAGAGAATCGGGGTGATCGGAGGGAATTTGGGTGATCGGAGGGAATTCAGGTGTTTGGTAGAAACTAAAGTGATCAAAGGGAAAGAAGTGAAGAAGGCCATGACTTTAATTCGAAAATATAAGTTGCCCTTTTTCTCTCCTTGTTAGAGAGAAAGGTTTACCTCTCTATTGTTTCGTTTGTGGCACCAACGATCTGAGCTGATCTTTGGCAACGAAATTGCCCGTTTCCTCCTTCGTTTGTCGCCGTCAATTGCCCTCGATTACCACCGATGATTATCACTTCCTTCCCTCGTTTTTTTGGGGCTCTCGGAAATTTGATGACAATCTTTTCAGGTTTCGTCGTCTTTGAAAATGTTTAATAATCGTTTGAGGTTTCATCGTTGAGATTTCTCCAGGTGATCTTGGTGTATTTTATATGAAGAAATTCTTCATATAAAAATATGAAGAAATAAAAAAAATCTTAAGTCTTTCATACTTAGATCTTTCATTAGGTTATGCCATCTAAAACTCAGCATCTTCTCAACATCAGTCATGGAACTCCTTCCGGAATGTTTCTTGAACGTGGAAAACTTCTCTTTATAAATTATAAAATTATAAAATCTTTAAAATTATAAATATTGAAATTATATTTATTAAGAAAACGCGTGTTTCAACATGTGAATCCGAAAATTGAATATTTTTTATTTTTGACTTAAATGTCTACAAAATTTGTTTTATGAAAATTTTGAAAAGTTTAATTTATAAAGTTGAAATGTAGAAAGTACATTCGCTACAGTTTCTACTACTTGTTTCTATCTCCTTCTTCTCTTTCCCAACCTCACCATTCGAATGTATGATTCCTTATTAGTAGTTGAGGATTCAAATTCATTGGCTCCTGTCCGGAAACCTCATTCCATCCTTTAAAGTCTCATCCTTCAAAGACTCCTCCCTCATCATATCCTGCTTCAGTCGTCCATTAACAGATGAATTTCAAGACGAAATTCAATTTCAAGTTCAAGGCGGACACTGTAATGAAACGAAAAATATTTAAAATACAACAAATGTTACTACTAAAAAAATTCAAATAAAAAACAAAAAATACAACAAAAAAATTGAACAAAAATACAAATACAAAAAAATATTCCAACAACAACAAAAAAACCACACCTACAACAAAAAAATTCTTACGATATTATGCAGGAACTCGTATGGTTTGTGAAATATTTTCCCATCGACAGTGATAAATGATAAGCGCAAGTGCGCCAAAGACCAAGAAATATTCACAAATGGAACGAGAGACGGACAGAGGGGGAAAGAGGGACAGACAAACGGCTGGACAGACAGACAAATAGAAGCCGACCACCAAACATACTATCGGAAGCCGACCAAGAGATCGTTCGAAGCCGACCAAACGAAAGATCGACCGATCGTTCAACCGACAGACAGACAGACTGATGGACAGACATATGAGCTTGGGACGGACAAACAGACATCATGGGGCAGTTCTTCTAATGTCCGAGGGACGGAAGGTGGTCGAAACCATGGAGCCCTGGTCTCTCGTCTTCTCTTGGCTTCCTAAATATTGTAATATTTTCATTTTTCGATTATTGCCTATATTAATTTGTGTTGCTGCCGTTGTCGAAGGAGGGTGTTGTTATTGTTGTTGGATTGAGTATTTGTTGTTGTTGTTGTAGTTGTTATTGTTGTTGCCTCAAATGTTGTTCTTCTTGCCTCATATAATGTTTTTACCTCACATATTTGCTGTAGTTTTTCTTCAACATACATTGTTGTTAGCTTCATGTCTATTATATTTCACTACATGTGAGGTGGTTGTTGTTATTGTTGTTGTTATACTTCATGTTGTTGTTCTATTTTTCAATATTGTTGTTGTTCCTTCTCTTACCCATATTGTTGTTGTTGTTGTTCATGTTATTGATATTCTTTTTTTTTGTGTTATTGTTGTGGTAGGTATTTTAATTACTTTCAGAGCCTCTGTAGACTCCACAACTTCCTCATCCAGACTCCACAACGTTGAACCGCGAAAGTGCCAAATCATGCGTGCATGTGTGTGTGTGCTTCTTGAAAACCACACCACACACACATACACACACATAGACCATGTGTGTGATCGTTTCCACACGCCTCGATGCCTGATGCGTTAATCGTGCTCCAGTCATTTGGCAAATGATTGTCGATCGCGACCTGTTGAACTCGAAATTTGAATGGACCATGGGTCTAAGGCCTAGACCATGACTTCCTTCAGTGTTGCCACCTGGATGGAAAATAGTAGTTTCACAAAGAAATCAACAAAAGCAGCAAAAACAACGATCATTTGGGTGGGCCACGTGATGTGCGGTTGTTGGCGATCGTTGGGCAGTCGAATGAACGCGTAAATGCGGTCAACCTCGATCATGAACCTGGGTGTCTGAGGCTTTCAGTAGTCATCAGGAGTGCCAAAGGCTCTCTTCTCTCTCTTTCACTCACTTCTCCTCTCTTTCACTCTCTTCTCCTCTCTTTCACTCACTTCTCCTCTCCTTCTCCATCTTCCTCACTCTTTTAGTTTCATCGCTCAGTTGTTTGCTAATGTGCCTTTTACGATTTTAATGTAAATTTAATTCAAATTCCTCTACGATCGAGCTTTTTCATTGATCTCTTCAGTGGATTTCGTCTCTTTTGAACCTCTTTGAGGATCGAGTTCAGCCCAAGGGATGGCCAAGGGCTCGACTCGTTGTTCATTCATTGTCTTTATGGCTCTTTTTTTGAAGAAATGGGTGTGAAGCGGGATTATATTGGGATTATTTTGGGATTATCTAGTATTAATTGGGTTCTAGCTGTTGGCATCGTGTAGTGTGATATTAAATAAAGCTTAACTATGGATTCAACTGTTTTGAAACTTGATATTTCATTGGCTTCTTTTGATATTTCATAGGTTTCTTTTGATATATCATTAGTTTCTATTGATATTTCATCAGTTCCTTTTGATATTTCATTAGTTTGAATTTTTCTCAAGTTTTATTACGGTTGACTTTACTTCGAATTTTTTTTACAACTATTTTATTTTACCAAAATTTTATATGCTTGAATTTTCGTAGTTTATCGTATTATTTTATTTTGAACCCACTTTTTCCAAAAAATGTTCGAGGTCAAAATATTTGAAATGTCACACCATAAATCATAAAATTCTCTGACCTCACAGCTGTCTTTTTTCCATGTGTCTCTCAACCGCTTATATATCAACTCCATATGGATTATCTCCTCTCGAGATCTCCTCGTTCACATTACAATATCTCTTTTAGTCTTGACAAAAGTTTATTTAAACGATCGGACAAAGCTCAATAAACCACGTTATCTCGCGATCGAACTTCCCCTGGTCAAAAGGGACCCAAAAAATTTGGTAGGCTTCAGGAATTCGAGCCGAATAAATAACAAAATTAGACGCTATGGGCAATAAAAACCATAAAAATCAACGCAATCGATGCGGCTGGATAAAAGTGTCAAAGAACAAAACAAAATCAAAAATTCGAAAACCCCAAAAACCACACACAAATGTTAGAAAATTCAACTGGAATCGCTAATAAATAAACGATCAATACGATCATATTGTTATAACAACAACAACAACTGAAATTTACTATACATGTGAACCACACAGATGTCAGAAAGGAACATAAAATTTATCACTTTCGATTGAAATAAATTTCGTCGGGGCAAAAACAAAAATATGAAAAAATCTGTGAGACAATTCGCGGTTATCGATGAAAATTTAAATAAAATCAGGCCAAACCACTTTGATGACGATTGGCACTAAATGCATGTTAGCAATTTGTTTCTAGCCACGTTTGTTTTCATTGTTTCATAAACCAAAAAACCACACAAAAAGACAAATACAATACAAAACCAATATAATAAAATACGAGAAACAATAAACAATAAAAACAATAAAAAATTGTTTTGCATATTAATTCATTTTTTTTCACAGGTTGTTTTGACGAAATTTCGACCGATATTGTTTAATTGTGAAAAATGTTCGCATTCGAATGCTAATTTGAACAAATTTCGCTGTTCCTCTGATCGGCATTAGCATTTCAATATGAGAAAATATTCGAAATATTGACGAAAAAAATTTACCTCAACTTCAAAAACGACTCAAACGCCCGATAGATCTATTGATAGGTTGCTTAGTCGCCAGATCGAGAGATAAACCCCGAGATTTATGTGTTTTCGATCGCATCGTCCGTCCGTCTGTTTGTCTGTCTGTCCAATTGTCTGTCTTTCCGTCTGTCTGTCTGTCTGTCTGCCGCTCTGCTCAACAGCCTTCACACATTTCGCAAAGCCGATCGTAAATTAAGCGGTTTGATGAAAGATAACCGTCTATAAATTTCGATACTTTGTAAGCGAGAAGAAGAAACCAAACAAATTATGGAGTGTGGATGAAACAAGCTCTACAACTAATTGTTGTCTTGCGGTTTCGAACAAGCTAATCTGGCCAGAGTTCTATGATTTACTTGTGAGAGAAGACGCAGAAGTAGCAGGAAGTTTGGGTGGTCGTTCGATTGAATTGATAAGGGAAGATCGAGAAATTTGAGGAGGCCGAAGGTTCCAAATGATTGGATGATATGTACTGATACGAAGATGTGGAGTTATTATGAGAAATTGAGGTATTGAATTGATTCGAGTTAATAATACTGATAGTAAGAAGGAGTTAATATGGGTAGATATGGGATGATAGATAATGGTATATGAAAAGTTTTATTTGTTGGAATTAATTTGATAAAGATAATATTGTTTTCTATGGATATTAGAAGATTTATTAGAATAAATTAACTATGCAATATCTTATATGGAAGTTAAATTATATTACTTATATTAGATTCATGTACAAATATATTGCGAAAAATATTTTTGCATTATATTTCATTTGTAGTTAGCATTTGTAGTTATGACTCATATAAAAATTGGACACTTATAAAAATGGAACTCATATAAAAGTTATGGTATTCATGGAAATATTTAAATTATAACCTTCGATCAGATCAATATCAAAGATCGATATATATAACTGTGCAGCAATTTGTAAAGAGATGAAATAAAGATCTAGACAGAAGAAGAAGAGCGCAAAAAGCTAAACGATTTATGTAGAAAAAGAAGACGAAGTCAGTTCCTAAAAAATATGATCTCAAATTAAAGACTACAGCTCGAGAAATTACTTCTCTTCCCTTCCGACCGAACGGCCGTCCAACGAACGATTTCCGAATGATAAAAAAATAAATCGAATGCAGACAAATGGATCGGACAAAAGTTAAATGCGAAATATGCAAATATTAATTATAGTTCAGAGCAATAATTTCAAAAGATTTCGAATCAATCTTGAAGATAAGACAAGAGTGAAGAGAAAGAGAGAAAAAGGAAAGAAAAAAACTCTGGAGACTCCACACGAATTGGCGTTTATCTGTATCTTACTTTAGATGATTGAGGCTATTGAGGTTGTTTTTGTAATTGAGGTTGTGTTCTTTTTTTTGTTATGATGGGATGGTTTTTTGTTGTTGTTGTTGCTCTTCTCATTTAATCTTAATATTTAAGTAATTTATGTGGTATCGGAAATTTTCGTTGAACGAAATTTGCATTCAGAGGCAATAATTCTTCATTTGCGCGTTTGTGCACGCAGCTTCGATCGTTAAAATGCATTTAAAAGGAATTTAGCCACGCATCGGCATTCGCTTCGTATCTGGCAGATGCGAATGTATCTCCTCCTATCCATTCTCATATGTCTCTCCCTATCTTACTATCTCACTCCCTCTCCTCCTATCTCACTCCCCCCCTCTCTCTCTCTCTCTCTCTAATGAAACAGTTTGAGCAAATGAAACGAAGAAACCGAGAGTGCTTGAGAATCGAAGGGCAAGGGGTGGACCGAAAAGAAGAAGAAGAGGATGAGGGTGAAACGAACGAATGAACGAACGTGCATCGGGCAATAAAATCAAATTCTCACTAATTGCTATGATCGGACACAGTTATAAATACTGATTTTTTCGTTATTTTCGTCTCTCTCCTTATATTCCCCTCTCTTTCTCCTTCCCTTTCTGCTTGTAGTAGTTCCTCTTTCTTCTGTGGCCTCCCTTTCGGTTCGCATCAATTTTAAACGGTCGAAAAGTTATGGGATCTGCAATTTATTGCGCCCATTCCTCGCCCTAACCGACCCACCTCGCTCTCTCTTCGCTTCTCATCCTCCCATCGATCCATCCAAGAACTTCTGTCGACTCCCCTCTTGACTTTTCTCTGATTCTTTCTTTGGTTCTCGGTCGCTTCGTCTGGGTCGCTTCATCGTCTTGTGATGATTGTGGATGGTGATGATGATGAGGTTGAGGGGTCCACCTTGCAAAGAATGTAAGTTATTCCCGTTGCCACTGTGGGGCAATAATTTGCTCAAGATTCTCTCATGCAAGACGTTATCTTGGTTAAAAGCTCTCTGAGCTTTCGTTTAGAATTGAAATATTGTCTTGGGTTTGTCTAGGGGGTCGTTATTATGGTAAAAGTAAGGGAGAGGGAGACAAAATGATGAGCATTGGTGGAATTCTCAAAGAACTGAAGGAATAGAAAGATATGAGATCTTCATCATGGAGACAGAAGAAAGAAAACAATATCAATAATCATGAAGAAAGAAAGATCGATGAAAACATTGATATAACTATTTTGTTCTTGCGAAAATTCTCATATCAAGATAACGACATCAATCCTATCCCAATCAAAGCCCCTCATCCTCATCATTTCTCTCTCTTCATCCACAATCTCCTTGATCCTTCCTCTTGCCTTGATCTTCTCCACACCAACCTTGATCTTGGAATTCCCGATCATCGTGGCTCAAATCAAAAGATCGTAAACATCGCATTACTTTGTCTGTCTCTCATTTCAACAATAACAGCAACAAAAAAACCACAACAATGCAATGATAGGGCGGGGATCACATTCGATCTCTTTCACTCATCCTCTTCTATCTCTGTCTCTGATCCTCTTTCCATCTCTTTCACAACGAAATCAGGTGTCGGAATTGGCAGCTCAACGAATGCGAACTACTGGAGCACGCTTCGCTTGCAACAAAACAACTTGAGTGAATTTAACTCAACAACATGAGATGGATGTAACAACAACAAGAGATGGATGTAACAACAACAAGAGATGGATGTAACAACAACAAGAGATGGATGTAACAACAACAAGAGATGGACTTAACAACAACTTGGTCAAAAGAACAACAATTTTGCAAAAAAAAAAAAAAACAACTTGGTTAAGAGAACAACAATTTGAGTGGTTATAACAACAACAACATGTGATACTACAATAACAACAACAACAAATCATCGGTCGTCTGCATAAAAATGTGGAATTTCCATTTACGCCGCATTTCGTTGGCCTTTTTCGGTCAGGTTTTCCATTGATTACCAAGCGAGAGAGCAGAGATGGAGCAGCCCAACCTTTGATGGATCCACGTACGCCGCTTGATTGAAGGGGACCAGACCACCAAATTGTTGTTGTTGTGGTTGTTCTTGATGTCGTTGTGATTGTTCTTGATGTTGTTGTGATTGTTCTTGGTATTGTTGTGGTGTTGCTCTTCTTTTTGTTGTTCTTGATGCTGTTTCTCTTCACGTTTTCATTGCAGTTTGCGTCTGCAGTTCGAATGCGTGTTGGGAGCGCGTGCGGCTGCGTATTTTAATGGATTCCCAATCGTCTCATCCGCCACGAAGCATCGGACGGACAGATAAATGGACAGACAACCTCACAGCAGACAGACAGACAGTCTCACAGAGGACAGACAGACAGACAGCCAGAAGCCGACCACCAGCCGCGGTCTGAAGGGGCGTTCGGGGCTCACGCCTCTCAGCACCTTTCGTTCGGCTCGCGATCGACTTCTGACGGAAGGTGGGACGCGGCAGTCGCTAAGCAGATAATTTTACACTCAAAGAAAAATTTTAATATCATGGGATTTTGTTTTTTCTTTCATTCTTTCCCTATACGTTTGCTGATTTGGTTTTCTTTGTTGTTATGGTTGTTTTTCTGTGATTATTAAAAATTCTGCGAATTAATTATTTTTTGAAAAGAAGTCATAAAAACACGAATAGATAACAATTAGTTTTATGTTCGTTTTCGTTCCAGAGAAGAACCTTCGCGGCCAACTGAACACACGTTCGTTCGCACCTTGGAAACGATAGCGAGAGAGATAGGGATAGACGAGGAAAAGAGACGGAGGAGTGCGAGCGACTTCAACGCAGACACGCATGCGCAGCGAGGCGGAAAGAATCGAATGCAAAGTAGTGCAAAAAACTCTCGATGAAGGGGGAAAATACGTAGTAAAAGAAAAAAAGTAGTCGATAAAAAGGACGTAGTTATGAAAAAAATATGAAGTTTAGAAAAAATAGTACGTCGCTAGAAAAAAATACAGTTGAGAAAAAAATTAGTGAAAAAAAGGTAGGGAACGCATTCGTGCTATCTGCGTGTTACTCAATTATGAATGATTACCGCGCACACATCACATGACAGACAGACCGACAGAGAGACAACTGAACAGGGGGATCAACAGAAAGAGAGACAGACAGACCAACATAGAGGCAGACAAACAGATAGACAAACATGTCGTAAGTCAGACATATGGAAAGAAAAGCCGAAGCCAGACAAACAGAGGGAAGGAAGTTCAGACAGACAGGATAGAGAGTCTGATAGACATGGTGGCAAAGTAAAGAGACAGGCATAACAGAGAGACAGAAAGGCAGGTGGACAAGCATAATAGACAGACAGCTGAAGAAGCATAATAGAAAGATAGACGAGAGAAGAAGCATAATAGAAAGAGAGACAAGTGAACGTATAAGAGAGACATGTTGGGGAGATAAAGATGAAAGAAAAAAGGCGTTGGAGATGAGAGAAAAAGTTAGATAAATGGAAGATGAAGCAGAATTTGTTAAGGTGATGGAAAGATCGGTTTTGCAGAGAGACAAATTCTATTGAACAAAAGTCCAGTAGAAGGACTATATGAAGAAGTGAAAATTGTGAAGAAATCATTACAGAAGGAAAGGAAGTGAAGAAATTATTACATAAGGAAAAGTACGATAGAAGAATAACCTTAGAGGACCGGTAAGAAGCAGGATCTCTTTGACTAATAACTCTCACAAGGTGTCGCTTAACTTTCACGCCTGACTGTGTCGAATTGATTGGGGCAAATACTTTTAAAAGGAAGTCTTTCTCATCTATTCCTCCTCCTTTGCTCCTTTCGCCTATAGGCTGTTTTTTTTAAACGGAAACTCGATAGTTCATCCACCTGGTGACGAAGAGACCTTTTGCCGCAGCTTCCCTTCTTTCTGGACCCGGATACCTGGAGCACTGGACATGTCAGAAGCATTTATGCAAATTCCAAAATCAACATCCAATTCACGCCTGCGCCTGGCTGCTGCATGCATGCGACGCCGATCCAATGGACGAAGCGGCACGAGATGAATTTGAAATGGAAGGGGATCAAATGCGAGGTGCTCCATCAAAGCAGACAGGCTAGAATTTGCTGCTCGAGTGGTAGATGTAGATGGAAAAGAAGAAGGAGTAGGAAGTACGAAGATTGTGGAAAGAGGAAGGCGTGGCAGAAGAAAGACGTGGAGGCTGGTCGAAGGAGGATTGAAAGGAGTAAGCCTCCTCATCGGCTTTGAAGATGCAGAGCAGCCAAGAAGCCAAAGGAAGCCACGGCTAATGGAAGCGAATGCATCAAAATTGTTAATTGGATCTGGATCGACGCATGACGGACACTTTTAAAGTTTCTCCAACAACATCACGAGAAGGAGGAGGAGGAGGACGAAAGGAAAGGAGAGTAGCAAAAACATTAGCCAGAGGAGCCACCTCGATGGACCGCGCCAAATGGCAAATGGCAATGGCGGCAACAAAAAAAAGCAATGAGTACACGACATGGACTTCGTGGTGTGGCCAGAGTTGCCAACGAGAGATCTGAGTAGAAACACAGTAGTAGTCATTCTAGCTTCAATCCTCAGATCAAGAGGACTCACAAAACCCATTGCCTCGGTCACTATACAGCACATGATCGATCCTAGAACCCAACTTAGTCAAGGCAAGGAAAATCCTTCGTGGTCTAGGCCAGCATCTGGCGTGAGAGGTTCCTTCGGTCCTGCAACGAACGCCATCCACCATAACAATTTCCATCCACTCCGTCGATGACGACACGCATTAGCGCGAATCTGCTCCCTCCCTTCCATCGAGGTGGAAGCACTTAACGAAAGGACCAGGAGGATGAGAGAGAGATCGAGTAGAAGAAGGAAGGAAGGAACAGAAGGAGGGAAGGAGGGAAGAGAAGGAAATAGAGAAGTGGTGTTAAGAGGAGGAAGGTGATTGAAAGTGGTGAATATAAAGGAGGATAATTGGAGGGAGATGATCGGAGGATGGGAAGAAGGAGATGGAAGAAGGAGATGTAAGGAGATGAAAGGAGATGTAAGGAAGGAAGGATGGAAGAAGGATGTAGGAGAGTGAGAAGCAAATTGCGCGAAAAAGATCGTAAGCAAGAAGAGAAGTGTGCGGCTTGGGTTTATAGTTAAGGAGAGACGGTGAACGACGAAATTAACTCCATTAAACTTAGCGGCGCGCATGCGCAGAATCGACCAACGACGGACGGACGGACAGAGAGAAAGACAGACAGATAGATGGACAGACGGGATGAACAGACATACAGACAGCTGGACAGACATACAGTCATAAGACCGAGCGAGCGGACGATCGTCAGAAGCTCGATCTTCTGGGCGGAGGATGTGTGCGGCGCTGAACTAAATCATCACGAAGCACTTAAGACTCGAGCCTAAGGAATCGACGAGGGCTAGAGAGAGACTAGAGGAGGAGAAGGACGATGAAGGAGAAGAGGAAGAAGGAGAGAGAAGGAGGAGGAGAGGAAATCGGTGGCGTGCCGAGGACTGGTGACTGGTAGCGACAGAAGCCGCGTCTCGAGTGCAAAACGGGGAGGAAGTCGCTCGACTTAAGCGGCCAACGAACGAGCGAACGACGCACGCTCGGCTGGACCGATGGATGGATGGATGGGTGGATGGTTCCTTCGTTCGTTCGCTGGATGGAGGGCTCGATGGATCGTTGTTTGGATCGTGGGGTGTTTGATAGAGCCGAGAAGGGGGCATGGGGGCAAAAGAGAGAGCGAGAGAGAGAGAGGAGATGGTGCTCGTCATTAGCACAACTAATGGATGTTCATTTTTTATGCTTGTTCCTTGTTGTTCTTCTGTTTTGTGCCTAGTTGTGGATGAATGGTATTGTTGTTGCTGTTGTTGTTGTCATTATTATTGTTGCTTTATTCATTTCTTTTTCCTATATTTATTATTATTCCTGTTACTATACGAGAGAAATCAGAAGAGGCCTCGACTCGTCGTATGTTAAAAATTTAAATAAATTAATAAATTTTTTCTATCATCCTCCCTCTTACTAACTCTGACTCCGTGCCTCACTTTTTCTCTCTCACTACCTCTATCCTTCCCTCTCTCTCTCTTCTCCCCCACGAACCTCCCTCCATAGTTGATGGATGCCCCTTGCATGTCGGAAACCGAGAGCTCGTTCGCGATTCTCGTGCTCGGAAGCTTTGCATTTTAATGGCTTCTGACAAGTTTTCCTCAGTTGTCAAGTGCATCTTATTCTTGTCTAGTTTCAGGGGGAGTGAAGGAGACAAATTGAAAAACAGAAGAAGTTAGAGATGAAAGATGGATGGGTGAAGAAGAAGGAGGGGGGAAAATAATGCCAAAGGACGTTTACATGTGATCAGCTTGGGGATTTGTTCATTAAATGCTTTTAATGCATTTTTAATCATTTGAATCGGATTAACGAGGAGTTGGAAGGGGAAGAAAAAGACTTAAAGAAAATAATTTGTTTTTTCGGGAATATAGACAAAAAGATAGGGATAACTAAAAGTAAAAAAGTGTGAAAAAAATATAATTAAAATATCGTCAGTGAAAACAATGAAAGAAGAAACAATAAAAGGAAGGAATCAGAGATCAAATAGATCCTGAAGAAATATATAAACATATTATAAGCTATTTAACTGAATATAAAACCTATATTAACCCGAAGTAAAGATTTTCTAGAAGATACTTTGGAGGATCAGACCACGAGTCAGCCGACGGAAAAACTTCCTGCGAATGATAGACCAAGAGACAACGAGAAAACCCAGTGCGCTGATGAATGAACAGACATACAGAGAGGCGAACAGACAGGCAGAAAGGCGGACAGACAGGCAGAGAGGCGAACAGACAGACAGACAGACAGAAAGGCGGACAGACAGAAAAGAGGCGGACAGACAAGTAAAAACGCAGTCTGATGGACAGAAAGACAGACAAAAAACACCCAGCCAGACAGAGAGAGAGAGAGAGATAGAGAGAGAAAGAGACAGCCATGCCACAACGGACATTAAACCGAGCTCATAAATAAATATGAGGAAGTGGACACACATCGCGGCCCCCGGCTGTCTGGAGCAGCAGCAGCAGAGCTCGAGCCCTCATGCGTTTGTCTCGAACGTCGGGCGTCGGACCGCGGACCCCGAACCCTGACCTCAACTTCCTCCCCCACAACAATAACAATAATAACAGGAATAACAACAGTAACAACAACAATAACAATAATAACAACAATAGCAATAATACCAACAATAACAATAAGACAATCTCATAAACAGAGCCTCCAAACACCACGAGATCCGGGAGGGAAAAATCCCATTCAAATTGCTCGGAATGAATTTTTGTTCCTTAATGTATTTTGCAATTTTTTTATTGTTGTATTATTATTTTTTTCCTTTTATTTTTTTTACTTTTTTTCTTATTAACTTTTTATTATTTAATTTTTCTCTTTTAATTTTAAATGTTTCCTCCTCCTTTATTTGTTATTTTTTTGCTTTTATTTTCTTCAGTTTTCGTCTGTACGTTTTATTTCCTTTCGGTCTGCTCTGGTTCTTTCATTATTTCCTCAAATTTTGTTTATAATTTGCAACAATTCGGAGTTTTTAATTTTTGTATGTTTGTTGGTTTTTTATACCCTACACCCTGTGGGTAAGGGTATATTCATTTTGTCCTTCCGTTTGTAACGCATTAAAGGAGAGGTCGTAGGTATGGAAAAGTATATATATTCTTGATCAGCGTCACCTCCTGAATCGATTTAGCTATGTCCGTCTGTCTGTCTGTCTGTCTGTCCGTCTGTCTGTCTGTCTGTGTGTCTGTGTGTCTGTCTGTGGAAATAGATTTTGTGAAGAAACGGTAAGAGATACTGACTTGAGATTTTGGATTTAGTATTTCTATATTAATAAGCTACTTGTATGTAAAAATGGGCGTAATCGGTCAACGGATACGCCCACCTCCCATATAAAGCAAAAGGTTTATATGGGATATCTGGTGAACTATGGTATATATCGAGATGAAATTTTGTATGTGATCATGTTGCACTGATACGAGTTTAAAAGATAAAAATGGAAAACATCGCCCATCGGACACGCCCACCTCCCATATAAAGCAAAAGGTTTATATAGGATATCTGGTGAACTATGGTATATATCGAGATGAAACTTTGTGTGTAATCATGTTCCACTGATACGAGTTTAAAAGGCAACTAGCGCACCGGGGTCGCTTCGCTCCCCCGGTTTGCCTGGTCTACCCAGGCAAAATCTGTTAAATTCGGCCAGGCCGAAGTTTACATACCCTACACCCTGCATATAACGTTTATTAAAGGAAATACAGTGCATTTCTATCAATAATTAGTGAAAATTCATCATTACACTTTCAATGCCGACAAAATCTGATTCAACAGCAGACTTGGGAGGATTGAAATTTTCAACAATATAAAGTCCAGAAGTACTTGCTGCGCTACTATAAGCAACATATATTGCCGCGCGACTGATTCCACTTGGAAGATGAACAGGCATTTGGAAATATGTAGCTCCCTGACTTTTGTGGATTGTGATCCCTTCAGCAGGTACAATTGGAAATTGTATTCTCTCAATCGTCACCTGCTCATTACGTTTATATTGAAAGGATATAATCAATTTTTTATGGGCGTCCATTGAGGTTCAGTTGGATGTGGTCTCTTTCTTCTTGCATTCACTCCCACCTTTCATCAGCCAATAACATCCATAAAGTAGTTGGATTTCTTGTAGATCTACGATTTTGTATGGAAGGTGCTCGTGTCCTATAAGATATATTTTCCATTTGATTCTTGGGAACTCTTGGTAGCAATATTTAATCCAATAACTGTCTATATGGTTTACCATATCCAACATTGAGCTGTTGCTTTTGAGCTGAGCTGTAGCTTGTCAATTTTTAGCATGTAAACTCGTATCGGTGGCACATGATCAGACGCAAAATTTTATCTCGATATATACTATAGCTCACAGATACCCCATATACACCTTTTGCTTTATATGGGAGGTGGGCGTGTCCGATGGGCGATGTTTCCCATTTCTGCCTTTTAAACTCGTATCAGTGGAACATGATTACACACGAAATTTCATCTCGATATATACCATAGTTCACCAGATACCCCATATACACCTTTTGCTTTATATGGGAGGTGGGCGTGTCCGATGGGCGATGTTTTCCATTTTTGTCTTTTAAACTCGTATCAGTGGAACATGATCACACACAAAATTTCATCTCGATGTATACCATAGTTCACCAGATATCCCATATAAACCTTTTGCTTTATATGGGAGGTGGGCGTGTCCGTTGACCGATTACGCCCATTTTTACATACAAGTAGCTTATAAATATAGAAATACTAAATCCAAAATTTCAAATCAGTATCTCTTTCCGTTTCTTCACAAAATCTATTTCCACAGACAGACACACAGACAGACAGACAGACAGACGGACATAGCAATCGATTCAGGAGGTGACGCTGATCAAGAATATATATACTTTTCCATACCTACGATCTCTCCTTTATTGCGTTACAAACGGAAGGACAAAATGAATATACCCTTACCCACAGGGTGTAGGGTATAAAAATGGAAAACATCGCCCTCCCATATAACGCAAAAGTTGAATATGGTATATATGATAAACTATGGTATATATAGAGATGAATTTTTGCGTCTGATCACCGTATCACAGATACGTACCACCGATACCACTTTACATGCTAAAAATTGACAAGCTACAGCTCAGCTCAAAAGCTACAGCTCAATGTTGGATATGGTAAACCATATAGGCAGTTATTAGATTAAATATTGCTACTAAGAGTTCCCAAGAATCAAATGGAAAATATCTCTTATAGGACACGAGCACCTTCCATACAAAATCGTAGATCTACAAGAAATCCAACTACTTTATGGATGTTATTAGCTGATGAAAGGTGGGATTGAATGCAAGAAGAAAGAGACCACATCCATCTGAACCTCAATGGACGCCCATAAAAAATTGATTATATCCTTTCAATATAAACGTAATGAGCAGGTGACGATTGAGAGAATACAAGCCCTGCTGACGGGATCACAATCCGCAAAAGTCAGGGAGCTACATATCTCCAAATGGCTGTTCATCTTCAAAGTGGAATCAGTCACGCGGCACTATATGTTGCTTATAGTAGCGCAGCAAGTACTTCTGGACTTTATATTGTTGAAAATTTCTACCCTCTCAAGTCTGTTGTTGAATCAGATTTTGTCTGCATTGAAATGAACATCTAAAATATGAAAAGCAACTAAAATCATAATGTATTTTATGGCACACAAAAAATCATCGATTCAATTATTCTTCCATAAATTGCAGAGCTTTAATGCGCACTTCCAAGATATTAGCAATGGCACAATGCTGCAAACACCAGAACTACTTCGTTTTGTAGAAACATGGGCCCCTATAAGATTCCTAACTTCACTCTTATTCACAGATTAGACAATCGACAAAAAAAAGGGTATAATCGTGTTTGGAATACGAATATAGCTTCAAATATATAATTTACTTTTGAAAGATGCCACATTTGTGAAAATCGCACGATGGAGTTAATAGCATTGAAGTGTAATGATGCATTTTCACTAATTATTGATAGAAATTCACTGTTTTTCCTTTAATAAACGTTGTATGCAGGGTGTAGGGTATGTAAACTTCGGCCTGGCCGAAGTTAACAGATTTTGCCTGGGTGGACCAGGCAAACCGGGGGAGCGAAGCGACCCCGGTGCGCTAGTTTTTTTGTTATTCTTGTTTTCCTTTTTATTTTACTCTCTTTTTGATTTTGCTCTATTTTTTATTTTTCTCTCTTTGAATCTTTTTTATTTGATTTTTCTCTTTTTGTTTAGTTTTTTTTTGTTTAGTTCTTTTTGTTGTTTACTCAAGCGAAGTCCGAAAATTTTATTCGCTCTGCGAGATCAAAGGAACGTATTTTTAATTTCTTTCACAAAGACTCAGACGAGACCTTCGTCTGATCTGGCCGCTCCCCACTCCACCTCCTCCTCCTCTTCTTCTACCGCCTCCTATTTCTCCATCTGCATCGGCGTCTGGGACGGCTCAAGTGGTCTCAATGAAAATTTATTCCCGACTGCAGAAATTATGATTTATGCGACTCGAGTCAGCCGCGAGTCCCGTCGACCCTAGAGTTTGGGAGCGAAATCTCTCTGTGATTTGCTTCTTAGGTATTTGCCATGTTTTTGGTTTTTTTGTCTTCACTTTCTATCAATTTGGTGTTTTGAATTGAAATCAGATCTCAATCGGATCAATAAAATAAATCATTGGAAGAAATTAAAAAAATTAAAGGAAATTTAAAAATTTAAGCAATTTAAATATTAATGAATACAAATATTTATATAGTAGTCTACATATAGTAGTATAGTCAGTGAATATAACTCTTTTATAAATTCTTATGGAATTCAAATAACAACCACACAAGGTTCAAGAATTCAATCCCTCCCTTCACTCGATCTCAATATTCAGAGCATCCCATGTTTTTTAGGATCCTCAGGTCATTCTGCTATTAAGACCTAGATAACGGATGCACGAGCTTCAAACAATGTGTTTTTTTTTTCTCTCCTTCTTTCACTCCACAATTATACTAAACGATAGAGGGCGAAATAGACTATATAGACATAAAGATCATCACGATACCAATGAAAGAGAGAAGAAGTATTTATTTTTAGACGAAATTCCTCCAATGAATAGCAAAAGAAACTTATGACTCCAGGTGATGCCGAACTGATCCATTGCCATCGACAAGGAAGAAGTTGAAGCTCATTTTGAGCGATGACGAGTGGCCATAATGAAGGGTCAAAATAGCCCAAAACTTAAAAATATCATCAGATATGAATGGATGGCGAATGGGAGAGAGAAAGAGGGAGTGGAAGCTGCTTAGCATGGAGTGGAAAGGAAAATCAAAGGCACAGAAAAATAATATTAACAAAAACAAAAATAATATTAACAGAAAGGAAATAATATTAACAGCAACAAAAGGAAAAATAACAACAACAATAATAACAACATCACTAACAACAAATACATCACTGGCAACAACTAAATCGAGCACTCTAAAAGACGAACTCATGCCAAATGCAACGAGCGATAAAGAGACCTGAAGATTGAGACAGAAAGAGAAGGACGAAAGAGCGAGCGAGAAAAAAAAATAACATAAAGGGAATGCGAAAAAATACCTTTGATACCTCGAAGCATTTTCATTTTCAGCAGAAATCCGAACGAAAGTCAAGTAGACACAGCACAAGGGAATGAAATGATCAGGAATCAAAGGGAAGGAAAGAGAAGTGAAGGCAAAGGTGGAGAGGGAGAAAAGATAAGGTGGAGTAAAAGGAGGTGGAGACGGAGGGAGGGCGTGAAGCGAGGCGACCAGGCTGGCAGGTTGGCTTCGTCGTCGTCGTCAAAGTGATGTTCGATGCGATGAGAAGAAGACCACGATTGAGAGGAGTTGGATGAAGGAAGAAACGGGTTGAGGCTGCTGCTTCTGCTGTTGCTATTGCCACGAGTAAAGGTGAACAACATGCAACCGACAACGATAACAACAACAGCAATGGAAACAACAACAACTGACTCAACAACAATAACAATGGAAGCCTCAACGAACGAACGAACGAACGAACCAGTCGAGCTCCGTCTTCGTCGAGTGCCATCGCACCCAAGGTATCGGCCGACAAAATGCTGTAAATGCCTCCGCGAGTCCGTCCTCGATCTCGGATCCCTTTTGCTCCACTCGAAATCCCTCCCTCTCCCTTCATTCTCTCTTCTGTGTCTCCTGCCTGCCTGCCTAATGGAGGGATCCGCACAGTGCGGTGAGTGATTTATTTCACACGTTGATGAAATGGACAGCAATGGGCCGCATTTTGACGTTTATTGCGGCGTAACTTGACGAGCTGGTGTCAGCCACGGCCACGGCCACTTCGTATCAGACACCCCTCTCTCTCTTTCAGTCTTTGTATCCCTGTCTCCCTCTCATACACTCCTTTGGCCTCGTCCTCCTGGAGCTCGTGTCGATCGGTCGGTGCTCGTCCAGTTGTCGGCCGGTGTCTGTTGCACGCATGCGTCGTCGTCTTCGTCGTCGTCCACGGCGTCCCTCTGGCCATCTGTCTGTCTCTCAGTCCATCCATCCGTCAGTCAGTCATTCAGCTCGGCTCGTCGGTTCGTCAGTCGGCTCGTCGTGTCCACGACATTCGTCGCATCCGTTGGCGTTGCGCATGCGCAGCGCTTGAGTGCTCCACGTTGCACATAATGAGCCGTAAGAGGGCGCTTCTTATTTGGAGCAGAGATCGCGAAGGCGACTCAAGGCGAGATGGGATGGAATGAGATGAGGTGGAGTGAGATAGAGTGAAATGAGATGGAATATGGTGAGGTGAGAGAGGAGATAAACGAGGTAAGAAGACGAGACAAGACGCATCCTACTGTGGGGCATTTTTGCATGAGATGAGATATTTTGCTTGTTTTTATTATTGTTTTGGTGTTGGTTGATTATTGCACTATTGTTGTTGTTTCATTTTGTACTGTTGTTGTTGTTGGTGTAAATTAGTGTTGTTATTATTTTGTTTTTCTGACTTTGTTTTTTCTTCTTGTTATTTTTACTTTTATTCTTCATGTTTTTGTTCATGTAGCATGTTGTTCTTATTTGTTGTTGCACTTTGTCGTCGTCGCCCTTTTCCTATGGATTTCTATGCAGATCGAAGGAAGACAACTTTATAAAGTGACCAAAGAATCTCGATATAAGCTTAAGTAACGATTATTTTCCTCTCGATTATTCGCCTAGTGACGACTACTGATAATTTTACATCAAACAACTATTACATTTTCTATCAAGAATATAACTATTCTCTTCCTAATCTCGTTTACTAGTCAGTGACTCAATGTTATTCTTCTCCTAAAGATTATTCTTCTCTGAACAAATTTCCTACCCAACGACTTCTTATTATTGCTATCCTAATGATTACCATTTATTTTTGTCTTTCAACCAGTGTCGAATTTATATCTACCGATTTTTCTTCCTCCTATCAAATTACTTCATTACTTCAATGCAAAAAAAAGAAACAACTTCTAATTTCATAAAACATTTCTCATTTGTTCTCCCGCCAAACGCATCGTTTGCATGGTTATTGAGTAACCACGAGTCATTCATCTCTCTCTCCTACCATCCCTCTGTCTCTCTCCCTCTCTGTATCTCACCCGTTCAGTCTCTCTCTCTTGCTCTGCCTCTCTGTGTCTCACTCTCTCTCACTTTTTGTGTCTGACACTCGCACCCCCGGGCGTCATAAAAATGATGGCGCAAAGTTTCGCTTTTCGCGCTGTTTATATTTTAATTAGTTGCGGTTCAAAGGGTACGCGTCGCCTCGATCCCAGACGATCCCCAGAAACCCCTCGGTCTCCTCTCTCTCCCCCCCCCCAACGTTGTTGTTCGCGTCGTGAGAGGCAAAGAAATTCGCCCGAGGGCATTTGGAGCGTGAGGATCCGAGATGAGGACGAGGACTGCGCGCGCCCAAGATCTCGAGCGACACACGACGACGACGACTACGATGATGATGATGATGAAGGCAACAACAATGGAACTAACAACAACAACAATTGAACCATCAAAAAAAAAAATGTACTTTCAGTAGTAGTTGTAGTGGATGGAACTAAAAAGTAATAAGGGGCGAAAGTACGAAATGTGTGGGTTGCCATTGTGTGGCGGCCTTTGATGCCTGGAAGCGTGTTTTTGAACCTTATGTTGTTGTATACGCCTTTGTTATTGTTGTTCTTTTTCATGATTTTTGTTGTTGATCCTAAAAATATTGTTGTTATTCTCCATGATATTGTTATTGTTCTTCATGATATTGTTGTTTTACTCCACAATATTGTTATTGTTCTTCATGATGTTGTTGTTGTTCTCCATGTCGTTGTCAGGTCCATGGGAAGCAACATTCATACGACGACGCGCGCGAGCCTTACCATGAACACCGCATCGCACGAGCAGGAGGTGTTGCTCAGATCTCGAAGATAAAGGCGCGAGCGATCGCTCTGAGCCATTTGACACCTACGCATTTGACATTCACCACTCTTCTGGGTCCGAAACGTTTTTGTTGTTACTATTTTCATGTTATTCTTTTTTCTCTACCATCCACGTTCCCTTTGGACGCCCTCGAAATTCGAGTAGAGAGGAGACGACGACGGTCGGCGCTTGGTGTCCGCTTGGAGTCTTTGGTCTTGTGTAAATTGCAACAATTTCGGCCCATAACTCTTATCGTAAATTTATATGTTCGCAAT
Organism: Coelopa frigida; assembly: GCA_017309665.1. Lineage (NCBI taxonomy): Eukaryota > Metazoa > Arthropoda > Insecta > Diptera > Coelopidae > Coelopa > Coelopa frigida. The sequence continues at coordinate 3,520,486 of CM029562.1, forward strand.
TTGGTAATGAACTTCCTGGTCAACGGGGGACGTTGAACGGCCCTTGGAAAATATAGAGCTATATTGTGAAAGGAGGGAAATTATAGAGAAAATAATTTTTTTCTCCAAATAAATATTTAATTTTATTAAGACCTCTGCGAAAAGTTTTTATTTCATTACCAAATGTTTGTTTTTCTTAATTTTTCTCCGCTTTCAAATTATTTGTGAGAAAATATTTCCTGTAAAATTTCAGTGCAATATCTCCACATGTTACCATGATCTGGCACTTGATACCAAAAACTCCCATTAGGATCCAAATTTAAGAATTATTTTATTTTCAATATTGTTTTTCCTTTTACTTCCTTAATCCATTCTCCCATTAACTCGCCAAAACTTCTCCATGTGCGAACCAAAATGAAGAGCATAAATTTCCCTCATTTTTCCCTCAACGACATGAAAAGTCTTCCCTTTCACAGCGACGCATTTGTCCCTCTCTCTCTCCACCACAACCCGGATCCGCTTCTGCTGTTGCTGTTTCGGCTGCTGCTGATCGCTAACAAATTGCATTCTCTAATAAAAATTCCCCTCCCGTAGTCGTTTGTATAAGTGTAAGCGTGTGAGTGTTTTTATTTTTTACTTTTTTGAGTTGTTGGCAACGCGATGCAGAAATGTTTGCAACATATGCAGGTCGTTTGCAGACATTTTCCCGATCATTTATTAAGTGTCAATGGCACACATGAAAGTATATATCTATGGACAACAAGTACAACAATAAGTAATACAACAAAAATGCATATTACAACAAATACTACAACATCATCATCATCATCTACAACAACAACAAACATCATCATCGCCAATAACGTCTACGATGGTGGAAAAACAAGATACGATACAAGGAAATCTCCGTCCACGGTCAGAGAAAATTTATGCAAAATTTTGTTCGCTTTCAAAATTTTCGCCGTTCATTGATTGTTGTTGTTGTTGTCACAATACAACAACAACATGAGCTCGTTGGGCTTCATAATGCGGGCTACAGAAAAGTGTTGCCAACATCATCGCCATCGTTGTCGTTGTCGTCGTTGTTGATGTGGGAAACGAGTGCGATGACATTTTGAAATTTGCAATTCGATCCATGATCAAGTGCTAGTGAGATACGAGAGTTTAATTTATGCCGATCCGATGAAAGCCGCCATCTGCCATGGTCAGGAGGAGGAGTCCGAAGATCAATCTATCCCAGTTGGGAAAGCTGCGACATGACATAAGGGAAGATAGTCATGCATTTGGGAAAAGTTCGTCAATGTATTATTCTATTGAAAGTCATCTGCTCGAATCGAAAATTTTGTTACAGAGAAGATTTTGTTGAAAATAATTGAAAATTTTACCATGACAAATTTTCTTCTGATCATAATTAAAAAGATAAATTTTTTCTGAAATTTAAATTTTTTTTTAATGTCAAAATTTTTTTTAAAAGAAATATTTTTTTCGAATATAAATTTTTGAAGTATCAAAATTTGTCTAAAGAAAAAAATATTTTCTTATTTTCAAAAGCTAAGTTTCAAAAATTTGTTAAAAGTAATTTTTTCCAAAAATGATTAATTTGCCTTAAAATGTAAAATTTTTTTCAAAAATTAAATCTTTCTCTAAAATAATTTTTTTTTCTTTTTTATTTTTTTCAAAAATTAAATCTTTCTCCAAAATATATTTTTCATCTCAAATATGAATAATTTGTTTTTTGAAAATTTTTGATTTTTGGTAATACTAAAATTTTCTGTTATAGAAATCTAGTAAAAAATTAAATTTTCTTCCCTGAAGGTATTTCATTTGAGATGCTGACCTCCTTTCGAAAGCCACCTACCTACATTAGTCCACGGTCAAAATCGGTACCAGGAGACCAGATTCATGCGGCCGCCACTCTCTAATGCCCCCGAACAGACCATGGCTAAGCCCAGGCAAGGTTCAAGTGTCGTCGCCGCAAAGCTCAACAATTAGAGGTCAAATTCGCATTTAACACGGAGTCGACAACGACGGCTCCGATGACGACAACGACTACAATAACATCTTTGACGACAACATCTTTGACGACGACAACGATGACGACGGCTTTGACGACAAGACTCTGACGACAACGATGACGGCAAATATGAGGACGACGACTGCGACGAAAGCTCATCGTGAGATATTCGCATGCAGAGCCTTGGCTTGGACTTTGGTCCGTCCCTGATTGTGTGTGTGTGGAGGCCTTTGTGGCGGGCGACACAATGCCAATTACAACAACAATTGCATTTACAACAACAACAATACCATCTACAACAACATTAACTGCAACAACAGCTTCCACAACAACTTAAACTTCGGTCAAATGCATTGCCAAACAAACAATAGCAACAACAATCGAACAATATCCAACAATAGCAACCACAAAATTTGCAACAACAACAACAATTTTACAACAAGCACACAATTTGCTACAATCACAAGATTTGCAAACAACATATGCATGAAACCCCGGTCTTGGCCGGGAGTTATTAATGGCGATCATTGCCATGGATCACGGATGCGCGCCGTTTCAGCTCGACTTGGCTTGGCTTGGTTTGGTCCGGGCCAAGTCGGGCAGAGCAGGGCGAGGCCAAGACGTGTGGGCGTCCAAAGACTCGATGTGTGTGTGAGTTTGTGTGTCTATTGATGTTTGTCCGTGTGTTCGCAACGATTTCCGCCCCCGCCCAAGCGTTCGTTGTTGTTGTTGTCGTTGTCGTTGTTTGTGTCGAACAAGCGTTTACAAGTGCTCGAACAACACTGACAAACGCCCCACCGACCGCCCTCTTCTTCCATCTCCTTCATCTCCGCTCTCTTGCCCCATCTTCTTCCTCTTTTTCTACCTCCTTCACCTCGTACTCCTTCACCTCGTACTCCTTCACCTCGTCCTCCTTCATCGCGTCCTCCTTCTGTCTTCTCATCTGATCTCCGAATTTTTATTTCGCATCTCGCACGGACCAACGGATGGAACGAAGGACAGACAGATGTTTGGACGGACAGATGGTGGTTGGACGGACTGATGGTGGTTGGACGGACAGATTGATGGTTGGTTGGTTGGAAAGACAGACAGATGGCTGGACGGACGAACTGCCTCGCTGGCTGGATGAATGGATTGAGGCGTGGTGAGGGGTCGGTTGGGTCTTTTATCTGTTGCACTTGTGTCATTAGCGGTGCGTTGTGACGTCGCCAACTGCGCCAAAGACGACAACAAAAACGATGACAAAAACAACAACAACAAAAACCACAAAAACAACAACAAAAACAACAACAACAATAACAACGACAACGATGGAGGCGACTCCTTCGCGTGGTCCGAGTTATGGAAAACATTATCGTCGACGCCGATCGTCATGTGATCATCATCATCATGATGATGTTGTTGTTGTGTTCTTTATCTTCACTATTATTTTTTCTTCTCTATTGTAGTTCTTCTTGGAGTTGTTTTTCTATTGTTGGCACAAATGTTGTTGGAGTTATTGTTGTTGTTGTCATTGTTGTTGTTGTTCTTGCAATTTTGGGGGCGCGTCAATTGCAATCGCTGGTTGTCTCCTCGTCCATAGCAACGGCGGCGCCTTGATTAATGTTTTGGCCTCGGCCAAGGCGGAGTCGCAAATATTTTTCCATATCCGGATCGAATCGATGAACAGAGGGAGAGAGAGATAGACAGACAATCGTGTGGACAGACATGGACAATTGTTGTCAACATTGTTGTGGTTCTGGTCTATCTGTCATCATTAACAGGATTTTTGTGAATACCAACAAATCATTTACACAAAAGACAAATGCATTTTACATTGAAACGCAGGTGAGAGGAATAGAAATCGATCATAAAGTGGAGCTGAGGCTGAGGGATGACGATCGAGATCCAGATTGAGGGATCAGAATCTATTTCTTAGACTACTCCATCAATGTCTTGTGGTGGCTGAGTCACCAACTTCAGTCGGTCTTCTCTGGAATCCCCTGCTCTATTCATTCTCCACCTCTCCATCTCTTTCCCTTTTGACTCTGATCATTTCATGATAGAGTTTTCATGGCCATGTTTGGTTGCACGATCTGATATGGATATGGATCTGGATCGGCTTCCAAATGCAATCAGCCAGCAATGAAGGACAATAATGCAATGGACACCTCATGCCATGGAAACCTCATGCCATGGACATCTTATACCATGGACACCTCATGCGATTGCGAATGCCAATAACTCAGGCTCCATTTAACAAATTGCCAACGACTGAACTGGAGCCGTGTCGATGACTGAAGAAGAAAACGAATTAACAAGAGAAAGAATTAAGAAGAAAACGATTGAAGAAAAAAAAACCTCTTCCTCACGATGAACTCCTTGCTAATGGCACCAATGGCAACGCATTCCAGAGCCAGGGAATGCGATCCATTTTCCAGCAATTTCGCTTTTCCACATAGATGACTTTTTCCTTCCCCTTCACTATCTCTAGCTCTTGCACTCTCTACTTCTAGAGTGAGCTGAGACTTTGTTATTCATTCCCTTCTCTATCTCTTTCCCCCTCACTACCGATGGTGGAAATGACTTGGGCACGAAATGCGTGCACGCGTGCACATGCGTACGTTGCGATGTCTGCGGACCCTTCGACCACTCTGGACTTCGGTTGAGTGGCGTCGATGGAGACGACAGCTGGTAATGGTGAAGGAGTTGAGGATGGTGATGAAGTAGGGGATGGTGAAGGGATCAAGAGGGACGCAGAGCTTGATGTGGTCGATGGTCGAAGTGGTCCAAATGGTGCGAGTGACATGTGGAGTGATTAGTGGCGAAGACAGGGACACATCGATTAAGCTGGAAGAGGATCAGAATCGGAAGGAGAAGGACCAATGGTTTAAAAAAGGAAAAAAATATAAAAAATTGATGAAGGGGATTAGTGAAGAAAATGTTAAAAAAATAATAATTTATTATAAACATTTTTGTTCAAGAATTCTTTTCGAGAAATCTTTTATTTTTAAAAACCTCCTTTCTAAATTAATTTTATAGAAAACGCTTTCCAAAAAGAAGCGTTTTATTTCAAGAAGATCCATGGAAAAAAAACTGAACCTCGTTTCCCAAATCCCGGTGACCCCCGAGGGTTTCACATCATCCCAAATACCAGCTCTTATTTTTTTTTTTGCATCTCACACTTGCTCCCATCACCTCCCCCCCGATACCAATCCATCGATCATCCTCCGCTCTGCGCCCCCCATTGAAATTCCTTCCTGGATAATCGCCTGGAATCGCTTTGAATCGAATCGAAGTCCGGACTCTCGGTCGCACAGCCCTCATTAAAGTTCAGGCCGACGCTTCTGCGGCCTCACTTATCGTGATCGCGCATCAAAGGTACCGTTGGATGGTTTGTTGGCTCCTTGAACGAAAGAACAACCCCCACCTGCCCCACACCTGCTCCTGTACACCGAAGGCAAAGGTGGCCAAAATAAGTTGAAGCCAAGGAAGATTGGAGTTCGAAAAAGATCTTGAGGGGAGAAGAGAGTGAAAAGATCTCGAGGGGAGAAGAGAGAGAAAAGATCTTGAGGAGGAGAAGAACATGTAAATCGCCGAGATATCAAACTTGTTAACAAGTACTTAAGGCGAGAGAGCCTTATTTTCTATACCCCTCAAGACATCAACCTCCCTGCCTCCCTGCTCCCCTCAACACTCAGCACCTTCCATACTCCTCATCACCTTCCGTACTCCTCATCACCTCCCTCACCACTGTTGGAATCAGCGGTGAATTCCTCTCGCCGCCCCCGCTGGCAGCTGCCACCATTGACTTGTGGCCTATAATTATGCGATTTGGCCCGAAACGAGAAGCCCGAGAAGCCCATCATGAGCTCGGTTTCGAGTGGATTCGCATGAGGGAGGTAGAGTGAGCAGAGATAGGATTGTGGGAAGGAAAGAAGGGAGTGAGGAGATGATGAGGAGCGATGGAGACCAGAGAAGAGAAGTGAGGTAGACCAAGGAAGAGAAGTGACGAAGGAAGGGCTGATGGTGGTTGGTTTCGTGTGGAGTGGGAACCGGTTGGACAGTGCCTTATGGGCCTTAAATTATTGCGGTACTTAAGGAATTTTGCTTCTTGCTCGCTTTTATATCGGAAGCTGTCATCGGCCAATTATGACGGCGAGTGCGGTGTAAATGCCAGTTGTTGTTGTTGTTATTTTTGTTCTTATTGTTGTTTTTGATATTGCTTTGTATACCTGTTGTTCTTTTTGCCTGATATTATTTTTAATCTTTTTGTTTCTTCATGATATTTTTAATATTACCAAATTGTTGCCAACAATTTATGGAAAACTTAAGAGATAACCTAAAAGCCTCGTGGGCGAATTAAAAAGGAAGCTGGATCTTTTGAAATTTTAAATTAACTAAAAATATACTTCGATAAAAACCTCTTGAAAAACACTTGAGCAAACTTTTCGAACCTTTATAGAAAGAAACCCTTTATAGAACCTTTAATGACTAATTAAAGGGAAAAACTCGAAGCCACAGTTTTCCTCTAAATACCTCCCTCTGATCTTCTTCATCACCATGGCCATAACATGCACTTAAGTGGGCTTAAAAGCTTCCCAAAAGACTTTATGAAGCCTTGGTCTTGGGCCAACTGTAATATACTAAATATATAAAAGCCTATATTAAAGTCGTCGTAAAAGGCTTCCTCGAGCACGGACGGCCGACGACGATTGACGGACCACGCACTTGTCATAAAATCACAATCCTCATCGGGTCCGGTTCGGTTCGGTCCGAGGTCCGAACGGAGGCGGCGGCGGTTTCGTTTGAGCGGCTCCCGAACGGATCTCGGATGGCCTGAAAGCCAAAGAGGCTTCGCTAGCGGTATCAGTTGGCGTTTTATGAATTTTCATATAAACTTTATTGAGCTGATAGTTTTTCGATTGGGGTTTTTTTTCTTCTTGAGTCTTTTCCTGGATGGTTTTTAGGGTTTTTTTTCTTAAGATTGTGATTTCTTTGGTTGTTTCTTCTTGTGAAGAGATTCTACTATTTTTATATGGAGAGATTTTTATTTTTTTATACGGAGAGATTTTTACTTTTTTTTATATGGAGAGTTTTTACTTTTTTTTATATGGTGAGATTCTTCTTGTGATGCGTATTTTTTTGTTTATTTCTTATGGTTCGTTTTTTTATTTTTATTTTGTTTCATACCTTAAGATTATATTTTTATTTCCCTTCCGCACTCGGAGAATGATAACTCGTATATTAAAATTCCGACTTTACGACGCGCTACACTTTGTCCTCCAGCCTTCGTCTTCTCAACCTTTAGCTTCGTCTCGGAGTCATCATCTTCGTTGTCGTCATCATTGTCATCATTCATCATCCTTGTCGTCATCATTGTCTTTGTCGTCATCATTGTCTTTGTCGTCATCTTCGTTAGCGTCGTCATCATTGTCTTCGTCGTCACCGTTGTCATCTTCCTCGACATCATCGTCATCATCGGCGGCGTCTGGATCCGATGGATCCCACCCAGAGCCATCCTTGTGTCCCGATGCGATCCATCCGATCCTCTGTGAGTAAAATCGAAACAATCTGTTATCTGGAATGGCATCAATGCCGTTAACCGCATCTGAGCGAGCGTCTCTTCTTCGTCTAAACCTTCTTCTTCCTACTATTTTCCTCCGTCTTCTTCTCACTCCTCATCCTCCATTTTCTATCTCTTCTCCTCATCCTCCTTCTTCTATCTCTTCTCCTTGCACATATTTTCATCTCTCCCGCTCTCTATCTCTCTTAGCCCACGACTCCTGGGCACGTCTTGGCGCTTTGTTCGCATATTAAAAAATTGTTTTGTTAACTGAAAATCACAGTAGACAAGCTCACACATAGATACAAATAAATAAACATACAAAAAAAAAAACAAAAAAACCAACACACACGTAGATGCATGCAAACAATATGTAGATACATGTGAGTAGATCTCATAGATGCATGTATCGACTAGATCCACAGACAGGGAGTATCTTTTGGAATATTTGTTGGTTGGAATTTTATAATATGCATAAAAATCTCGTAAATGCATTTCACTCACACCACATCAACTCACACAAACACCACAGCAAGCCTACACACATACTTATTATGTTGATAACACACACACACACATTGATATACATAATATGTATCTAGATAGCTGGAGTTTAGTATCTTTGTATCTGCATCTGCTCAAGATGCATATTAAAATCGAGACTCTTCTCCTTCTTATTTTTCCCCTACTCCTTTTTATTATTTTTCTCCTACTCCTTTTTATTATTTTTCTCCGGCTCCGTGTGACCGTTTTTTTTTTTTGTTTTGTGGGCCTTTGTACAAATTTTCTGAATGCTTTTTAATGCATTTTATAATTTCTTATCGCTTCTCGTCTGCCTCACTCCCTCATTCTTCTCTTCTCCCTCCTTCTTCTTCCCTACCATCTTTACCATGATCTTGACCATCATCGTTTCGAGCATCGCTTTTGGCTGAAACGGATCCCCATCGGCACGGTTCGGTTCGGCGGGTGTTTGTTGTAATTTAAGAAGCTACGAGTTTTGTCCTCTTATCAATCTTTCAATAAAAATCTTCGACAACAACAACAACAAATACCTAACTGTCGAAAAGTAATGATAAAATCTCATCCACTGACATTCGTCGCCTCTGCCAACGTCGTCTTCACCATCGTCTGCTCCACCAACGTCGTCTCCATCGTCGTCTCCTCAACCTCGATCCCCTGTAGCTTTATTTTTCTTCTTCTTTTTTTTGTATCTTCGAATCTTTCGTTAAATGCATCTCGCAGATAACGCATTCTATTTTGTCTCGAATCAAATTCGAATCACATCGAAGTCCTCATCGAAGTCGTCGTCGTCGTCGTTTTCATCGTCCCTCGCCCTGGGTCCGTTTGGTTCTTAATTAATTGTTAATGACTGGTCACACACGCAACGATGGCCCAGCATCCATTCGAAGAGCTTCCAGATCCCCCGATCGTCGCTCTGTCTCCCTCCCCCACCTTCTCCATCGCCGCTCCCTTGTTTTAACGGCTCTTTCCGGCGGCTTTAAACGATTTTTCATGTCACTATTTGAATATTTCTCATTTTCCATGATTTTTTCGATTCCGTTTCCTTCGCTTTTTCCCCACTTTTTGTTCTTAGCCATCGTTTGTTTTCGTTTTTTCTACTTCAGTTCTTTGTTTGTTTTTGTTTTTCTCAATTTTTTTTTTTGTTATTTCAAATATTTTTTCTTGATTCAAATTTTATTTTTTTCTTGGTTAAATTTTTTTTATCAAAATTTTTTTCTTGATTCTAATTTTATTTTGACTATTGTTTTTGGTTTTTTTTTTGAATATGTTTTTGTTTTTATTTTCTTCTCGTCTACCGTTCTTTTAATTCGAACATCGTCTTGTTTGTTGTTGTTGTTATTATAATTTTTATTTGTATAATTAATTAATTTGACCACAACTAATTGGCCTGGCTCGCTCCCGAACGACCGTGGTAACGACGAGTCCCCTGGGTCCGGACTCGGCAGGGTTCAATTTAATGTTTAATGACCTTCGACACTTGGAACCATTTAGTTATGGTGTATTGAGGTGTTATTATTTATTTTGTTATAAATAAAATAATATATAAATTTATTTTTAATTTTTAAAAAATTATTTTAGAATTTCGTTTTTCTACTTTTTTATTAATATTTACTATTTAGATTATAAATTTTATTAAAATTTAGTTTATAAATTTCAATTATTTTTATTTGATTTGAATAATTTACCTCGAATCGATATTTGTTTTAATAACAATTACTAAGAATATCTTTTTATATTTCCATAAAAAATGTATTTGATATAAAATATAAATAAAAAATAAATATATCTGATTTTGTAGAAAACGTTCAGGTTTTTTAATTTTTTGTTATATAACAAAAATAGTTTTAATTATTGTATTCAGCACAAAATCCATTCTTTCATACAAAGAACTCGACTCCGAAAGCACCTTGTAAAAATATTGTAATATTCCACTGATAATAGTCATGAACTCAGGTATTTGCTCCCCTTCCTTCAGCACTCAAGCTCCAACTACGCTCACCCACCGCCACTTAATGAATCACCGCACTCGTCGCGGTCATAAAGGCAAACGCCGCCACAGGCCGAACCCCAGCCCAGTGTCCACTCTTTCTTATCGTTCAAGGGATTTTTATGTTTTCTGATCAAATAGCATTTATTGTTTCTTTCCTGCGGACAAAACGCTTCGCTATTGACACAACTGAGTGTTGTCCAAACCGCGCAATGGACGGAGAGATGGAGAAATTGACGTACAAATAGACAAACAAAGCGCGGAAAGACAATGCATCCGACCCGTGACATGTCACTCGGTGTGGAGAAGGAAGGGTGGGAAGAAGGAAGGGGGGGGGAAGAAGGAAGAGGGAAGAAGGAGGGGGGAAAAGAAGGAGTTGGAGGTTGAGGTTGGGGTGTTTAAGAAGCGTTTTAAAACCACAAACGATCGAGAGTCAAAAACCCACAAAAAAAAATTAAAAACCAAAAACAAACAAAAAAATAAAAAGAAATCAAAACCAAAAAAAGAAAAATAAAAAATTTCAAACCAAAAAAAAAATCAAACCCAAAAAATCAAAACAAAAAATCAAACTAAATAAAATCAAACCAAAAAAAATAAAAAAATAATTAATACCAAAAAAATCAAACACAAAAATATTAAGCGAAAAAAAAATCAAACCAAAAAATAAAAACTTTAAAACAAAAAAAAACATCAAACCAAAAAAATTAAAACAAATTAAAATAAAAAACTAAAAAAATCAAACAAAAAATTATAAAACCAAAAAAAAAAATCAAAACAAAAAAATACAATAAAATCAAAACAAAAAATTGAAACTAAAAACAACGAAAACAAACAGTCGGACAGACAGAACGACACACACGACGTGTACACAAAAGCGGCGGACATGAGCCATCAATTCTGACATCACTCGACATTGGGGTGGGGGAGTTGACAGAGTGGAGGGAGACAGATGAAAGGAGTGAAGGAGACAGATGAAAGGAGTAAGGGAGACGGAAGAAAGGAGTGAGGGAGACCGAAGAAAGGGGTCTGGAAAATCGGTGGATTCGGTTGCTGGGTCTTTGGGTCGATCGGTCTTTCGTGTTCGAATTCGCTGCGAGTGCACAAATTGACATTTCGGGTGACATAATTGGGATTTTCCGTCCGTCCGTCTGTCCGAAAGTGTGTCTGTCTGTCCGAAAGTGTGTCTGTCTGTCTTTTTGTCTGAAACATAGTCCGTTTATCTCTCTGTCCGTTCAATGATTGTCTTTCCGAACGTCCGGCCGAATGAATGTCTGTCGATGCGTTCGACCGATTGAATGTCTGTCGATCTGTTCGACCGAATGAATGTCTGTCCATCGGTACACCCAACTATCTGTCCCTCTGTGGACAGTAAGCCCCCAAAAAAACAACAATAACAACTACCATGAGCTTCAGAAATGTGACAGGCAACGCGTCGCCCGTCACGGACTCGAGGAAACGACGACGTCGACAACGACGGAAAGCTACAAATCACGACTTAAGCGACTCCGGTTGAGCTTAAGTAAGCACGCTGCTTCTACGACCCCCAACTCCTGAACGTATGAAGGGCTCCTGGTGGGAGGTGGGCGTGGCAGGCAACAAACACTTAAGCTCTGCGATAGCGCAAATGAAAGAAATGCGTTTAACAATGGCTTTCGATGGGGATTAATTATTATTATTGTATTTGTTGAGATTGTGGTATTGGTAAAGGAGTTATTGTTGTTGTTATTTTGTTTTTCATATTTTGGTTTGCTATCATTTTTGTTATTGTTATTTTTGTTATTATTATTTTTGTTATTATTATTTTTCTTATTGTATATTCCCCCATAGTTGTTTTTATAAATGCTTCTGTTATTATTGTTACAATCATCAATATTGTGTTGTTGTTGTTGAAATTCTTACCTCGGCATCTGTGGATTGTTTAATTGCGAGAACTTGTTGCCTTGTGACAAGTTATCACTTGATACTTCGACGACTTGACACGATCTGAGATCCAATTGAAACCCTTCCTCCAAACCTTTGGAAACTTTCTCCTGATAAAATACTTTTCCTTTTCAGGTGGTCGTGGAAGGTGGTCCAGAGAACTCAGGTGGAAGAGAAACACATTTAATTTTTTGAAAAAAAAATAACAGATATTTAAAAAAGTTTGAAATATTAATAATAAAATAAAAATGTATATAAAAAATAAAATTAAAAATAAATAAATAAAATTAAAAAAATTGTAAAACACCGAATTTTTCTACATTTTTTGCTACAACGTCCTTCAGAATAATTACCTTAAATTAAATGAAGTTGTAATTATTTTCAGAACTGTCGGTAACGGTCTTTTTTTATAGGTTTGTTATTTTCTTACCCAGACCTCCCATTCCGAAATAGCGATATCTCGAGAGATCCATTCGTTCATTACACATGCCATCGATCATCGGTGTCACATCCCATCGACTTCGAGGACCTTCAACCGAACTAAAAACCCCTTCATCCAAACTATATAAAACCCTTTCATTCCTCTCCCGACCCAAGCAAATTCACTCAACTCCTGCATCGACTGCATCTCACTTCTGGTCACCATTTTTGCAACTACATCTCTGTCTCTCTGGGCACCTGCGCTACTTCCCGCCCTCTTTGCCACGCCCGCCCCACTCGACCAGCGACTGCTGCCCTCGGTCGTAATTACGCATTCGACATCGCGCTTCATTGAATAATGTGAATAAATTAATTAAATTACGTTTAAGAGGCTTCGCTGCCAACACTTTCCGCCATGGCTCATCGCCTACCGCTTACGCTTCTTCCTCTCCTTCCATCATTCGCTTCACTCCTCCATCCCTCCATCGTTCATTTTCTCTCCCCTCCTCTACATGATCGACGATGTCGCCTCATTCGATTTTTATTTTTCGAATTTCAGTCTCGTTGTAGATCGATGCGAACGATGGGAGGGCGTTGGCGAAGAGAAGCGAATCGGGGACAAATGAGTGAAGGAGAGAGAGGAGGAGAGAGGGGGAGAGGAGTGAGAGACACAGGAGAAGAGAGAGAGATGGGCAGATGATGTCCTTCTTCGCACGCCTCGGTCTCCGGGCGCGAGGAAACACGGCCGCTCACACCGATTGGGCCACCCAAAAAGATCGCCAGAGCAATAGCAGCAAATGCAACAAAATCAACAACAACATGGAGAACGACAACAACAAGACAAACAAGAACAACATGAACAACGACAACAACATGGACAACAATTCCAACAACATCGACATCGTCGCATTCGATCCACTGAGCCTTCGAGTGGACAACTGATTCGATGTCCTCGTCGCGTTCGGCAGCTCCGCCTGTGCGGCCGATGCAATGTGGGTTCGAGATCCCTCCATTCCTCACTTCTCTCCTTCACTCCCTCCATCATCCCCTCCCCTGCAATCCAGACTTCCCCTCGTGAGACCCCGTGGCCGGCGTGTTTGCATTAAGTGGACGCGTTAATTACGTTCCGCAGCTTCGAGCGCAAAAATGTTAATTAAGCGATATTTTCGGCACGTTCGGAGGGATGGAGGCAGAGAAACATTGCTCGACTTCGACGACAACAACGAAGACGATGACAACAACAACAAGGGTAACAATAACAACAACAACAAGTCCATCATCAACTGCGACAACGACAACAACATCGTCGTCGTCGTCGTCGTCGTCGTCTGACTCGAGCTCAAACTCGTGGACTCCATCGACATCGATGCGGGCAGCAGCAGCTTCGAGGGCGAACGTCGAACACTCTCTCAACTTGTGATGGTAATTAAGTTGTTGCTCACCCTCCTCTTGACTCCTCCCCTCTGTTGCCCCCTTCATCCATTTCCTTTCCTTCCATTGCCCCTTCGTCCATCGCCCTTCCTTCAATTTCCCTTCATCCGGTCAACGATGGAAGCTTTGGGTGTGATGGGAGGAAGAAGAAGTTGAAGCGATGGCTGTAGAATAATTAGTGCGATTCGTCGGGATTTTCATTCAGTCGCCTTCAGTCGAATCCCTCACGATGTTGTCCGCCCGATACACATCCTTCTCCTCCCTCTTATTCTCCTACTCCTCCTTCATACTCTTCTTCATCTCTCCCTCTTTCACACACACATTCCTTTGGTGGAAGTTCAAGGACACATTGACGCTCACCCACATGAACCTGAACAAGTGCCGAGAGCTTCACACGTTTCTCCTGCAATCTCCTGTTTGTCTCTCCTCCCATCTGTCTTTGTACCGCAATCAACTGCGATATCTAGTCTTTTGCGATTGTGAACCAAGATTTCGATGCTCGCGGTGTTGATGATGGTCGTTGGAGTTTGTGATCATGAAGGTCGTTCTTCTCCAAACTGATTGAGGATGTTTCTGGTTGTAGGAGGCCGAGAGGTGGAAAACACACGAGAGGATCCTTGAGGTATAAAGGAATTCAGCTCACAGATCAACCCCATGAGAAAATATCATCCTATTTTCTATATCAATATCAACTTCAATAGACTAATACACAATTCATTAACCCATAGTTTCATGTTACCAACCGGAAACATAACCAAAAATCGATGGGTAAATCAATCTTAAACTGGAGAACATTTTCAAAATGATCGTCATGATTTAATTTAAAATACATTTCATTAAAAAACAACAGAATTTATTTAAAAAGTCTTTATTTCGTGTTTTTGTTTTAAAAAACCTGTTGCGAAGGTTCCAAATTGGAACTTGAACCCACCATGGACAAGACACCAACGACATCATCAATATTAATTGTTGTCTTTTTGGGGAAAGACCAGATCAGACCAAACCAACAGAGACATATGTCTGTATGTTGATCTACACGTTGGTGTTTTTTTTGTTGTTGTATAGCTAGGTAAATAGAATTCCCTTTAAACGATTCCAACATTAATCACATTCGTTTGCTGTCACTTTAAATAAACACTTCATTAATACCGATCATAGACACCTCGATCGATGCCAGAGTCAAACTAACAGAGTAACTACATACAAGAACAACAGTAACATCGACACCAACAACAACATTATTACATTGTTGTTTACAGAAGTCTCTCTCCTTCACCTCTTTTCCCTTGCTTCCTGAGCTGTGTTTATTTTAATCAGTCGCACAGGTTGAACGCAGCTCGTTTGCAGATCCCGAGATTTACGACTTTCGATCCGGATGACTTTTTCCTGTTGTTATACTTGATATTGCTCCTGTTGTTGTTGCTATTATTGTTGTTGGATGTCGCTATTGTCATTGTTGAGGTTGTCATAGAAATTGTTATTGTGGTTTCTATTGTTGCTGTTTAAATTGCTTTAGGTAAACAAATCGATATCAAAAAATATCAATAAGTTTTAGATATTGGAAAAAAAAATTATTTTTTGAATTTTGTTAATTTTAATTTTATTCAATTAAAAAGTGAGATTATTTGACAAAAAAAAATATTATAAGTAAAATAATTTTAATTATAATACATAGGTATGCTTTTTTTACTTATATTATTTACAATTTATAATTCCTATAAAAATATTAAAAACTTTTTTTAATATTGTTTTTTTCATTTTATACATGTATACTTTTAAAATTTATATTGTTTTGCATTAAGATAATTATTTTTTTTATTGATATATTTTCTTTTTATTTTAGTTTAAGTTTATTCACAATTTTCTATATTTTATGAATTTCTATAAACTATTTTTTTTGTGCACTCAATTTCTTTTTCCATTTTTCTTTTTTTTTGTATTATAAAGTATTTTTCTTTATTAAATGTTTTCTTCCTTTTCTTTCTTGTTTTCTTGCTATTTCTCTTTTCCTCCTTTCGATACATTTTTCATGTTATTTTCGTACTCAGATACTTAAATCGCGCTGTTGTTGTTTCCTTTGTGGTTTTCACTGTTACAGTCGGTGTTATTGTTATTTTTCCCCCCACTGGTTGTTGTTGCTTTTGCCCTCTCGAAACACACGTCACCACAAGGAAAACCATGTAAACAACACTGCAGCCGCATCCTTTCATTACCCTAGGCTCCCGCTTTCCCCACAACGATTTCATTCATTTCTTTACTGATTCTTTCTTTTCATTTTTACCTTTCTATCTCACTATTTCTCTTTTCTCTCTCACTGTCTCTTATCTCGCTCACTCTCTCATTTGTTATTCACCTCTTTGTCTCGCAATCTCTCCCTCTCTCTCTTTCTCTCGCTAAGGGACTCGTGTAAATCGCAATGAATGAGTTTTGAAATTTGTTTACATTTTGCATGTGTTTATTTCAATGTGTTTTTACTCGTCTTCCTCATTGTTGTTGTTGTTTAAAATTGTTGTTGTTATCATTTGTATTGTTGTTACTATTGTTGTTGTTATTGTGACTCTTGTTATTGTGACTCTTGTTATTGTTACTCTTGTTATTGTTGCTATTGTGGTTTTTATAGCCACTGTTATTGTTGTTCTTACATCCAACATGTTGATTCATTTAAGCATCCTTCCTTCCCCCACCTACACCAACCAACCAAAGCACCAACCAAATAAAGAACTGTTCTTCGAAAATAACTCATCCTTCACACGTCCCATGACCGCAAAAAAATATACACAGAGAAAACCTCACTCAAGCCCTCCGCCGACATCCCGAAGGTGACGAAAAATCGAGCTAACATTGAGAATGATCGGGGTTCAACAGACGATACCGTGTTTATTTGTTCCCGTGGATTCCAGAGAACAATGAGGAAATCGTGGAGTTCTTGAGAAATCTGAGAAATTCATCGGCGTTCAGGTAAAGTCGATTGAAGCTATAAAAGGAATATAAAGAAATATGAATGAGATATCATTTAGTATAGAGAACTATCGGAAGATTCGATGGACCACACTCAATATAAGAGGTATCGGTTTCTCACGACTCAGGGCATCCTCGTTGAGAATTCCAGCATCTCAACGCAGGATAACTCCCAAATCCGATTAGATAGTGATGATCATCGTGAAAACGCACATCATCTGAAGATGCTAAAATCCTTTTTAGGTTCTCTGAGCTCAACAAGTATTTCGGTATCTTAATGAAAATTCTCCACGAAGCTTTCGGTCTCCCTCTCTCTCTCCTTACTAGCCATTTTGCAAAATTATCCTACCACGATCTCCTTCTCTTCTCCCATCTGAACATCATCACCATCGGCTTCATCACCCTCGCCTCCATTCGCCCATGCGTCGTCTAGTTGTTGCTGTCTGTCCTCCTCTTCATACTATCTATCCTCCTCTTCTTTCTTCTTTTACCACTTCTTAGTCTGCTTCTACTACTTCAACTCCTTCTAGAAGTGCTTCAAAAGTCTTATCTTATCGGAGGATTTTAATTTTTGCTTTATTACAAGCCAACTACCGAGTCGACTCTCGGCCGTTGGTTCGTCCCTTGTTAGGGGCCGCCAGAGGCTGGCAGAAGGTGTCGGCGGGACTAGACTCAGGTCGGTGTTGTTGCTGTTGTTGTTTTAGTGGTTCGCCTGGTCATCAGAGGCGCAACGCAAATATTTTAATTAACGCAATATTTGCACAAAATACACTCTAAAGTAGCGAACATTACAAGGCCAGGAGGCGCTAGATAACGACTCGGCACCGACACTTGCTGTCTGTCTTTGGACTTCCTCCTTCTCACTCGATTCTTCTTCTATCTCTCTTTAGGTCCCCTGAGTATTCCTCGATCCTCATATTCTCCCCCGATCTTTCTCGCGATTTGTCTGTCGGTCTACTGTGCTGACTGGAATCTTAGATAGACATGCAGATACCGCATCTCAACGGAAGGGAGCGCATCGGCATCGGTCGCTCGCCGCCTCGACGTCGTCGATCGGTTGCCTCCCTGGTCATCGGCGGCCAATGACGCTATCGCGGCGTAAACATGGTCAGCGCCATCGTGTGGTTCCGATCGCTACTTCACGCAATGAGGCAACGACGTCGACGTCGAGGGGCGTGGAAACCCTTTCAATTGGGATGGAAAGACGAAGTTGGAGAAGGAAACAGAGAGAGTGAAGTCTTGGAGTCGGCGCCGAGGTCGTTCCTTGGGTGCTCTTATCGCACTTTTGTAGTGCAGTGCGATTTATCAAAGTTAACATAGACTTTTAGCTGCTCGGCCGATATCTCGGCGACGGCGAACGATATCTTCGCCACTGTGGAGACGATATCTCTCAGACTGAAGCCGAAGAATCTTATTCTTCCCCCTCTCACTCGTCGTCGTCCCTTTGAATTCTGGCTGCGCATGAGCAACGAATCGCATCCGTAGCCGTTCAAGAGAGAGCGATCCGGAATAAATCATTTTCTTGTTTCTTGGACTCCGGGTTGGGGCTCTCAAATGAATTTTATCACCAACCGATATCTGGCCAATGATATATCTTTCGGAATTGATGTGCGTGTTGCTGCTGCTGATGTTGCTTGCTTGGATTGTTGTTGTTCTTGTAGAAATTGTTGTTGTTGTTTCTGTTGCAATTGTTCGTATCCTTGTTGCAACGAAGTGAGATAATTTTATGATGTACAGCGGCGGACATAATTTACGGCGGACACGCAGCCGCTGATTACTTTCCAACAAGAACTTAAAGAAGGTGTCGTGGTGGAGATAATCAGTCAGACCGTCTGTCCGTTGCGAAAGAGCCAGCAAGGGTGAGACAAAGTCTCGTTTGGGATTCCGCACATTCCCATGTATTCGATACAATGTCTCTCTAGAGAGTTTTAGTCACGCAAAAAGTACCCCAACTTTCAGAGAATAACCTGAAGAACCCTCGAGTTCACCTACAATCGATTAGTTTTAATGGAAATTGGTTTTTTTTTACAGCTGGAACTGAGTTCATTTGAAATGCTGCAAATGCAGCAGCGGAAAATTATAAATTCATCAATTAAAAGTGATGATACCGATTAGAAATGTTTTTAATTTCCCCCCACTATAAATCATAAACGCATAAAATCCAGTCGCAATCAGTAAATTATTCTGGTTCCCACTTTGTTGGAAACATGCTTCTAACAGGGATGAGTGAAGCTCTTAAAATAAATCCTCTAGTACAATCAAATGCGAATCATTATTCTTAATCAGAACGAGTTCTTTCGCGGCTAATGACAAAATACGTAAGTAAATTGCGGATCAGTGTTTAATTCTGCTTCCGGATGACCCAATTGCCACGCCCCTCATCTTCCTCCCCTCCACTCGGCAGCGCGATGACGATTTGAACGCACGGCGAATGCAAGAAAGGAAATCAATGCAAATGAAATGGAGTGGAGTGGAGTGAAGAGCGATATCCTGTTGCGGAAGGGAAACCGGAGAACTGGTTCCATTATTATTTTCGCTCTTAGCTTTGATTGAACTGGATGCCCGGCTCGTTATCGCTTCGAAACTAGAAACGGAAATCGCATCGAAGTCGCTTCATGAGCGGACTCATTATTCATTATTCTGCATCATTCGATTGTCTCTGATGCTGCGCCTCAATCGCTGACGCCTCTCTTCGATCGTGGATGCCTCACTTCGATCGTGGATGCCTCGTTTTGATCGTGGATGCCTCGTTCTTCGATCTGCGACGCTCTGACGCATCGTTCAACAATTAATCGAAAGAATCCACGATCCTTCAACCGACTTGGCGCGGTGCAGAGCTGTCAGAATGATAGAAAATTCGCATTACTCAGCGTTATGAAGCCAACGATCTTCACTCACTCACAATTATAACTGAGACTCCTCATGGAAATCTCCTCTTTCCTCATGGAAATCTCTTCTCTTCATGAAATTCTCATTCCTAGTAGAAAAATCATCTATAGTCTCTGCAGTTTCCCTGGTATGGGGGGCGTATTTCTATGAGACGGAAATCTACGTAGCAGATCTGTCGAAAATCCAATAATTAAATATCCTATCCAAAGTACAGTAGCAAATGTCGTACAACCACTCGATCGAACAACTGTCTCTACACGAGTCTAACAAACGAGATATCATCGTAATCATCTCAAACTTCATCCTGTTTTCGGTGATTATTATGGTTATGATATGATCATAATGAATATCATTATAGTCTTATTCCGCTAAAATAACATCATTTATTTCCTTCGACATCGTCATCCTTCTATTCATCATCATCCTCGATGTCATCCTCATCATCTAAATCATCATCACCTTCATCATCATCATAGTCATCATTGTTGGATGTAGTGAAACCGGCAATAATTGTGCAACGAATAAATAAAACATTTCTTAATTTGTGATATTTTCATTTCATATTTGTTGGACATGTCGCGGTACCAGATACGACAACCACGGCCAAGAGACCGGACCATGCCCGATCAACTAGTGGACCAACATGCAGACCAGCAAACAACCTGCAGCGGCCACAATTGCAGCAACAAAAACACCTACAACAACACTACCAACAACAACGACAACGACAGGCAATATGAAGTAGCCAGCAGCCAACAGCAGTAGTAGATAACATCCAACATACCAGAGAACCCACCTCAACCCACATGACGATGAGGCCGTCCAGAAGCGACCGCGACGACGACTAGGATGAAGACCACGACGACGATGATTCCTCTTCGCAGACTTTCGTTCGTTCTACGTTCGTGGAGTTATCTTCTCCTTCCACTTCTTCGTGTGTTGTCTGCGGAACCAATCCAAATGGTGGAATCATCAATATTAATCCAAGTATTCGAGTCGCTAATGCTGGATCCGTTGTTGTTGTTGTTGCTGCTTTTATTGTGTGTTAGGGAACTGTCGTAGGTGCACCATTCCATAGCATACCATACCATAATACACATGCTCCACCAACTCTATCTTGAGACAGAGTACGCGAACTTGGGGAAGAAGCAAATATTATTGCTTATCTGTGGCCCTGAACCACTTCATCATCGCACAAATTCAATGTAAACGTAGTTGGCAACTCACGCATCGGGGGGTCGGTCGGGTGATTCTCTGAAAAAGAGATGTTATGGCATGTCCTGATCTTGGTTCGATGGAAGAGGGGTGGAAGATCTCGTGGGTCCTAAAAGCACTTTTTAATGGAGGTGATCTTCAACCAACGAATGTGTCGATGGGAGGAAGAAACGAGGACAAGAAGAGGCAGGAATAGGGAAGGTAATAAGAAATAAAGGAATGGTAATTAAAACTGCTTCTATCTCTATCAAGGTGTTACCGTTTTAGCCATAAATCTACCTTCTTTAACCTTTCCTACTCTCCTTCCTTTTCATCATATTCTATCAATCTATTACCTAAAAGTTGCTACCAGGATCTCGTTCTTTCGAAGAATCTCTCCAAACAAATGGCATTCCACATGACCATTTGAATATGACCAGCGACTCCTCACCCTCCATCCTCCTCCTCCTCTTCACCAACCCAACGATTACACGCGTTGCAACCAATTTACGTCACTCCGAATGTAGGAACTCCAGCCACGGCCACGGTCACTTCCTGCTGCCGTAGACGATCGCAACGATCGTGGATGACGGCGGCGATCGCGGTTCGGCATCATGTGGTGGCGGTGCCGAAATTTATTACAATCCACGCGAAGCCCCAGTCGAGACACCAGGCTACGCATTCAACCATCCATCGATCGATCGATTCTTCTTCTCCACCTCCCTCCCACTCTTCTCACTCTCTCTTCATCCACAATTGTGAAGAGTGCGTGGCTGAGGGCTCGATAGGAGTCGCTTGGTAGTCGAAATCATCGTCGTCAGCAGCAGCAATAGCATCATCATCAACTGCATCATTGGAGAAGCTGCGACGCCCTGATATGCCATTTTGATAAACTAACTGCTGGCGAGTCGAGGCGACTCCGATGCCTCCTGGGGCTGCACCATGGACTGCAAGAGAAGGGCTTCCTTTCCACTATACTAAAGCTAGTCTTCCTTGCCTCCTTCTCCTCCTTTTGAACAGAGGCTGAGTTGAGAAGAGGGCAGACAAAGAGTAGAGATAAAGGGAAAGAAGAGGTGTATAGAGAGCAAAAAGAGGCTTCCAGAGGGAAGAAAAGAGAGCAACTGAGGTAAATCCCAAGAGAAAAAAAACATCCGAGTCGCTTCTTTGCATTTCTGGAGCATTTTCTTGCTTTGCTAATCTCGTTGGGAGCGATTTATTAAAATGTTTGCCTAAAAGTACTGCTCAGTCATTCAGACGAGACGAGGTCGCCGTGGGGAGGGAGAGAGACAGACAGACAGAGAGAAAGAGATTAGGGCTAGAGATTAGAGAAATGATGCATTAGTGGCTTGCATTCGGTGCGCGCTTGAAGAGCGAAATTGGAATCGCAAGTCGGACAAAAGCCAAGCCCTGCTGAACCACATCTTGATAGGCCAACAAAAAGAACTCCAGAGCTTCAGACACAGCCCAAAGGGATACCGACAGCTAGACGAGGAAAGAGAAAGACAGAGAGAGAGGGAAGGGAGGAGGTTGTGCGATAGGGAAAGAGAGATTGAGGGAGTCCGTGGTGGAGCTGGCATTCAAATGCTTCCAGATGAGGATGATTTACCAAGTTCTCCATCGCCACCAGAGATTCCTCAATCTAGGTTCGGTTTTTGCTAGTGAATACTTCGCATGCAAATAGTAGGAGAATCTCTACTTTAGAGAATAGTAGAAGAATCAGAAAAAGGGAAACCATTTCAGTATCTCTTAACGTTATCTTTCGACCCGTCGCGTTCCCTCTCACTCTCTCGTGTCCAATTGTGCGTCTCTGATGTCTGCTGTTGATTTTCTCCGCAGGTTGCACCCTGCACAGCAGCAGCAATGGAAGCAGCAACATCATCAGCGGCAACATCAGCTCGGCACCAGTCCATATGGGTTCGACATTTGTTGGCTGCGATTCACGCGATAACTCGGAATTGAATTGAGTGATGCCAAAACGAGGTAACGCGAGTGGTCCAAACAAAAACCATAAGGGTTCGTTTGTCCAAAAGCATGACTACTTATGACTACTAATGACTGTGGGGCAAAGAGGGGGAAAGATACAGGAATATCATCTATATATCATATTCTATGAGAATTAAAAATGTCCAGAAGATCATGAGTAAAAAATAATTATAATGAATTATTTTTTTTTATTTTCTTTCTAGAAAAATAATCCGATTAATGAGGTATATAATAAAAACTGATGATGTCTGAAAACTAATCGAAAAAACTCTAAAAGATATTTTGCGCGAAGTCCAACTCATATCTTGACCACTGTGCAGTAATGTTGGCGGGTGCTGATCGTTACAACAACTACTAGACTAGACAACAACAACAACATCATTGGCAACAACAACAACAACAATATGAGAACAGCAGCCGCCGCCGCCACATCCTTCTTCAAAAATCGAGTGGTATTTAGTGCTCGCACAACGAGAGCGATGACTATTTCTAGAGCTCACATCAGAGCAACAACAATGAGAAAGATCAGAAGGTGACTAGTAGAACAATAATAACAACTACAACAATGATATCAGCAATAACAACAGCACCAGGTACAATAACAATAACAACAACAATCTGTTGCAGCTTCTTTCAACGCGAGCAAAGAGAATCGAGCACGCGTGCGCACACAAAACACGGTGAGTGGTGGTGGCTGCAACAGTTGCTGCCGGTGCTGCCAGCAACAACAACAACTACATCATATCCAACAACAACAACTACTATGATAACAATAACAACAACTAATATAATACAACAAAAATCACTACTACTATGATCAACAACAGCAACAACAATAAGTAGAGCAACAAAAATGAAATGTTTTCAAGCGCCTTGTTGTAACTTTGGATGTCTTCGGTAGTGTTGTAGTTATTGTTGTTGTTGTTGTTGTTGCTGTCGTCGTTGCAGGTTGCTGCTGCTTCTGCTGACGGTGTTGTTGCTTCTGTTCTTATTGTTGTTGTTGTTTTTCTTATTGTTGTTATTATTATTATTTTTGTTCTTGTTGCTTCAAAATCGCTCGAGGTGAACAGATGCATTCCGACTGATAAAGAAAAATCTCATATTTTGTATTTTTTTCATTATTTTTATTTTTGTTGTTTTTGCAATTTTTGCTCACTCTCCTCTGGTCTGATCCCTCGTCCGTCCCACTTCGACTAAGAGACGAGTCGAGAGATGGGGAGGAACCCTACCGAGTACCATCATCCGTTGCGAAGGTCTCGGTCGCGCCGACTCGATCTGGACTCTGTCTTTTGCCACTCGGCGCAATTTGAAGCGCGTTATCGCTGCGCGACCGCATAAATAATGCAGCTTAAAGAGCAGGTTGACGCCTCCGAGAACGCATGCGTTCGAACTGAACAAAATAAAGAACAAAAAACGAACAGAACCAAACCAAACTGAACTGAACCGACTGTACTGTCAATTTGCGGTCAGAAGGAGTCGGACTCAGACGGTAGAGCTATTGAAGCATCCGCTCTTGTTCGCCTCCTCCGGTCTCCTCCTCTTTCCGCCTTCCGTTCCAACTTTGTTGTCCGCTGTGGGTCTGCGCTCGCCGTCAACAGTTGGTCTCTTGGTCTTCGAGTTAGTTATGGAGAGGAAGGAAAGACCGACCCAGTATCAGCAGGAACAGCAAGTGCAGCAGGATCACAACGAAGTCTTGATTTTAGCGACTAGCTTTTAGAGAAGAAGCTTTTTAGCATCTTGACTAACTTTGTGATCAAAATTGTTTGAACAGTCCTTCTTAAAATCCATCTTCTTGAGATAAATCCCTATTTTTATTATAACTATTCAAATTTATAGAAAAAACTACAATTATATGAAGATTCCAGCTTTTTATAAATTAGTTAGCTTCTAGGTGCTTATCTTATTCTATTATCATATTCCTATAATAAGAACTCTAGCATGTCAGAAGCTGACTAGCTTTCATAAGCTATTCTTAAAAACACCAAAATTATATGTGCTATTTTAAACTACATAAATTCTAAATCAATAACCCCTATCAAACTCCTCGGTTCCGTGCACATGTTGAAAATTCCACACGTTCACGAGCATAAGTAGTCCCTACGTCACCGTTGGGCACACGAGCTGTAACAGCAGCAAAAAGAATAACAACAACAGCTATATAATCCAATAATAACAGAGGAGGTTGTGTCCAAAGAGGGACGCATTAAGAGCCAACCTCCGTCGATCGGTGGGGACCATATGTGGAGCCGACGTTTGCGTTACCGAGAGCAAGACCAAGGGTGAGACGAAGACCAAGGCTGAGACCAAGATCGAGGCTGAGACCAAGGCTGAAGCTGAGACCAAGAACGAGGCTGAGACCAAGGCTGAAGCTGAGACCAAGGCTGAAGCTAAGACCAAGGCCCAGGCTGAGACTACGACCAAAACCGAGAACGCGACCCAGGAGCAGCCGCAACAACAACAACAACAACGAGGAAGAGGAGGATGACAACAACGGCGACTGCGATGACGATGATGACGGCAACGGCGATTCCACAGTCACTACTGGGCTTTGGCGACGACTGTGCCGAACCGAAGGAGAAGAGAGAAAGGGTGTAGAGAAGGATGCAAGAGGGAGGGCGTAAATAAGGATGAAAGGGTGAGGAAGTGGAGAAGGATGAAAGGGTGAGGAAGTGGAAGAGGCAAGAGAAAGAGAGAGAGAGCGAGAGTGAGGGAGGAGGCGAACTCAGACCCTGTGGAGGACGCAACCGACGAACGATGGAGTTAATAAAAATTGCAATGTTTTGATCATTGATTAAATATTATCATTGTTGTTGTTGTCGTTGTCCTTACTTCTGCCGTTTATTTGTTGTTATTCTCCATATTGTTATTGTTTTCCTAATTGTTGTTATTCTCCCATTCTCCCCACTGTTGTTCTTGTTAGGGTCTTTGAAATTAAGTTGGTTACGTTTTCAACCTGTTGTTCAAAGAAATTCACAGCGCGTTTCTGTGGTTACGATTCCTTCTCTTCTTACTGTTTGTTGTTGTTGTTGTTGCAATGTTATTTATACGACATCGCCTCCGATCGGTTGTAAATCACAATTAGAAATATTTTAATTAACGCTTTCAATGCAATCGTTTGGACTTTTTTTTTGTACATTTTCCCTAGGGATGAAGAAGTTTCCACTATAGTGTTTCGTGTATTTATTTTGTTTGCATGATCCGATCTTCTTGTACAGAATTGTAGATGGGTATTTTAGCTTTAAATGGCCTTATCTCATGGTATTTTGCGGCTGTCGCAATGGGTAAATATAAATATTTATGGTATATTCAGTATCTTCATATCTTACCACTTAAATAGATGGTTGGAGTAATTATTTATGGCACTACCAACTGAGTTTACTATAGATATATTTTAAAATCTATTATAAAACCTGGTAATACACCTTGGATCAACCCACACCAATCTCTAACTGAGGTTTTAAAACCTTGTTGACTTCTGAGTTCTGGTTTCAATACCATCATTTGTACAAGAAACAAACTTGACTCCGATCTGATGAAGATATCGAGCAAATGATCTTCCCTTTCTGAGTTTAATTATTGCAAATATACTGCACGAAAATATGAAATAATTTACGACTCATAAATTTCTTCTCTTCAAATTGCCTTCCAACGTAAAGGAGTCGGATTGGTTTTCGTAATTGTTTTTAATGGTTCTATAACAATGTATACATAAAATCGCATGATTGTATCAATTTCAGCTTCCTTAATGATGAGTTCTTTACACTAAGGTGATTATTTCCTGTATTATTGGCCAAAAGATGAGCTTAATCAAGGTAGAAAGAAAACTCGATTGATGCCATTAAAAATCTCGATAACATTTGTAAATGAAGATATTATTCTTAATTACTTTGCAATCATCTTTAAAGAGATCATCTCGATTTTCACTTCCATCTTCATTTCTGCCACCTGAAATTCTTTCTCAACTAAATACACCTTTAGTTAGTTTGGAGAAGTTATTCTAATCGAAAAACCATTAACGTTGGTCATTACCAAATGAATCCTTAAGAAGACATCACAAGAATTTATCTTCATTCATTATGACTTGCCCATTAGGAAGGCTTTCCGACAAAGATCGTATACCACAAATCTCGCATAGTCCGAAGTTAGCGCCTCGTGGTTAGTTCGAGGCATCTGCTTTAGCCAAGATAGACTATTATCGTCAACATGCATCCGTCCAGACCGAAAGAACGAAACGACCAACAGACAGATATTCCTATATATATATGTATGTAGGTTGTGGTCATAAAAATCTGCATATTTCTCATAAAACATGAAATGAAAACTCAGGGGGAAAATATCTTATCATACAGTGACAATGGATGGATTACCACAAATACATTCACATCCATAGACTTCTGTGAATGTTTATGGTACATGTCTATGGTTGATATATATATTTCATGTATATGTCTGGGTTTATTATACACGTCCTGTGTTTATTATATATGTCTTCGTTTATAGTATATATAGAGAAGATATAGAGAGAATGCAATCGTGATGAATGTGTCGAATGTCTGCTAAAATGCCAAATTGATTTTATGACAACAACAACAACTTGCAACAAAAATATCTTTCAGCAAGAAAAAAAAAATCTTGCAGCAACAAAAATATCTTACAGCAAGAACAACAACAATATCTTCCAGCAAAGACCAACAACAATATCTTCTAGCAAGAACAACAACAATATCTTCCAGCAAAGACCAACAACAACAATGAGCAGCCACCACAAAACGTTGACCATAAAAATGAGAAAATTGTTTTCTCGAGGCTGCTTCTCGACTCCTCTTCCTTCTCCTCCCGAATTATCCTAAAATGCTTTCCCATGTGAAGTCTCTGGTCTGGAGTTTCTTCTTCTCATTCTTCTTAATTTTTTATTATTATTTTTCATTTATATTTTTCACTTTTTTCATTTATATTTTTCCAGTTTTATTTTATTTTTTCCATTTTTCTTTTATTTTTTCCTTTTTATTTTTTCATTTTAATTTTCTTATTTTTATTTTTCCGTTTGTATGTTTTCATTTATATTTTTCCATTTTTATTCTTTCATTTTTATTCCTTCATTTGTTATGTTTTCATTTGTATTTCTCTGTTTTTATTTTTCCATCTCTTTTTTTTCCATTTTTATTCCTTCATCTTAATTTTTCCATTTGTATTTTTTCAATTGTCTTCTTTCGTTTTTATTTTTTAATAACGATCGTCTTAATGGACTCGAATTGGCGGCCCATAAAAACGCCTCGCACTTTGAGCGCTCTATTTGGCCGAATGTCGTAAACGTTAACTTGGCCAGAAGAAACCAAGCCAATGGAGGAGAAGGATATTTTTTTTTTGTTCTTCATTTTATTTCTGCACATTCATTCACTTGCAATAAAAGCGATCCTCATGAAGAAGAGAGCTAAATTTGCCATAGGCTAGGACTACGAGAATATCACGAAAGGAGAAAATAAAAGCAACAGGAAGGTTTAGGACCAGGAAGAAGAGAGTTCAGAATGAAAGATGATGCCTACGGTTAGATCAAGACCTCACCACAAATGAGCCAAATATGGATCGTGCATCGAGTGAGCGCTTTGGAAGGAAATTATTTTATTGATCCGTCATCTTAATGTGATCCATCCGCCAGCAATTAGAAAGGTGTCGATCTGGAATTTCTGATCTCATACATAGGTGGAAGAAAAATCAATTTCAACGATCGTGAGTTTTTCTCTTATTTCGTTAGTTCTCTTTTGTTTCGTTATTGTGGATCCTGCCTTAGGTGAATCTTTCCTTAGGCTTGACCATCGTTTCTATCGTTAACTTCTTCCTTCAGAATTATTCCCTTTCTTTTCTTTTCTTTCTTCTCCTCTCGGCTAGTATTTTCATTATTCTTTTCCTCTTCCACTCTCTGGATTTTGCAATGCGAGATTTAATGAAGTCATAAAACAACAAAAAAAAGCAAACAAATCCACTTCGTCTGCGAAGCCAACAGCAACCGATCGACCGAAAGAACGAACGAACGTCCGACGACTTCCATCGCCTCCAACACCTCAACCTACTCCTCTTCTTCCTCCTCCTCCTCCTCCTCTCTATCCACATCCTCTTTTCCTTCCTCCTCTCCTTCTTCACCACTCTTTCGCCTTCTCCACCATGGATGAATTTCGTATGGAGGGTGTTGGAAGCAGAAGACGTCAGAGAGCCGACGTCGCCGTTGGAGTCGACGCATCTGCCTCGCTGCGCCGTTTTAATTGCTGCCGCGCGCGCAACCGCAACGAGCGGCGTTTGTTTACGTCGTGTGGCAACGCCGCTCACCGCCCGTCTGTCCGTCCGGCCCCCAGTCAACGGTTGCGCCTCGTTGACGCACGGCGCTTGCCGAGATCGATGTCTGTCTCAAACTATGTGTAGAATGCATAGAGTAGAGAAAGAAGGCATCAAGAGGAGTTAAAAGAATCGAGAGGAGTGAGAGGGAAAGTATCAAAAAGAGTGAGAAGGAAATTCTCAAGTGCGAGGAGGGGGCGGTTTTTTGATGTTGTTGTTGACGCAGTTTTTATTCTTGTTGGTTTGTTAGCGAACATGTGCAAGAGTCGAGGAAATACTTCGAATGTTACAAATAATATTTCAGTTTTTAGAGCAAGAAGAAATTTAAGTTTTAGATGAGGGAGAGGAGGAGAACAAATAGTGGAAGAGGAACAAATATAGGGTAGATGAAAAAATATAGGTAGAGGAAAAAACAATAATAGGAATAGGAAGAGCTTTTCCTATGTCTGGATGCAACAATTTAATTGAAAAGAAAATGGAAATAATTTCTTCTCGTAGTGAGCTGGAGTAATTTTTAAAGAGAAGGACTAAATTTTTTTCTATCCATAATATTTTTGCAATGAAATATTTTTCAAAATTTATTAAATTTTGAAAAATAAAAATATTTGAATAACTATAAATTTGAAAAAAAAAATTATTTTCGAGAATTTGTTCCTATGTACATATATACAAAAATAAAAATCGAAAATGGGAAATTTTTCTTAAATTTTTCATATACAAGAAATGCGAAAAATAATGAATACCAAAATTGGTGAAAACCTTCAACCGTAAATGAACTCTTCCCAAACCTGAAAAAACACCTCAACCATTGTTTTCTTCATCCCATATTTCACTCTTACATAATTCTGCAATAATGCCTGCGAATTATGAGGGAAAATCCACCATTTCCATGCTCGTATTAATTAAGCGAAATAACGGTGGAGCCAAAGGCTTCACATTAAGCTATGAAGAAGACGAAGAAGCTCTGATCAAACCTACATTCGTAATATGGAGTGCAATAATAATGAAGTAAATGAAAATAAATAACAGCAAAATTCACATTCACATCAACAACAATAGCCAAGAGAGAAATAGATGAAAAAGAAGAAGAAGTAAAAGGAGGCTAATTAAATGAGTTATTACAGCTCGAGGATGCAGTTGAATTCAATTTGTAAGAGTGAGCACAAAAAAAAGAAATTTATTATTATTATTGTTGTGAGGTCGGATGGAAGAGAAATTGTGCATTGTAGAATTGCTGAAAAATACATCCACAACAAAAACAGGAAGTGGATTGTACCAAAAGTGCAATAAAACAAAAATAACAACAACAATCTTATATTAACAGCAACAAAAAACACATATAACAACGATAAAAACCACTCATATCCGCAAGGTTTGAACATTTTCTCTCGCCATCTCTTTTTTTTCTTTACCTCGCATACATAGTTTTCCATGTAGGCGAATAATGGAAAAAATATCAGAACAGAAAAATAATAATTTGAAGAGTTTTGATCTATTTCCTCACAGGAGAGAATTAGGAAAGAAACATCGGAAAAATTTAAGGTTCAGGAACATTTTAAAATATTAGCAAAGACACTAAAAGAAAATAAGATGATGAAATAAAAACTCTTTGTGTTAATGAGAAGTGTTTTTAAGAAAATTGCATTATTTTTCTTCCTGGAAAAAGTCCATCAAAAACCTGCTAAGGGTCTTCTAACTGGACTGGGACGGAAATGATGCCCACGCCTGGAATGGACGAAGCCTTTGACGTGTCTGCAAAGCTCGTAAATGTAGAGAGGGAATGATAGAAAATGAGAACGATACTAATATAAAGTGGTAGATAGAGAGAGTTGGTAATTATTTGATTATGATAATTTCACCTCTCGCAACGAAACGTGTGATGATGGCTCTTATCATCGATGGAAAAGCCATCTCGGAAGCACCAAAGGAACGACAGACAGCGAATGGATAGACCAAATGAATGGACAGACATATGGTCAGAGAGGCGTTCCAATTGCCACCTGGTTCCGTCGGTCGTCAAGGTCTTTAATAGGCGTTGTTAGAGCTGACGACATCAGGATGATGACGACGATGGTGATGACGTTGACGACAAGGATGGTGATGACGTTGACGACAACGATGTCGATAATGATGAAGATGATGAAGACGTCGTTGTCGAATGGAGGAGTTGACGACCAGTCCTAATGAGCGGCTTTTAGCGAAGATCTCAATTCGCGATATATTCGAAGAGGAAAAAGGAAGAGACTAGTTTGTAAAAGAGATCAAAAAGAGAGTGTGAAAGAGTGTGATAGTATGAATGGGAGGGAGAGAGAGACTGACGGGATATGGGGCCAATATGTGATCAGGATTAATGGACCTGAAGACGAGGTTGCTAAGGAGAGATTTGTATTAGATTAAAAGAAGTAGTCCAAAGTGAGTTTCATTGTCTAAGAAAAGGGTTTACCACTGATATTAAAAGGAAAGATAATGAAATATAAGAGAAGAGATAGAGAGAAGATAAAAAGAGATCAACAGGAAGCGATGTTGAACCCAAGCATATGTTTGAGATATCTTTAGAAGAGTTTTTCTAAAAGAATACTCACCCTCCAGAATTTTAACCAAGTCTGACGACGTCTTTGAGTCGAATCGATTTGAGTTTCTAGTTCAAGTCAGCGCTTCTTCGGTGAAATTTTCCCCTTTCGCAGGGTTTCAATAACCTAGTTCAGACGAGGTTAAGACGATGGTGACGACAAAGACTACGATGGAGACGACAAAGACGAAGACGGAGACTCGATGACGATTGCAAAACTCAAGGTAAGCGACTGGTCAAAGTCCAAGCGGCTTTTGAGCTCAGACGAGACCCAGTATCGATGGGTCGAAGCTTTTGAGGTGGGTTGGAGAAAGTAGAAAAATTTGAGGAAAATGGGGAGAAAGAAGAGAAGTAGAAGGAATGAAGAGGTCATCGTCAAACGACAAGTCTAAAAGAGGTCGCCTATGGTGGCGTCAAAATACCAAAAGAGATCAAAGAGAATGATGTAGAAAAGAATGTGCGAAAATCATGTAAGAAAATAATAAAAGAAAATAATGAAAAAAAAAGTAATCAAAGAAAATAATGAAAGAAAATAATGAAAAAAAAATAATGAAAGAAAATAGTGGAAAATAAGGCAAGAATGATATAAGGAATAGAAGAAGAAAATGTTCAAGAAGGAAAAGGAACAAATTTGAAGAGAAAGAGAGACGGAAAGAAGAAACAGCTTAAGATTTAATGAATTTTAAAGTCTTCAGTGCATTTTGTCGTTTTCATTCCACTGGTTGTTGTTGCTATTTTGTTGTAATTCTTATTGTAATTTGTTGTTATTGTTTTTTATTGTTTTTTTTATTGTTTTTTTTATTGTTTTTTGTA
The DNA here is from genome assembly GCA_017309665.1 of Coelopa frigida. Taxonomy (NCBI): domain Eukaryota; kingdom Metazoa; phylum Arthropoda; class Insecta; order Diptera; family Coelopidae; genus Coelopa; species Coelopa frigida. The sequence goes on from CM029562.1 coordinate 3,553,037, forward strand.
TTTTCTGTTGGAATTTCTGCTTTCCCTCAACACAACACAACACAACATAACATGAAACAACATGACACGACTGCTCTTTAATGGCGCCCTCCATTGCGATCAGGTGGCAACGCCGTAATTGATGCTTCGTTGCACTTCTGCAATTATTTCTGAGCTTGTCAATTTCACACCAGCACGAGCAACAACAACAACAAGAGTAATAATAAAAAAAATAATACAACATAAACATCAGGTTCAACAACAATAACAACAACAACAACAACAACAAAACTCAAATGATAATAACACGAAAAGAGACAACAACAACAAGTAACAACAACAACAACTCGAGCAACATCATTCGCAAGAAACAACAACAACAACTTGCGTAACAACTCAGACAATAACAACAACAACAACAATAATAATGAAAACAATAATAACACCTTGAATAGAGACAATAACAACAATTTGCAGCAACACCTAACAATTTCCAACAACAAAAAATATTCGCACATGTTGCAAACTTGTTAAATGCGAAAAAAAAATGTTTGTGTTAAATTCATTGAGTAAGAAGAGGAAGAGATAAAAGATAAAATTATTTTAATTTTTTCAAAAAAGGGGGAGGCGAGGGAAAAATGCAACTACAACAACAACAATGACAATAATTACAAATTGCCGTTGATCATGTGCGTGTGTTTGTGTCAGTTGCGTGTCCATCGCTGTTGAATGAAAATCTGTCTGTCCAGCTGTCTGTTCGTCCAATTGACTGACTTCGTTTGTCTGTCCCTCTCTGCCTCTCGATCTCCCTCTCTCTCTCTCTCTCTGTCTCTTTAACACTGTCTGCCCATCTATTTCGCTGTCCATCCATTTCCATCATATTGCATGTCTTCTTCGATCTGTCGATCTGTTTGTCGATTGTATTTCTTTCATTCCATACATTATTTTCCATCTTCAATATTTCTTTCGCTCTGGCTATATTTCTCTCCCCATGGCTGTTTGTTTTGCTTTCAATCGTTTCTGCAATTTTCAATCAATCTAGCTCGACTTCTGCCAATCTCACTTTCTTTCTAACTGTTTTTCTAACAGTTTTTCTAAATGTCTGTCAATTGGTTTGTTTTTCTGTCTGAATTCAATTATCCCCTCAGTCTATAGATCTATCCACTTGTCAATCTATCCAAATGTCTATCTAATTTTTATCTTTCAATCTGTGATCCAATTAATACATTTATCATTCTAGCTATTTCTCCTTAACTTAAACTATTTTGAAGGAAGACCTTACATCTTTCTCATTCGCTCTTTCTCCTCTCAATCCTTCTACTGCATCTTTCTCAATCACTCTTTCTCCTTATATTATGTCTTTTTTTCCTATTAATATTTTCTGTTTATATCTCTTTCCTTCTCTTATTCTCCCATATTTTACACTATCCTACACTATTTTTTTTTTTGTTTGTGCACGTGTGAATTTTAATTTTTTTGCTCTAATATTTCTATATTTTTTTTTTGTTGTAAAATATTCAATGTTGTTATTAGTATGTTGTTGTTATTTAAGTTTTATTGTTATTTAAATTTTGTTGTAAATTAAATTGTGTTTTTATTAAAATGTTGATGATATTAAATTGTCCGTGTTATTAAAAAAACATTGTTGTTGGTAATAAATTGTTGTAACGAAATTGTTTTTCTTATAAAATACTGTTGTTGGCTGTCATTATTATTGTAATTCCTCTTCTCAATCCTCATGTCTGGTCCTTCGCCTCCTTCTTCACATTGTATGTAATGTTTCTCTTGTCCTCTGCCGCCTGTCAATAAAATGTTCAACATAATTATGTTGTTGTTGTTATTGTTGTTTCAGTATTTCACCCCACCTTCCCTAATTGATATTATTGTTGTTGCTGTTCTGTTGTAATTATTCACCAACTACAGGGTGAATTAAACCGAAGAAGAAGTAGGTAGAAACGATCTTGCTCATCCCGTGTGAGACTCGTTTTGCTGTCGCACCCTGTGAGAAGGAGGTCAGGACATCATTGTTGTCGTCATCCATCGTCCGTTGTCCATCGATCATCGTCCGTTGTCCATCGACCATCGTCCGATGTCGTCTTCTCTTGTCGTCCGTCGCCTGCTCTTGTCGTCATCATCACGTCGTCATGTTTTCAGTGGCGGCGACACATTAAACCGAGCAGACGAAAATTATTTCGCATCGCAACGTGTCCAAATAATGGGTTTTCATGCCACGTTCAGGCGGGAGACGTCGACGATGATGATGAAAAGGGACGAACAGCAACAACAGTGAGGGGATCCAAAACAACAATATAACAAAAACAACGACATAAAAAATACAATGAAAAAACATCAGAGGCAGCAACAGGAACAGCAACAAAAAAAAACAACAATAAAAACAACAAAAACAACAGGAACAACACCAACAAAAGCAAAAAAAAAAACAACAATCAAAAATTATAGCCAAAGGGCAGTTGGTGTAATTTTTTCGCTTTTCATTCGCCGGAATTTGCATCACGTTGCGTGCGATGTCTGTCCAGTTGGATATCTGTCTCTCTGTCTGTCTGTCCAGCTGTCTGACCGTCCCATTGGCTCTGGCTCTTCGTCCTTCATCTTTGTCCCCCCTTTTTAGTCTCCTCTCTCTCTCTCTCTTTCTCTTGTCCCTCATTTTGTAGTCGATGCTTTGCTTTGTCTCTTTTTCTCTCGCGTCTTGTTGTCTGGTCCCTGAATTGTTCTCATTTCCTCTATCTCTCTTTATTCCTCTCTCTCCCTCTCTTTCTCTCCTTTCTGTCCAGGTGTTTCTTTTAACTGACCCTCATTCTAACCATCGGTCAGTCCATCTGTCGATTGTTGTACGAGACACAATCATGTCGTTGAATTTTTACATAAATAATCTAACAAAATCATAAGAACAACAGCATTAACAACAGTAACAACAACAATAAAAACAACAATAATAACAACAACAATTACAACAATAACATTAATTATAATAATGACAACAATCACAACAAGAACAATATTAAAAACGACAACTACATTAACATAAAAAATTCAAATTGAAAATATGATCATGAGAAACAACAAGAACAATTGCAACAAAAACAATTACACCAACAACAATTATATTAAGAACAACAACAAATACTACAAAAATAATAGCTACATAAATAATAACTACAATAACAACATCATTTTTAATGCGTAGAAAATTAAATAAACACGCCACTGCATCACACAGTGAGGGCGAAAAATATTATTCAGCTTCCGTTTGTTGGCCACTGTCTGGGCAGCGAAGTGTTAAGAAAAACAACAACAATAGCAACAATAAGAATAATAACAAGGACAATAATAACAACAACAACTACAACAACGCAATAACACTTTTAATGTTGTAATATTATTTTTTGCATGTTTTTCGGACTTGAATGCGAATTAAATTAAAATTGAATTATATACAAAGGAAAACAATGAAAAACTGAAAATACAAAAAATAAAAAAATTATTATAGAAAAAAAGGGAACAAAAAAAAAATTTAAAAAAAAATAATAATATGAAAAATATAAATATAATGTTCATGTAAAAAATAAAAACTTTTAAAGAAAAATTTAAAAAAAATGTATAAAAATAAAGTACGAAAAAAAGTCAAGTTGCATGCATCGAGGGTGCAGCCCTCTGCGATGCATGGTTGCCAACGGACAATAAAATGCAGCAGCTTTAACAACAATAACTGCAACAACAATACAACAATAAAAAGGCGGTAAGCAGCGAAATTAATGTGTTGTAAAATTTAATTAATTTGAAAATAAGGAAACGATGCAAGGCAATTCATGTTGAGGGGAGGCGGACGTTGGTGTGAAAGGGGCGTGGTAATGAGGATCAGAAAGGAAATACAACAAAAGGAATACATAAGGGCGGCCAAGAGCGAAGGACGAGAGTCGAATCGTGACGAGAAATTGAGTGAAGCGAACAAACAAGTGATGGGATAGTGGAAATGGGGAGAATAAGGTGGAGAAGGGAAAGAGATAGGAAGAAGATAGAGAGGTGAGTAGAGAGAGAGAGAGAGAGTGAGAGAGAGAGAGAGAGGTGAAGAAGGGAGTGAGTAGAAGAAAGGAGTGAGTGATGGAGAGGAAGGTGAGAAAGAGAAACCCCGACGAGACTCCAAGAGTCGATGAAAGGCGGAAGGTGGGGCTGTTAAAAAATCCATAAAAAACTCGCAAAATGAAGATAAAAACTTCGACAAAAAACGCAGACAAGAAAAACTCAGAAAAAAAAGAACTTCGACAAAAAAAAACTTTCCGTCGTTACATGTATCGGTCATTTGCTTTATGAGTTACTGCTAAATATACTATTAGTGGTAATAGTTGGGAAAGGAAACCCACACGAGAAGCGATTGTAAAATAATGAGAATATAAAAGAGAAGTGAATAAAAAGTCTATCCTCAGAAGGCTTGGAAGGGTCTATCTATCTCAAGATCTTCAAATGTGATCCTAATAAAAATCCTATCCGAGGTAAATTTAATGAAATAAATAGAATTTCTTAAAAATAAGTGCAAAAATCGATCTTCCATTGATCCCAAGAGTAAGATAGAAGGTTAAGGTGAAGAAGGTAAAGAAGCAGCGAGAAAGAGGGAGAGAAAAATCTCAATAATTGACTCCCATTGAACCGGGAGTGAAACGATCGACAAGCAACTGTCAGCGATCGGAAAACAAGTTGCATTCGAAAGACGAGTCGAGTCGAAACAAGTGGAAACGAGAGAAAAATAAAACAAAAAGAAAGAAATAATATTAATAATAATATGTGACTAAGGAGATGGTAGAGTGGGGAAGGTGAGAGAGGGAGGGAGAAAGAGAGGTGAAGAAAAGGAGAGAGGTGAAAAGAGATAGAAGAAGGAAGGTGCGTGAAAGCGAAAGAGAGATGGAGATTGTGAGACAGCGGAGGAAAGATAGAATATTTATGACTTCAGCGATAATGGAAGGCGCCGCAAGGTGCGGACCAGGTTGCAAGTGAAACAACAACAACAATAAAAATAACAACAACTACAAATAACAACAACAACAAACCTCAGTTGCAGACAGCTCCAAAGCAGATGAAGAAGAAGAATCAGAGGATGAGTGGACGACGACGACGAAAAGTTGTTGAGCGGCGAAAACAACTTCCGTTTTATCTCAATCGGTGAAAATTGAAATTGAATTCCATTTAACACCGATTTCGACCGAGAACCAAACGAAGTCCAAATCAAAGATTGAGGATGAGGGCGAAAAGGAGGGGGAGGAAATCAAAAAATTATATAGTCTGAGACGTGGACTTAATGACTGTCGGCCTCTGATCGTATTGTTGTTGTTTTTGTTGTTTTTATTTCTTGACCGCGATACCGAAATCAATACCAAGTCCAAGTGACATCCATGAGATACGCCAACATTCGGCGGATCCGTTGAGAAACTCCTTTTTATGGTGTCGATTTTTATGGGCAACGATTTTTTTTGTTTGTTCTCCCCACCTTTTCCTCTTTCTCGCTCTCTTTCTTACACCTTCTTGCTCTCACTCCTTTTCACTAATCTGTCTCTTTCTCTCCTTGGGATTCTTTTCTTTTGTTATTCATTCATTCATTCTTCTAATAGATTAGTTTTTATTTTATTTTAATTTTTTCCACTTTGGAAGACATTTGTTGTTGTTGTGGGATTAGTATTGACTCTTGTTGTTGTAGAAGAGTTATTGTTGTTGTTGGTTTCATTTTGTTGTTGCTTAGTCATTTTTGTTGCTGTTGAAATCGGAGTAGTCCGCATAATGAAGCGACAAATCATTTTGTCGGCTCGCCGCGTCCACTCAGCGCCGTTCCAGCTCGCCTCCATCTCTTTCTATCTCTTGCTCTCTCTCTATCTCTCTCTTGCAGTCTATTCATCTGTCTGTCGCTCTCGCTGATAACTCGCCGGCGTGTGCGTCAATTTATTTGTCGCAGTCTAATTTTCCAAATGTCTCAATCGCCGTTCATTCGAACGTTTCTTTCTTTAATTTTTTCGATTTTGGTCTTTGTTTTTCTATTTTTTCCATTTTTGTATATGTTTTTCTGTCTCTGTTTTTGTTCGAATTGATCTGGTAACATTAGCGCCAGCTCTCGTACTCTGGCTCGATAGCTCCGGGTGTCTTTGGGACATTTTCCCCCACTCCAGTCTGGTTTGTAGATTTATGTGTTTTAGATTAAATTCGATGTTTTATAATTTAGAACTTGTTTCCCATCAGCTGCATTTCGATGACGGACACAGATGTGGGCGGGGAGGATCACTTGCTTCATCCGGGTGAGAAGAAGGAGGAGGAAGTGTAGGGGATTCAAAGACTCTCTATGATCTGTGGTACAGAGATCATTCTCCGACCTAGAACCCAAGATCTATAAATGAATAGAACAAATAAATCAAATAAAATATAACGAACTTGTTCTTCATTCGACTTTTTTGTTCAAATAAATAAAAAATTTTTAAAAGTAAGAAAAAAAAATTATGTAAGAAAAATTTTAATCTAAATTAAAAAAAATAAATCAAATTAAATTTAAAATAAAAACATGCAAATTAATTTTTTTTTAATTTTACCTTTATTTTTATATATTAAAATTTTGACAGCTTCCTCTTCTAACTCCTACTCGATTATCTCTACTAAAAACCGTCAGAACTCTTTCAAAAACCCGCTCAATTTTGAATGTTAAATCATCTCCAAAAATTACCTCCATCGACTCCTCAAATCCCCAACCTCTTGAATACCCTTTGATGTTTCTGCTAACGTTCTGGTTGATTCTGCTATCATTCATGTTGTTGCCGCTGTCGTTGCTGTTGTAATTGGCGATGTTATTATTGCTCATGGAGTGTTATTAATTGGCTGGCATTTAGCTTCTTTATGATTCATTGTAAAATATAAAAATCCACCGGGAGAACACAGAAAAAAAAAACACAATCATAATGAAATGAATGAAAAAATTATATCAAATAAATCTCTCGTCTCGGTCGTCATAAAGCGTTCAACAAGAAAACAACATGAATAATAAGAACAAAAATATGAGTTATAACAAAAAAATATGAGCAATAACAACAAAAATATGAGCAAATATCAACAATAATATGGGCAATAACAACAATAATATGGGCAATAACAACAACCAAAAGAAGAGCAACTTCAACAATAATAACAACAATAACAACAACAAATCGCAACGAGCTGTCAGAAGCAGCTTCCTTTTAAATGTCAGCCACGCCTTCGGTCGAACTCGGTCGCCATCGTTTGATCTCTAATGACAGCTCGGTTCGGCTTTTGACAGTTGGCTTCGGCCACCACTTAGAGAGAAAGAGAGAGAGAAAGAGAGAGAGGGAGAACGAGATGAAGCGCGAGAATTCTCGCCGACAAAAGCTTTCAAATGCAAACCCTAACATAAAAACAACAACAGTTCAACAATAACATTTGTGGCAACAAAATTTTTATGTGATTATAAAACAACAACAACAGCAACGAGAAATGGGATCACCACGATGATGAAGATGAAGAAGAAGAAGAGGTGGAACAAAAGCCGTCAAAATTGGCAAATTAAGAATTTTTACGATGCATTCGAGATTTTGAGAAATTCTTCGGAAATTCAAGATTAACGAGATTTGAAATGTGGTTTTATTTGTTGTTCTCGCTTTTTTGTGTTCAGAAGCTTCAGAACCGAAAAAAATTAACAATAACATCAAGAACCCCAATCACAAAACAACATCAGTAACCCCAACAACAACAATATTAGTAATCTCAACTACAGCAACAACATCAGTAATCCCAACCACAGAAAAACACAAAACAAAAACAAAACCTCATTCAACAATAAATTTGCAATTATTACGAAATCTTCTCTTCATCATCATCAATAATGAAAGAATTCAAATCCTTCCACAATCCTTCCTTCGTCTGAATGGGATCCGTGTGGGAACTCGGTGTCTGGAAGCTGGCTTCTTCATCAGCGATGTGTCAAAAAAATACAACAATGAAATTTAAAAAATATATTTTTGGATAATCGATCATCAACTGTCTGTCCACGTGGTATGTGGTCTGTCCGAAGGCAAGTGTCTGATCGATGCCAATTGTCTGTCCAAAGTCAAGTGCCTGTCCAATGTCAAGTGTCTGTTCGAAGTTAAGAATCTGTCCAATGTCAAGTGTCTGTTCGATGTCAAATCTTTTTTTGATGTCAAGTGTTCATTGATACAAAGTGTGAACAAAATTCAAAATTCCAGAAATTAATTGTTATTTCTTTTTGTCAATTTCTCAGTATTCCAATAATTCCTCGAAAACAAAAATAGTTAATTTTTTTGAAATTTCTGAATTTTTATTTAATTCCAACACAATCCTATAATGAAATCCCTCTATAGGTTAAAATATTAGATTACCCTAATTTTGACCAAAAATATCACAAACATCCACCATCGGCAGGAAACCGCCAACGAGCTCTACTTCGAACTAACTCAAGCGAAATTAACGTCTCGTTTCGTCGCCATCATGACAAATGTGTTTGAACAAATAAAGCCATAAAGCAATAAAGCAACATGATATTTAATTAAAGTCGCACTTCCGTTCGAAACAAAAAAATGGGAGAAAAATCAACAGAATCGACCCTGGACGATCCGATTGATCGTGGTCGTCTGTCGTTTGTCGTCGTCTGTCGTGCGAGCGCCAAATAAATATCCAAATGAGGAGATCGCGGCGAGGTTGAGAGATGAGGGAAGGGAAGGGAAGGGAGGTTGGGTGATGGTCTCTTGTTTTATGGTGTCATTAGACAAGTTTCGACTGTCGCTACCGCGTACACATGATGGCCCATAAAAGTGGACGCCGATCGGTGCCCTCATCGTCATCGTCACCAAGACGATTACAACAACAGCAGACTAACTATAGCAACAACATGAGACAAACTAATGAATATTTATGCGAGTTATCGTAAATTTTTATATATATCGCATACGTATATATCAAGGCGATAAAAACGAAATTTATGGTGAATTTGATTGATTTTATGGTGGAGCAGAGCGAGAGAGACGAAGAGAGAGAGAGATCGAGGGTTGGTCCGTTTGCTTGTTGTGGAGGATCGAACGATCGCGAAATAAAATTTGATCTCTTGCAGACGCCACCAGAGTGAGCAAAAGAACTTGAAGAAAACTAAAAGAAGAAGAACCAGAGGCTCGGCAGCAGCTGCTGATCGCGCGGGATAAGAACCAATGGGCGGTCATGATCATCAATTCATTAGAGATCGTGAAAGAGAGAGAGAGACCGAGAGAGAGAGAGTGAGGGAAATCAGGAAAATCATCCTAAAGATCACTGGGAATTCCAGAATCGTGAGAGATCGCTGATATGGCAATGAGAAGACGAAGAGATCGATACGATCGAGTGATTTCTGTACAAACTGAAGGATTCCCAGCATCGATGACGATCCTTCAGACAGTTCGATCCTCATCGACCCCCTCGAAGCCCAACTGTCTTTTGAGAGGATGCTCATTGTCTTTTTCTCTCTCCGTAAAGAAGAACGAATTATGTTACAATCGATCTCCACACGATCACCAAATGCGCGGTAATGAAAAAGAAATTACTTTCGACTTTCGAATCAGCGCAGACAAAACCACGAATTACACACACGGAATTCGAACGAAGCGAAAGAACGAGCGAACGATCGATGATTAATGACACAAGTGTGATTTCCAACGCCTCAAGGACAAGAGAGCACGATCATTAGGATATCCTTCTCTTTTGACACCAGCCGCACAATGACGATAAAAGCGAACAAAACCGCAGCCTAATTGTTGTTTTTCCTACACAGTAGAATGGAAAAATCACAGATCACAAGAAGAAGAAAACCCCAAAAGAAAGGGAAAATAAAGGGAATGAGGATGATGATGATCGTATTGGAAGAGGGATCAAAACAAAGAATTACCGAAAAACTCCCACCGAGCCACAGATCGACGGGTAATTAATCAGGAAAGTTAATGATCTCAGGGATCCTAACGACTACTTTTATTTTTCTTCTCCTCCTTCTTCTTCTCACCATCCTCCTCGTTGTTTTCCTCCTCCCTCTTCAGCGATCAGGATGATACGCCGAGGATGCGTAACGACTTTTTAAGTGTCGATCACAAGCGGGAGAACCTTCAAGAAGCCGCGCGATCTTCGGCTTGATCGTTGAGACTTTTTATTGATCTCTTCAAAACGTTCTGGAAACTGGAAATCCATGGTTATGACTTACTATTTATTCTATGATGCAATCGTTCTCTATATTACGATCGCCCCTTAGTCTCTCTATAATACGATCGCCCCTTAGTCTCTCTATAATACGATCGTTCTCTGGTCTCTTTATATTGCGATCGTCGTTCATCGATTGCAATACGACGGCGATCGTAAAACTGACAAATTCTGACGCCCCAGAGTTACGATCATTAGCACTCAATTTGGGGAGACAGAAACAGAAACGATCGAACACCGCGAACAACATGCGATCAAGTGTGAAAGGGAGACAGAGGAAGAGTGAGAAGGAACGGGTTGATTGTGCAGTGTTTTCGAATGTGTTCTCGCCGATCGTAAACAAATGAGGCCCTGCCCTTGTCTATTTTTTATGATTCGGAAAATGTTGTTAAAGTCCGATGAAATGAGATACTTAATCATTGGCCGTGGTCGTCGTCGTCGCTCGCTCGCTCATGGGGCGATCAACAGCAGCAACTGTTGCAACCGTAGCGTGAGGCAAGAATAAGAACCATGCGGTACCGTGTGGACTCCAGTCGATTCCAACATAAGTCGATTGGACTCCAGCACAAGTTGATTTAACTTCAACACAAGTCGAATGGACTCCAACACAAGTCGATTCGACTCCAACCAGAGTCCATTTGACTCCAGCCCAAGTCGTTTCGAGACTCTCTCTGGTTGAAGACGGCAGGGTACAAAAGCCCTACCTCATCGTCTGGCCACATACCGCGATCGTAGATGGAATTTAATTGATCATTAGTCTCTGGAAACGATCAACAACATCTGAGTATATTTGAATATATTCACATTCATATATGTGTGTGAGTTTGTGAGTTATGGTCGAGCTGCAGTCGAATTTAATGATGGCGTTAACTGCACACAAATTAGCTCTTTTGGCTGCTGCTGCCGTCTGATGCTCCATCTCGGATCCACCAGTGTCCGATTTGATTAATCCAGGGAATTTTTTAGTTTTTACGACTATGATGGAGAAGTTTTCATTGAGCTTCCATAGTGGAGAATTGACTTCCATGATAAGGGAGGGAATTTTATCGATTTCTTGAGGATCGTTTTCAAGGAGAGACTTTTGAGTGGGAGACTTTGGTATATCAGGTTACAAGGGGCAACGATGCTAAGACAGACCAACCTGGTGTAGGATTCTTCTTCACTCCAGAACCTCTCCTTGGATTTTTCTTCCTCTCAACTATTCTCTCCCTATCTTCTCATCCTCTCGAATCCTTTCTAATGGCCCCACGATCAACAGAGGCAACGTTCCTGACACATCGTGATTTATTCTACGCGGTTTTAAGGACCACGAAGACATTAGAAACATTTACATTAGCATTTGCCTTTGGCTTTCAGATACAAGATACTCATATGTGTATATCTAGAAGATACGAAGATACAACAAGTGTCGACCTCTCGGCCGCTGTCGACTTAATGGTGATTGTGTTGTTGATGCTGATGTTGGTGGTGAAAGGCGCCCATAAACAGTTCAGTTGGTGAAAATAAATGGTGAAAAGCTTTTTACGGCCTATAAGCTTTAAGACATTTAAAGAAACAACAACAGCAACGATAACAACAATTGAAGTGGAAAAAGAGGAAGACAAAGAAGAAGAAGAAGCTTCTTCAATGGCGAGAAGTCAAACTGTCAGATGCATTAGCGGCAACATTTTTATTGCTCGCTTAAATTAATAAAAACATAAAAATCACACAAATGATTTACGAGCCACGAGACAAAGAGATAGAGAGAGAGTAAGAGAGATAGATAGAGTGTATCCATAAAAAATGGAAAACCCGAAAACTACCCAAAAAATTCGAATAAAAATTTATGCGTTCGAAAACATTTATCGACACTTGGGTTTGAACGAACTGTTCGAACATCGTTTTCAAAACAATATTACGAAATATTTTGTCTATCGCTCCAAAACATCGACAATTGCTTGAGTTTGTATTTGGGGGGGAATGAGAGAGAGTGAGAGGAAGCGAGATAGACGAAGACTTCGTCACGCATCTGAGAGATACTTGTCATGCATCGGGCCAGATACTTTGCGCGCCCGGCATCCGAGCGAGATGCTTCTTAATACCCGCAAAGACCCGGCTGATAAGCATTTCCGCTCATTAATGTCTCCATCCACGCAGTCGTCGACGTCGTCATCGTCATCGTCGTCGCTGTTGTTGTCGTCATCGTCGTCGCTGTTGTTGTCGTCATCGTCGGCGTATGCGACCCCAAACCAACCACAACAACAACAACTCCAAGTTTGTATTTCGTAGATAAGCGTGACACCGTTTCGAGATACATTCGAAACGCTCGCAAGTGCAGCCCAATTATTTATAATTTTTTTCTTTTTCTTTTAAAATTTGTTCGACTTCGTCATTTGTTGAGATTTTTTTTTAATAATCATTTTTGGGTTCTTCTTCTTTCGGTCTCGTCGTATCGCAGTTTGGAAGCGAGTGGTTGAGAAAGTGTTGCAAGTGTCAAGAGATGGGCAGAGGGAGGCGATAGAAGATAGGGGGATAGGTCATATGGAATCCACGGAGACAAATGGAGGTCGCTGAAGACAGACAGAACCATTGATGGAAAGACATTTGACTGGGTCTTCTCTGTATGCACTCTGAGAAGGACAAACTCCTGACCCAATGGACAGAGGATGACCAAATGTACAGACGATGACCAAAAGTAAAGACGAGTCTGGCTCAAAGACCCAGTGCTTAGGGTCATGAATCGATGGTGAAGAAGACGACCACGATGATGAAGAAGAAGACGACCACGATGATGAAGAAGAAGATGACCACGATGATGAAGAAGAAGATGACCACGATGATGAAGAAGAAGATGACCACGATGATGAAGTGTAGAAGGAAGATCCCAGACCCTCGAAAAGATCGATATCTAGCTTAAGGAAAAGAAGAGGAGACACGAAGAAGTTGAGGAGTCGCTTCGTTAGACGCTGTGACTGACTGACACACATAGATGAATCTGCCCAGAGTAGAGAATGAAGTTGTCGCCATGAGTGAGAGCACTGAGAGAAAAATATAGGGAAAATGAATTGAAGGAAAGGTCATTGAAAGAAAAAGGAAGTCACTGGGACAATAGAGAGAAATACCGATATTAGTTCTTGTTATAATTTATAAATTTGTATTCAGAAATATTTAAAAATATTAAGATTTTATTTAGGAATTTTCAAAAGATTTTTGTTAAATATTTTCAATAGAAATAATAATATGCATATAATGAGATGTTTAAGTAAAGGAAAAAAGAATAAGAGATTGAGAACACTTTTTTGAAACTTTTTAGCGTGAGATATTTTAAAAGGAATTTATTACTACCGCATTTACGTTCAATATAAAATGACTTAAATTAAAATACTATTCAATTGTATTCTTTGTTATTTTATTACGTGTTTATGTATGTATATGTTACATTTTTATATTTCTACATTATGTTTAATAGTTTTAGGTGATACTGATAAGTTTCACATTAAGTTATGGGGTTCATTTGGTCTGGATCGGTCTAACTAATGTCCAAAATCCTGTCTTTCGGGATGGCGCTTCTAAATACAAGAGAGGTGGTCCGATGTTGATGCGTCTGGGGGTACACCGATAACAACCAACCATTCGAGTTTCTGGACATCTTTCTAGAATGAGGGAGAAAACATGGTTTAATTTATTTAATACAAAAGCGAAATATCAACTCACCTGGTCACCGATTCAGATTAAGTGCTGTTATGATTTATGATTGTTTTTTTTTTAAGTTTTTGAACAACTGAAGGCACGATTGCTATGATTTTTGAAGAATTTACTTTGAAATTATATATTTTACAATGTTTTATTTTATTTAAAAAGTGTTCACTTTTAATTTCAAAGTGAAAAATCTCAAAATTCAAAGCGAAAAATTTCAAAAATTTCAATTAAAAGTGTACACTTTTATTTCAAAGTGACAAATTTCAAAATTCAAACTGTTCACTTTTATTTCCCAAGTGAACACTATTGAAATTCAAAGTGAGAAAATCGAATATTAAAAGTGTACACTTTTAATTTCAAAGGGAATTTTTCCTCAGATATAATGATAAATTCAAAGCGAACACTTTGAAAATAAAATTGAACACTTTTAATTTGTATACGTTTTTATTCCCATCTACAATTTTGTGGAGAAACGCTTTAAATTCCTTCACTTTGAATACAAACGTGATCACTTTTAAATTTAAATTAAGATTTTTCCCTTAGTGTATAATATAAGAGATTTTATTAAGAAAGCAATAAGAGATTGAGAACACTTTTTTCGAAAATTTTTAGCGAGATATTTTAAAAGGAATTTTATATTTCTTAAGATAATTGTTTTTAGAAATTTTTTTGTTCGAAATTTGATAAATTTTTTTTGTTAAGATATTGTGTTCAAAGATTTGTTGTCGAATGATTTTTTTCTAAAAATATTTTTTTTTTTTTAGAATTCTAAGTGATTTTATTAGAAGAATTTTAAGTGGTGCCTCTTAATAAATCTCCCACTCCCACCATTAATAGACGAGGTCTGCAACTGCTTCGCGGTCTGGGCAATGGAAAGTGTGCGCTCGGCCTGGGAAAACGCGAACCCTGTTAATGACATTTGAACTCGACTTCCATTAGAAACTTCGAGTCATTCTATCACACTCTTTGTCTCTATTTCTCTCTCTTCTTTATTTCTCTCTCCCTCTCTCTCTCTCTTTCTTTCGCTCTCATGCTTTCTTCGATATTTATCGATCATTCTATCTCTTTCATGCGTCGCATCACCACATGAACCCGGTGTTTGTCTCATCGTTGCGAGGACAATAATTGCCTCGTGTGCGCGCGTCCATCATAAACGCGAATGGGACAATAATAACAAACACTATGGGTACAATAACAATAATAACTATATGAACAACAATAACTAGAGGAACAACAATAACAACAACAACTATAGGAATAACAACAACAATACCTACAACAATATTATCGTCAACCACAGAACCATGAAATATGCGTCCACTCGAAGAATCCTGAACGAAATCATCGTCGTCGTTGTCAACGTGGTCATTGTTAGTATTTGTTGTTGTTGGTAGTAGTAGTGATTATTGTTGTTGTTCTCTTAGTGATTATTGTTGTTGTTCTTTTAGTGTTTATTGTTGTTGTTCTCTTAGTGATTATTATTGTTGTTATTCTAGTAGTGATTCTTTTTTCTTCTACTAGTGATTCTTTTTGTTTCTTCCCGATGACTCTTAGTCCTTCTTGTTGTTGTTGTTTCCCCAATGACTATTAGTGCCTATTGTTGTTGTTGTTGTTGTTGTTGCTGTCACTCTCGCCGCAACAATTTACGCCAGCACTTGGATAGCTAGCTCGTTTATGGGCTCATTAAGGACGACGGCGACGACGACGACGAGAGCCGAGAGACGTTCGCGCCACACGGGAGACCAAAAGGCCAACGATGACGACCGTCGTTGTTGTCCACCACCACCAACGGCGGAGACCCCAACGGAGACGATGTCGTCCCGATGATGACGACGATGTTGTTGTTGTTGTTGTCACCGATGCCTCTAACGTTGTTGTTGTTGCCTCCGTCGCTGTCGCTGATTCAACTTCTTCCTATGTTGTTGTTGACAACTTAAAATGTTGATGACTTAATCTGCGAATAAGAAATTCCGACTGACAACAGTTGCTTTGATCCGACTTCGCTCACTTTATTCTCTTTTCGCTTCACTCCTTGTCATCCTCTCTCTTCCTTCACTCCATCCACCTCTCTCTCTTCACTCCTTCCCACTGGCTTCGCGACTTCTGGTCGTTGTTGACCTGTTGCTGTTCATGTTCTTCTTGTTGTTGCCAATGTTGTCATTGCCAGTTGGTCATGTTGTTGTTATCATCAGTATTTTTGTTGCTCTGTTCTCCCAAGTGTTCTTCTTGTTGTAGTTGTTGATAGTTTTATTGTTGTTGTTCTTAATTTCCGTGGAGGATGAGATTTTGGTGCCGCCGTCTTTGATTCTGTCCTCGACTTCGACTGGATTCTTGACCAGTTGTCTCATCGTCGGCTTCAGGTTTTCATCTTATTGTTGTTGTTGGATTCTCTTCCTCTCTTCTTCTTTATCTTCTTCTTCATCTCACTACTGATGCTGCTCCTTTCTCTACTTCTTCGTCTTCTTATTCTATATCTTCTTAATTCTTAACGAGCCAACAGTAAATCTGCAATTTTATTATAATTTGATTTTTAATGCAAGTCAACAACTGTTTGCTGTTGCTGCTTCATCCTGGTTGAGAATTGTTGTTGTAATGAATTTTTGATGTTGTTGTAATGAATTCTTATTGTTGTAATGAGTTCTTTTTATTTTTGTAATAAGTTCTTTTTAGTTGTTGTCATATGTATTTTTTGGTTGTTGTTATAGTTTTTCTTGCCTTTTAATGTCAACAGCTTATGTAGAAGCGATCGCATTTAAGCCAAGATGCTCAACGAGCCTGTCAACCGCTTCCCGCCTTTGTCCGGGACCACGTCTTTGTCTGGTATCCCTGTTTTTATCCGGGTTCCACTCGTTTCTGTGCGTGAATGAAAAATATATAAAAATCCCCTCATAAAGAATTATTTTATCTTCAATCGAAGTTTCAGTCGTTCTGGGAACCCAAATGTCCCGGATACCTTTCTGAGAGCCCTAAGCCGGATTTTTATGTTGAAGTGTTTTTTTTTTAAATTTGAATATTTTTGGTGGAAATTTATACATACAATAAATTTTTTTGTTGACTTTTTTTCTAAATTTATTAAATTATACTTTTATAAATTTTTTTATTGACATTTTAACATTAATTTTTTAAATTGTATTTTTTTACAATTTTGCAAAAATTTTAAAATTTTTTAAATTTTATTTTTTTCTTGTATAATTGTATAATTTTTAATTGTATAATTATATAATTTTGCAATTGATAAATTTTCATTTAACATTTTTTGTTCGAAATTTGCATGTGGAAATTTAATTCTAAAGTTTTTGTAAATATTGGTTTTCGATCAATTTCGATTAAAGTTAAAAATTTTGTTGTTTTAATTTTTCGATTGAAAATATTACGAAGAATTTTAACATTTTTGCTAAACCTTCGGTTCACTGGCTTTTTGAGTTGTTGTTGTTATTGAGTTGGTCATTGTTTCATAGTATTCTTGTTGTTGTTATTCCATATATTATTGTTGTTGTCATTGCCATATATTCTTGCTATTGACAAAATCCTTCAAAATATGAGTTCTACATTTTCAAAGCGAAACCAACAGAGAGAGAAATAAACAATGAATGAAGAGAAACTGAGAGTGGAAAAATATCGAAAGTCAAAAGTTGGAAATATTGTCGATTTTAATAAAGACATGTTTTTTTTTTCTTTTAGGAAAAAGATCAGCCTAACAGAGAAAACAACAACGATATATCGCCCGGATCGGTTTCGGTCAGGATTTTTTGGTTTTTTTTCTTTCCATTTCGGTTGAAGAAACGTATGCTAATCATGGCAACAGTTGCCACTGATATTGTTGTTGTTTTGTTGTTGTATTTTGTTGTTGTATTTTTGCTATTGCAGTTCCATATGCAAATATTGTTGGAACAATTGTTGTTGGAACGATTGTTGTTGCTCCTGTCATGTTCGGTTCTTTATCATCAATGATTGTTTTTCTAGTTGTTGTTACTGTTCACAATGTTGTTGTTATTGGCAATGTTATTGTTGTTGACGATGTTATTGCTGTTGTTGTTAACAAAGTTATTGCTATTGTTGTTAACAATGTTATTCCTATTGTTGTTGTTGACAATATTGTTGCCTCCATCGATGTTATTTTAGTGGCTGTTGTTTGCGTCTCGTTCAACGAAAGCTCTCTTCATCCCCATAACAATAACAACGAAATAAAAAAAAGAGAGAGAAATCAAACCATGGCTCGAAGGGTCGTCCAACATTGTTATTGTTGTAGATATTTTTGTTGCTGATGTTGTTTACGTAACTTTATTGAAGTCAGAAAAAATAGTAGTTGTTGTAATAAAAACAACTATCACAACAACAATCTGAAAAAAACAATGACAACAACCATTTCAAACAAAATGGCAACAAAAATCTCAGAAAACAATGACAACAACAATTATGAAAGCAAAGACAACAACAATTGTGAAAGAAATGTCCACAACAATCAAAACAACACAATTTACAAAAACAACATATGCGGAAAAAATTTGCGAATATTTTGTTTATTTTAACAATATTTGTTATTTTTTTCGTTGATGTTATAATTGTTGTTCGTATTGTTGTTGGTATTTTTGTTGTTGTTAATATTGATGTTGTTGTTGTTTTTGTAAATTTCTAGACATCATCAGCAGCTGTTGCACAACTCGCATGAATTTATTGGTCAGTTTCAGTTGTTGTTTTTGTTTTTTTTCTGGCTCCTGCATATTTAAATTTCTTGTCATTTTTTCAATCGCTATTCTTGTTGTTGTGGTTAGTAGTTAGTCATTTTTGTTGTTGTAGTTCCTATCATTGTTTTTGTAGATAGTAGATCCTATTATTTTTGTTGTTGTGGTTAGTAGTTATCATTGTTTTTGTTGTTGATTTTTCCTGCATGAAAATCAGTTTTTTGTCAACTTTTCCTCAAATGCTAATTGATGGACTCTTGTTGTAGTCGTTGTGTATATTGTTGTTGTTATTATTTTTTTTATTGTGGAAATTGTTGTTGTTGATATATGTGTTGTCATTGTTTTTTTTATTATTGTTATTTTTGCTGTTGTTGCTATTGTTATTTTAATGGTTATCGTAAATTCATTACAGATGCAATTTTTTTCTTAATCCTCAATTTTTTTTTTTTATTGTTTTTCAAGCCAATTTAGCAGTCAATTTCAATTGGAAATTCTCGTCAAACGCTCCATTGAGTTTTTTCGCTCTTCAAAAGAATGTTGGGTTTTTTTCTCTCTCGATTTTTTCGCTCGATCGAGAGTTAAATTTGCGGTTTTAATCGAATTTTCATCAATTTCTGAGATTTATTCTTTCACCCTTTTTCTTCTTTTCTTTAATTTTTTTTCCTATTTTTCTTTTTTCCTTTATTTTCTCCTCAACTCCTTCTTTTCGTGGGTTTCTGAGGCTTCTCGAAATTGTCGCCACTTGTTGGGAACGAAGAAGTTCTTCCGGCGTCGGGACAGACAGGTGTCCAAAGATTCCTAAATATTTAGTTTTCCCCTCCATCACCATCATCTCTTACTCCTTCTTTCTCAATCTCATTCTCTCTCCCTCCCTCTCTCTCTCTCTCTCACACACTCTCTCTCTCTCTTCCTCCTTCTCCCTCTCTTTCACCTCATCTCCTTCTCGCGGCGCCGCATTTTCCGCTCGTTGAACTTTCACAGACCTCGAAAATCAATCAAGTGGAAAATTCACAAAAATGCGATGAAATTCAAGAAGATCGTCGTCATCGTCAACCACTTTGAGTCGTCTGGGAGGTGTTTGTTGTAATACTTGGTGGTGTTGTTATTGCTGTTGTTGTAATTCTTATTGTTGTTATTCTCATTTTATTTGTTGTTATTTCAGTTGGCCGAAAACACTTAACATCGCAGCCTCCTCCCGAAGGCGCTGACGACGCGATGATGATGACGACGAAGGATGGAGGACGAAGACGAAGGACGATGAAGAGTGAGACGGAGAATAGAAGGACGACCCTGAAACTCAATACTTTGTCGCCTGCAGCAGGACGCGGCGACGCTCGTCCTGTGAGAAGCAGGCGCTCGTCGTCCGCTCTTTACCTTTGCCCTTCACTTTGTCTGTCCATCGTCTGTCTATCGCAACCTTCTGTCCGTCCCGCATACCTGAGCGCGTTGGCAAAAATTTCACTCCTCGTGATTTTTTCTCTCTCCCTCTCTCTCTCTTTCCTTCCTCACTTCGTGTCCTCGATTTCGCTTCCGCATGTGACGAATTTGAATTCTTTTGCTCAAATGCAGAAGCGAAAAAGGTCGAAGAGAAAGAGAAAAAATAACCCAAAGGAGTATGAGTGAGGGAGATGGTGGATGATGGGAAAAAAACGATCGAATGTCAAACTATTTTGAAATGTTTGGACAGATTTCGTCCAGCCCTCGGAGACGGAGATTTGGGTCGAGGGATCGAAATGCGATTCGCGATTTTTCTTCTTCCTTGTCCTCCTCCTTCGACGATTTAGATTGAGATCGAAAAGACGAAGGGATCTCTTTGGGATCGTGGAAGAAGGCGTGGACGGCGTCTGCGTTGACGACGTTGAAAATTTGTCGCGACGACGTCTGGCCGATGACGACGACGGAGGGCGCGACTTGGGAATCGTTTCCGCTTCGGTGCGACGAGGGCAGCTGAAGCATCAGGAACGATTGCGTTGATTCTTCAATGAAATAATATCGCGACGAATTTTTCAACGAAAAACGATCTCGAGTAATTTTTCAACGAAAAATGATCGCGATGATCGACGAAGGCGACGACGAAGGTTGAGGATTTTCACATTGGTTTCATTTCAGTATTTTTTTTTTAGTTAAAGCGATCAACTTTCTTTGTGATCGCATTAGAAATTAATCAAGAATGTGTCTAAAGGAAGGGTTTTTTTTTTTAACAGGAAATCATTTTGAAATAATACTATAATGAATGATATTTTAAATATATACTATTTTCAAAAAAAAAAAATTTCCTTAAACGAAATTCTTTAACTAAAAAAAAATTTATTAGCAGAAATATTGTTTAAAAAAAAAAATTATTTTAAAAAAATTGAAAAAAAAATAGTTTAACATAAAAAAAATTATATTTCCTGCACAAAAATATTTAACAAACATTATTTTACATAAATAAATTTTTTTAACAAAAATGAAAATATTATAAATTCTAAGTAATAAAATTATTCTTTACTTGTTTTTTACAAGTTTTTACTAAAAAAAAATATTTTTCCAATAAAAACAAAAATTTACTACACAAAAATATAAATTTATAAAACAAGTGATAGAAAACAATTAATTAATTAAAATTTTATACCGTACCGCTATCGAAAGAATTACATATACAAAGGGTCCTTGTCCCACTGTAGATCCTCAAAGGACTTCTTTTTTTTTATTTTCCTCTCGATTTTCCGGCAATATTCACCTCCTTGATGAGAAATAAAAACCGAATTTTCCTTTTCACAGGGAAATTTAAATTCACCGACAATGTCTCCAATTTCGTCGTTCGTCCTTCAACTTCGTCCCCAAGTTCGTCCTTAATTCTTCATCCTCCAACTTTGTACTTTCCTCCTTCGCCTTCATCCTTTCTTCCCTCGCTTTCTTCCATTCATCCTTCGCTTTCTTCCTTTCATCCTTTGCACTTTGCCTCAGTGCTGGAGCCTTGCGAAGGACACTCGATCACTTAATTTATTTTAGCCAGGGACGAGAGCTAAATCAACATGCAGGAGCAGAAACAACAACAATAGTATCAGCAACAACAAACAACAGTAACTGCAGCGATAATTGCTACCCATAACAACAACATTGACAACTATTTCTTTGCCCCATGACAACAATAACAAGATCAATGACAACAAAAAATTTCTGTAACAACAACTGCAACAACTCCTGTGATGGAGATAAAAATGCATCCCGAGAGATAATTGCTTGCAACGAACGAAGGACCTGACGTCGATGTCGACGTCGTCCTCTTGGTGGGTGTCCTTTGGCCAGAGTGAAGAATGACAAGCTTCCATTATCAATATAAGACAATAAAAACAACAAGGAAGAACCACAAGTAGTACAACAACAACAAGTAGTACAACAACAACAAGTAGTACAACAACAGCAAGTAGTACAATAACAAGTAGTAAAAAACAACAATCACCCACAACAACGACATTCAAATTGAGCGTAAAAATTAAACGATGCGAGGCGAAGGATAAAAACACACACAGTAAAGGACCTTTCTTCTTCTTCCTCACACAACACAAATATACCTTCACATACAAACAGAATTTCACAAACAAATACACACACTCCAACACATGGATGCAACTGGATCCCATACACATACAGTAGAAGATGAGTGGGTGGAGGAGACGTCCTTTGAAGAAAAATTAAAAAAATAAGAGAATGAATGACGATGGAAAAGGAAAGTTCATGATGATATTGAGACGATGTTAATGATGATGTTGAGAAGATATTAATGATGATATTGATGATGATGTTGATGATGATGATGTTGATGATGATGAGAAAGAAAGAGTCCACTTTTGACAAAGGATCGTCGATGCAAGAATCGTGTAATAAAACGCAGCATCGGTCATTTCGCTTTTTCTTTAATGAGTGAAGAAGTTGGAAGGAGAAGGGGGAAAGATAGAGAGATAAGGAACAATATTATTGGATCAGAGAAATTTCATGATAATGTCCACAAAGAAGCTGCGAATTAAAAGGATTTCGAGAACAATGATGAAAGAAAATTCTCAAAAGAAGGTCAAAAAGTAGATTAATGTGAGGAAGAAGATGGGAAGGAAGTAAAACATCAACAAAATCAATCAATCAATCAATTCATAAATTTATATAAATAATTAAAACAATACCTTATTAAATAGTAAACTAACTAACATAAAGAAAAATAATACCTTTCTTACTATAAACCGAAATATCCATCAATTAATTTTGTTCATAATTTTCTCCACTTATGTCCATTAACAAGACTTCTCTTAATTTTAATTCACCTGTATAAATCCTCTTCATGGGTGTCCAATTTTCCTTCAGAAACCAGGTCAACCTTGCAATAAATGTCTTCAAAGTCAAGATCTGGCTTCTTCAATGCCAACCAAGAAACTATTGCAACAGGCAACAACTGCAACAACCCAACATTCAACCAGCAAACCAACCAACCATTCATTCATTCGTCCATCCATCCATCCATCTAACCATCCATCCGACCGACATTTAGCGACGTTGATGACAGCTTTTCATATGTTAATGTCAATGAGAACCACAACAACAATAACCACAATAACAACAACCACAACATCGACCACTAAGGTTAAGCTTTCTGCTTTTTGCTCAACTGACGAGTGAGTGTAAGAGAGAGAGAGAGGGAGAGAGAAATATTGAGTGAAAAGGAGAGAAGGAAGATAAAAAGCAATTAGAATTAAATAGTTACCGACTCGTCGTCGTCGACCACGCTCTAATTGTCAGAACTTGTCAAACACTAATTGACGTTCACCTGCCTTAGAAAAGCTCGCCCTGAAGAGTGAGATATAGAAATATAGAAAGAGTGAGAGGAGACAGAAAGAAAGAGATAGATATGAGAAAAAGTAGGAAAAGTGGTTCAAGAAATCTCTAAAAACTTCTGGACCAAGAAATGAATAAGCTCGAGTTTGACGCAAATGATAATTTTTTGGATAAATAAATAATTTAAAAATATTTTGAGACCAATTTTAAAAATTTAAAGTAGATTTCGTACAATCTAAGAGGATAATTTACCGAATTGGGATAAGTTTAGCTTTATTTGTGATTTTAAAAAATATACTTGAGCTAAAAGTTAAAAGAATAATAAAAATATATCTTCAAAATATAGCTTGAACTCTTATTTAAATTTAATTCTAATTTTTTCACTTTAGTTATATTTTTTTCTCTTTATTTCTATTTTTCCATTCATTTATCCCAATCACCTTTCACTGTATCCTTTTTCTGCTGTCCCCAATAGCCGCTAATAATGTTGTAAGCGGAAATTTATAGAATTCTGATGACTCCGTCAAAAATCAATAACCCTGAAACTAGGTGATCGTTGGCGATCCAACAATCAGCAGCCACAGACCCAGACCCAGGAGGTTGCTCCATCCCAATTGGTCGTTTGGGCGGCTGTCTATCGAACGATTGAACGGAGAAGAAGATAATTGCTGCCGACAGTTGAGACAAGTGAAGTTTGCTTTTGCTCCAGTTTTGTTATGATTTCTCCCACCCCACCATCATCGGCTACTCAAACTATTTTTCCACCTCCTCCTTCTCCGTCTCCTCCTCCACCTCCTTCTCCTCCTCCTCCATTCAGTGGGTTTCGGGGCAAACTGTGAAATTATCCAACTCCGATTTCCACTATGAAAACATTGACCCAGAGAGAAAAAGCCATCATTTTCAGTAACAGGAGGAGGAGGTGGAAAAGGAGGCGGTTGAAAAGTAGGAGGTGGAGAAGAAGGAGGAGATGGTGAACCAGAGACAGCAGCAGCAGCAGCAACAGTTGTTGCGACAACAACAACAATCGATCGTTCGCAACAACAGCAACTGGTTATAACTTATTATTATATTTAATTCAATGGTTTATTTTACAATAAACTAGTAGGAAATCGAGGAAAACAAGCAGGAAAACAAAACAACAATAAAAACAACTACAACAATAGCAATTGAAATTTTTTAAACTTGGTTGAAGAAAATAACAACAACTATTACAACAACACAAAAATACAACAGCAATGGATTACAACAACTAAGTATAATAACAACAACAAGAGACATCAAAGTCAAACTATGATGAAACATTTGAAAATTGCCTCGTTTTATGCTGGTTGTTGTTGTTGCCCAGTGTTGTTGTATTCCAAGTTGTTGTTGTATTTATTGCTGTTTCAATCTTTTTACTATGCCAGCAACATTGTTGTTGTGCAAGTAGCCACTGTTGTTGTTGTTGTTGTTAATGCAGTTCAACATCCCGGGTTAAACACGGTGCCCAACTATCGACGACGGCTCCTTCAGAGATCACTTATTTCTGTCTTTTTTTCCCTACCCTTTCTCTCGCCTTCTCCTTCTCCCTCTCCCTCTCCCTCTTTATCATCCTTTCTCATTCACTCACTGGTCGATGACGAGGACGATCTGTCATAATGACAGTTCTCGGGTTCCGCTGTCTTCGCCGTCTAATGGAAATTATAATGCAGTTCACTAACTCTTTCTAGCTCTCCCCTCTTCCTCATTCTTTATATCTCCCTGTCTCTTTCTCTCTTACTCTCTCTCTCTGCTGTTGAAGACATAAAACATAAACCGTGAAAATTTCGCAAAAATCTCGTTGCTGGCATCTCAATCGAATGGACAGACGGACAAACAGAAGGATGGACGGACAAACAGAAGGATGGACAGACAAACAATAGGACGGACAAACAAAAAGACAGACAACCGAAAGGACAGACAGATAGATAGAAGTACGAACTGAAAGACAGACAAAAGGACGGACAGAATGATAGACAGTAGGATGGACAGACAGACAGATTGAACGAATGAACGACCGACCGGAGATCTTGGTCAATACAGGTTGCTCTGATGCTTCTTGCCTTGGCCAAGACTGCTATTGTTGCTGAGGTGACTGTTATGGTTGAGGTGATTGTTGTTGTTGTTGAGGTGATTCTTGTTGTTGTTGAGGTTGTTGATTTTGTAGTTGGTTTTTTTCGATGTTGTAGTAGTTATTGCTGTTGTTGTTGTGCCAAACTAGGTGGCGGCTGGATTTCATATTCCATCCTACCCACTCTAATCGACCGAGCGACCAACTGAGTGACTGACTGACTTTTCACTCGGACAGACAGACAGACGAATGGATGTCAACGGACATCCAGCCGTGGTCCCCGGTCCGTCCATCTGTCTGTCTGTCCAACGACCTAGGATGGCAAATCCGTCGGCCTGGGATCCGTTGTCCACTCGTTCATCGATTCCAAAGTCCTTCTTTTCCTTTATTTCTCTTTCTTTCATCCTCTTTCATTCCTCTCGATCTGTCCCATGTTTGCCATCTGTCCAGCTGAGAAGACCGCACCGACCAACAGCTATCAATCCGTCTGTCCGTCCTATCGCCTATCTGTCCAACTGTCTGGGCCTCCGCCCGTCCATCGTTGTTGGCCATCGTCGTCGGCCGTGGTCTGTCGTCGATCGATCGGCCGTGGCCATCGAGTTATTGTTGGTGTTCTTCTTGTTGTTGTTGTTCTTATTTTTAATATTGTTGTTGATATCATGTTGGAAATTTTTGTTGTAATTCTTGTTGTTGTTGTTCTCGACTAGTTTCGGCTTTTGATGTGCGATCGATTCGTTTAGACAGGTGAAAGGCTAAATTGTCAATTTGCAAAATAAGTGGGTCGAGTGTTTTTATTCTTGTTGTTGTTACTATAACTATAGTTGTTTTTGCTGTTAGTTTAACTATTTTTTTTTATTGTTGTTGTTCCTATCGTTGTTCCTTCAAACATTGTTGTTGAAATAGTTTCGTTTCAAGTACTATTTTTCCTATTTTTTATTGCTTCCTTTTCGTCCACCTGGCTCGAACCATGTGGACGGATCCCGATGGGCTGTGAATCCCCCCAGAAGTCAATAGTGAGGCTCGGCCTGTCGTCAACCGTAGTCCAACAACAACAACAACAATCAGCCTTCGTCCACCAAACGTCAGGCTCCATCAACGGACCGCTCGAGTCCGAAGGCCTCGTGAATATTGAATTAAATTTTTACAGGAAAATTTAAAATTCAAGAAAAATCAACAACTGAGAGAGAGGGAGGGTAATGAAGAGAAGGAGAATGGGGAGTGGTAGAGAGAAGGAGAAAGAAAGAGAGAAAGAGAGAGAGTGATGGAGTGCTATAGAGTGAGGGAGAGAGAGAGAGAGAGGTTTGTGTTGGGAGCGAAATTGATTTCGTCCGATGATTAGGAAAGTAAGTCGTCGTCGTCGCTGCCTCCAGATCGATCGATTGAATCCCAGAGGAACCAGGGACGAATCCGGAGAAGAAGCTGAAACTCAGCTGGAGACGAAATCGATGCTGGAGACGAAATCGAAGCCTGAGGCATCGTTTGAACGCCTCAAGCGTCATTAGAAAAGAAAGTTTCGAAGGGTCGTTTGTGGCGTTTGAAGGATGTCGTTCGTCGTTCGTCTCCGTTTCGCGAATTGCGGTCAAGCGGGATCCAATCATTTGAATGGTCCATATTTTAATGGTTTGGACTTTTATTTTCCAATCAAATACTTTGGTGGAGGTTCTGATTCTTTTTCTAATCGAGTGGAAGTGGATTTCTGGGACAGAGAGTTTTGATGGAATCGTGCTTCAATTGGATTTGAACAGGAAATTTATATTTATATATTTTTTGCTAATTTAAATTCTTTTCTTTCTATATCATATTCTTATTGTCATATTTGTTATTTTATTGATATTTTTATTGATATTTTATTGATATTATTTTGAATATATAATAATTTTATTGAAATTCAATTTTATAATTTTTATTTATTTTCCAGTTTAAATTTTTTCTGCTATATTGTTAAATCGATATTTTTTTCGAAATTAATTTTTATATAACATAATTTTGAAATTTTGAAACTCAATACAAATTTTATTATTATTTTTTTTTTTCAATATCAGATTCTTATTCTTTTATTCAATTTAAATTTTTGTATACATAGATATCTATTTTTTTTTTGTTTTCTTCATAGTCTCTTCTATCTTTCAATGTTTTTTATCACAACCTTCTTCCTAACTTCCTTCATCCCAACTTCCTTCTTCCTAACTTCGTTTTTCCTAACGTTCTTGTTGTTTCTTTCCACAACCTGCCTCAAAGCGATGACTCTAAAGTCAAATCTCCTCCCTTGACACGCCCACCACCGACGCCCACCGTCCTCCGCCCCCTCTCCGTCCCTCAGTTGCCACAACTACGACTTCATTAACTCCTGAGATTTCCATACAATGGGAAATTCGCACAAAAGAAAATCAATTTCCCGCGCCACACACAACGAGATCTTCTTCTGCCTCTGTGTATATGTATGTGTATGTTCTACCGATAATTTGAGTGTGCGTGTTCTATACGCATACACATGTGTATATGTATGTTTTTCTTCTCTGTATGTGTGTGGGTTGAGCTTCGCTGAGAAATGATTTATTAGATGCTTCATTTGACGACGGACGCGCTCCACTGTTGACTGTTGACGATGGTTGCAATGTTGTTGTAATTGTTGTTGTTGTTATTATTCCTCGCTTTGATGTGTGAAAATCTAGCTGAACCTGGCCGTCACCATCAGAACCACCAGAGGTCGGTGCCATCGGCATCAAACATAGCGCCTTGGGTTTGAGAGTTTGGGAAGATGACTCGAGGCGATGGTTGTTTATGTTATTAAAAGGCGTTTGAAGGAAGACCCAATAACAACAACAACGTTCAATAACAAAACAACAACATTCAATAACAAAGAACAACATTCAATAACAAACAACAACAACGCCCTGTAATAACAACAACAACATCCACCCACATGCAGATTTGCTTTACAAAAGCAACAAATTGCGCTTTCAACGCATTCCTTCGAACGAGAGACGAGACCATGGATCAAGTGAAGGCTGAGACCGAGGCTTGGAGATGGTCATAAGGCGGGGAGGGCCGAGAAGAGGGAGTGGCAAAGGATGCAAGGGGCGGAGAGGGCGTGGCTTATGATCGAGGCCGAAGAGCTTGAGACTTCAACTCACTCTGGGTTGAGGACGACGCGGCCGTGAGACTGCGTCGTCGAGTTCCACTCGATCGTAATTGAATATTGAAATGCAATTCGTTACCGAAGGCAATGCCGTTAACTTTTTCCTCCTTCATCCTTCCTCCTACCCTCTCCCCCTCATCTTCAATATATTCAGGGACTCTCAGTCGATGCAGCGAGTTTTTCATTAACCACCTCTTTCACTCCTATTCATTGGAATCTCCTCGCCTCTCTTTTTCACCCTCTATAGAGAAACCTTTCATTGCCTCCTTCTCTTGTGCTTCTCACGCCTCCTCCACCCTTTTGTTTGTTTGACCGCCTGATGGTGGAACGTGGATGGAGGAGAACGAAGTGGATGATGGTGGATGGTGGAAAGTCAACACTTTGTGGTCGGCTTTGAAGCGACTGCTTGTAAATGATTTTTAATTTTTTGATAAATTCTCTACGGATCGAGAGAAAAAAGGAGGTGGATGAGAAGGAGGTCTAGGGATGGTGGAGGTAGAGGAAAAGGTTAAGGCAAAGAGGATAAGGCAAAGAGGATATGGCAAAGAGGATATGGTAAAGAGTAGAGGGTGAAGAGTAGAAGGTGACGAGATGATGGTGAAGAGATGATGGTGAAGAGAAGAAGTTTTAGAGGTGAAGGTGTTGAAGGGAGTTGTCTAGCTGGAGTAGGAAGTGTTTCCAACAATGGAGACACCTTTCGGTACGGTTTTCTTCGCAAATTACAGTTCGATATCGTGGGAAAGAGTGAGAGCTAGAGAGGAGTGAAAGAGGGACAGATTGAGGGAGTTAAGCAATGAGAAACGGAAGAAAGGATAGAAAAAAATAAAAGAAGAATAAAAGTCTAAAGAAATGTAAAGTAAAGATCCATGAAATTGATTTATGGGCGTCTTCATTCGACTTTTTCCCCATCTTCGATCAGGATGAAATTTCTTTGGATGAAATTCACCAATTCTCGTAATAAGAGGAGAAGAAGATGAATTTGTTATGAGTTGATAGAAGGCAACCCCACGATTCTATTCAACATTGGATACAGATTCTCTTTCTCTCTCTTTCTATCAACAATATTTCTATTTTTCTTCATCGCCTCCCTTCATTTTGTATTGATGTATCAACTGAGGATAAAATTAAGGAACGTTTCCATCAAAATAAATACCAATTTCTTAAAAGAAACAATCGATTCACAAATGATTTCTACAATAAAAACAATAGTATAAAATCAAACACATGCAAACAAGTCTCTAAAAACAAAATATTTTAATTTTTCTTCAGAAGAGAAGAAATTGAACTGGAATCAAAATACCAAAATCAAAATGAAATGAATCAAAAGAAAATTATCGAAATGAAATTAAAATCTAAACTCAATGATGATCTAAGGAAATTGAAAACAATGAAAACCAAATAAAATGATGATCAAAATTTAAAGACAATATCGCAACAAAATGATGACCAACAGAAATTAAAAATCAAACGATTTTTACCTTTAGAAAATTGAAAATTAAAATCGAAATCAAATTGAATCGAATTGAGTTGAGTTGACAACTAAAGGAGAAAATCGAGAAAATTTCATGAAATTCTAAACGGAAATCAATGGAAAATCAAGAGGAAAGAAAACCTGACAAATTCTATTAGCAGGAATTGACACAAGAATTTCTCTCCGTTTTCCCTTTTCACTCCAGTCTGTCCTTCCAGTCGTCTGTCCCTTTGTCCTTCCTTTGTTCATTCCTTTCCTGTCATTCATCATTACTCCTTGGGCAACTCCTTCTTCTGCACTTTCTTCCACGCCTCCTTCACCTCCCCAAGGCTCCCCGTCGTCATTGGAGTCCTTTGAAAAATTTACATTTACTAATTGCTCTGTCAACTGTTGGTCAGTCGTTCGGTTGTCGGCGGTCGACCACTGGCCACCCCTGGGACGAACTCTGGCAGCTCTGACCACGCCCGACACTCGAGGGCAATAAAAAGGCTTTTAAATTTATAAGGATTGTCGGAAACACACACACACTCATACTCATACATACATAACTTGATGCCTATGAGCTCAGAATCAGAAATTATCTACAGAAATCATCTACTGAAACTGAATAATAACCACAAAGAAAGCAACAAATACTTCTACTATAACAACAAAAATATTTTCGGTAACAACAACATATTCGGTAAAAACAACAATCATAAGAATAAAAACAACAATCAAACGCAACAACAACAACCATTACAACATCTTCGCCATCAAAAACTACAAGAATAAAATTCTCGTGCCAATCATAAAATTGTTGCCCCAGATGAAAAGTTGTAAATTTTGAGAGAATTTCCAAAAATTGATTACAAGCTTACAGAAGGAAGGAGGGAGAGGAAAATAGTTGAATCCCTCAAGGGTGAATGGGAGGAGGGCGAGGGGGCGTGGCACAAAATCAACTGTATTCAAAATTAACCACTTGCCTGTGGACCAACTCAACCGGAAGGAGAAACAGATGAAGAGCTTGAGGGAAAGAATAGTGATAGAGGGAAAGAGGGGGAGATGAAGAGTGAAACGAAGAGAAATGTAGTGAAATGGAATGAAAGAGAGAATTGAAGAGGGAGATGTGAAAATGACGTCTGAAGGAAAAACCGACTGAACCGACCTTCGACCAAGTTACAAATTGTTGAGGTGTGTTTCTTGATGCTGTTGGTCATCGTCGTCATCAAAACTTTTGTTGATTTTTCCTACCATTACCATTGTTGTTGCTTTTGTTACTCTTCTTGTTCTTGTTATGTTGTTATGGTTCTGGTTATTGTTGATTTTCTTACAATTGTTGTTTCTATTATTCCTGTTGTTTCTCCCGTTGTTGTTGATGTTGTTTTTTGTTCTTATTCTTGTTTTTGATATTCTTCCACTTATTGTTGTTCCTGCCTCTAATCGTTAGTTTGAAAACTGGGTCAATTTGCGACAAACACATCCACGTGAGCCTTGGCTTTGTTTTATGCATTTCTCTTCCCAACTGTTCATCATCATCATCTCCGTCATTTCTATTAACCATAATATCTTCCCTTCTCTTCTTCTTCATCATCATCTTCTTCCTTCACTTCATCATTTCCTTCCTTCTCTTCATCATCTCCTTCGTTTCTCTTCATCATCTCCTTCGTTTCTCTTCATCATTTCCCTCATTTCTCTTCATCATCTCCTTCACTTCATCGCTAGGCTTCGTCTAAAAGTCCACTTTGACCTCCTTCCTTCCTATTTTACCGTTATCCTTCAAAAAGTCCACTTTTGCCTCCGAGTGTTTGCCAAGAAAATTTTGTGCAACATCTGCAAATTTACTCAGGTGAATTGTCGGCAGACCAGCAGCAGAAACAGAAGCAACAGAAGCAGATCAAGGGAGAGGAAGGAGGAGGCAACAGAAGCAGATGAAGGAAGAGGAAGGAGGAGGCAACAGAAGCAGAAGAAGGAGGAGGCAACAAAAGCAGATGAAGGAGACAACATTAGAAGGAGGAGGATGAGGAGGCAGAAGGATGAAACAACATCCGAATAAGAATGGAGCAGAAGAAGGATGAAACAGAAAGAGAATGGAGCAAAAGAAAGATTCCGAGCCAGGATCCTGAACAAAAATGCGAACCTCGGCCCATCGACTGAGCCTTGGTAACTCGCCAGCCCGCAGAGAGCTTTCGTTGTTGTCAGCGTGGAATGAACTTTCCTTTTTTCACCTCCCTTTCACACCCACCTCTCACGCCCCCACGCCCACCGCCCACCTTCGGCTCCCCTGGGGCAGTGCTGCCAACCCTATTAAGAATTCATCGGAGACACCTCGATTGAGGGTGGGAGAAGGAGGCGGTGAACCAACCGACCGACCGAAAGACCGACTGCGACAGTTGTTGGCCAGAAGCTTTTTAGGTCAAAAGGTGCTCAGGTGTCCTTTGGTAGTCCATTGTTGTTGTTGTTGTTATTTTTTGTTGTTGTTGTTGTATTTTACCTGCAATTGGTTTTGTTGTCCTATTGTTTTTGTTATTTTAAATTATTTTTGTTGTTCTTCTATTTTGGTTGTCCTCTAGTTGTTTAGTCCTCTAGCTGTTGTTCTCCACTTGTTGTTGTTGTTGTTGTCGTCTTATTGTTGTTGTCCACTTATATTTGTTGTTGTTGTGTTCCTTTTTTTTTTTGTTGTTCCCATATTTTTGTTATTGCTTTCTCTGTTTTCTCTCCATTCCGTTGGCCAACATTTATAACTTTTCAATATTCAAATGCAGCAATTTTCTTTGTTGCACGTTGTTGCAATTGTTGATGCAAATGTTGTTGTTTGCACTATTTTGTTGTTGTCACTTTCGTTGTTACATAAATTTGTTGTAGTACCTTACTTCTGTAGTTATTGTTGTTGTTGTTATTCAATGTTACCTCAGTTGGTCGATTCCAATGCAATAGCTTTTGTTTCTCTTGCATATTGTGCCTAAAGTTGTTGTCATTGCATAATTTGTTGTTACACTTCTTTGTATTCTTCTCCCTTCTTCTTCTACTTGTTGTTGCACTTATTTGTTTTGTTGTTATTTGTATTGTTGTTGTTGTTATTGTTTTCGCTTCGTCGAAGTATTCATTTTATTCGCAAATAACTGTCTACCACATGAAATTTACTACACTTCACAAAATTTACTACCTTTTTCCACTACGTTTTGCAATTTCCTTCTCCACCACCTTCGACTTTGGAGTGCAGAATATTTACACAATGTTGTTGCCATGTTGTTGTATAATTTTATTGTAATGTTGTTGTTGGTGTTGATCAATGTTGTTGTTTGTTGTTGTTTCTGCGTCTACGTGTCTGTGCCATTTGGTAAATAAACATGTGCATTTGGCATTTTTTAAGGAGAATCCTGCAGGCTGCATGTTTTCCTTCGCCTCCATTTTCATCTCTTTCCCACACTTCTCCCTCTCTCTCTTTCTCATCTTCACTCTCTCATCTTCTCTCTTATCTTCAACCTCTCTTCCTCCTTATCCCTTCTTTCTTCGTTTGGTTTCATTCTCCTCCTTCGATCGAAGTCCTTTGGAATTCCTCGTTTGAAGACCTACAATTTTATGCCCATCCACATTTCGTAGTAAAAATGCAAATAGTTGTTGGATCTCTCGTCGTTTAAATATGTGGAAACGCCTTTTACGACCGCTTAAGGAAGGTCTTCTCTCGAGGAAAACAACTGTGAAAACAGGATGGTGGAGAATTCTCCACTGTGGAAAGCGAGGAAAACAACAAGTGGATGGGATGGA
Source organism: Coelopa frigida (assembly GCA_017309665.1). Classification (NCBI taxonomy): domain Eukaryota; kingdom Metazoa; phylum Arthropoda; class Insecta; order Diptera; family Coelopidae; genus Coelopa; species Coelopa frigida. Next base: position 3,586,858 of record CM029562.1, read on the forward strand.
AAAAGTGGAGTGAAGAAAAGGGAGTAAAGAAGATGCAATGAAAAAGTTGAAGTGAAGAATAAGAAGTGAAATAAATGAAGAGAAAATTTGTAGTGAAGAAAATGTGAAAAAAGTAGTGAAAAATATAAGCGCAAAAAAGGTGTGAGGAAAGTGGAGAAAAGAAGATGAAGTAGGAAAGTCAAGTGAAGAAAAGTAGTGAAAAAAGGAGTGTCGAAGTGGAGAAAAGGAGTTGAAGTAAGAAAGTGGAGTGAATAATATAGAATAAAGAAAGTGGAGTGAATAATATAGAAAAAAGAAAGTGGAATGAAGAATTTTGTAAAATTTCTGACCCATAGGAAGATGAATTTTAGACCATAGAATCCGGAAATGAAATTTCTTGATGTGTCCCTGAGACTCCTCATTTTCTCCTTTACTCAGAAACTCCGATAACCTTCAGTAATCCTTCCCTTCTCCTCCCCTCCTCCCCCTCACCCAATTTAAGTCCATCGCATGTGACACAACGACCGATTACCACAAGCATTACCGCCTCAGGCCCTACAAAATCAGGCGTGAAATAAATTATTGCGTTTCCACTGAAGATATTTTCAAAATCAGAGAAACAAAATCCATACAATATTTAAATATAAATGAACTAATTAATAACTCGCGATCGGAAGGGACAAGCATGAAGAAACCGATGAATTATCAATTTCAGAAGAGGTGGAGGAGGAGGAAGAGCCAATGAGCAATTTCGACATCGTGTTGAGGTCGAGAGATCCGATCGGAAATCGGGGACAGATGGGAGAGAGAGATTGAATAGATTGAGGGAGAGAGAGATAAAGAGTGAGATATGAGAATCAGGGACAAATGGGGCAAGAGACAGATGAAATCAGGAATCGAAGGAAGTAATGGAGAGAAGAAATCAGCGACGGACAAATTCAGGGACAATTGATCTGATGGACAGAAGAAATCAAGGACAGAAAAATTCAGACAGACAAAATCAAGGGCAGACGAAATCATAGACAGAGGAAATCAGGGATAGACAAGAAATAAATTAAACCAGGGATAACAAAAACCAGGGACAGATCAATTCAGGGACACATGAAGTTGGGGACGGACAAAATCATGGATAGATGACATCAGGGACAGACGAAATCATGGATAAATGAAATCAGAGACAGTTGATCCGATGGACAGACGATTGGAAAATTTGACTTTGGTTTGGACAGACAGTTGAGATCTCAGAGCAGCGCCTACAGTTGGAGTCTCTTCCATTACCTCAATTTCTTGAGTCTCCCTGGCCTCCTTCGCCTTCACCATTTCATTCCACCACCTCCACTTCCACCTCGCAGCAGGAGGTTGTCAAAGGTCCGATGAGAAGCAGACAGAGAAAGAGTGGGAGAAAAGGAGGATAACAAGAGGAGAAAAATGGAGCCAAAGAAGACGCCGCATTGAGTTGAAGAGGAGTGGGTTTCATCCAACCTCTGGTCATGACAAAGTTCGGAGCCGAATTGACAAGTTCCAGACACAGTCATATTCGAGAAATCATCGATAAGAGACAGAAGAGAGAGAGCAACGTTGACAGCCCTGGTCCTCCTCCCTGGAGTGCCGCCAACAAGCAATTAGAAAAGTTGAAACTATTTTTTTCTAGGATTCATTCGCTGTCATCTGTTGTGTTCAACGACGCCGAAGTCGACGTCGAAATCGAAGCCGATCCAAAAACAACTATGACAACGACTTCTTCTCCAACTCCTTCGCCTATAACTTCAAGTTCTCCAACTCCGACGCCATTGAAGATCATTCGCCGATGATAGATAATAATATCGAGCTGTTTAAATTGTCTTAAACGACATCTGAGCTGGGGGGACCTCCCAGCGAGGGCAGCCGCCACGATCCACGAACCGAATGAAGATCGAAACCACGAATGAAGATCGAACCACGAATGAATCCCCAACCACGATTGAAGCTCCAACTACGATTGAAGCTTAAACCACGAATGAGGCTCCAACTACGATTGAAACCCCAACCTCCGAACCACGATCGAATGAAGTCCGAAACCTCGAACCACGAACCAAAGTCAGAGTCATATCCAAAGCTAGAGTCAGATCGAAAGCCAGATGGATCGCTGGTGAGAACGTCGTTGTCGTCGTCGTCGTCATCGAGGAATGTTTTCGTCTGCTCCGGTTTGGTCTGGTTATTGCTCTGGATCATCGCCATCGTCCTCATCTTCAGCTCCAATTCCTTCTCTTCATCTCCAATCCCAATTCCTCCTCTTCATCTCAAAGTCCGATTCCTTCTTTCAATCTCCAATTCCGATTCCTCCTCTCCATCTCTATATTCGATTCCTCATCTCCATCTCCAATTCCGACTCCTCCTCTCCATCTTCAATCCCAGTTCCTCCTCTCCATCTCAAGATTCCGTTTCCTCTTCACCTCTCTTCTCCTTTCCTCCTTCTCTGGTTGTCCACCGTTTTCCGTTTGTGAAAATGCCATGAGAGATCATTTCAAATCGGTTTTATTTTCACTCGAATTCGAACTCGTTTTCATTAATTTCCCAAACCCCAACCGCCGTCTGCTTCATGTTTAGATTCAAGTCCAGCATCAGATCCCCAGCTCTAACTTCAGTTTTAATTCCAGCTTTAACTTCAGCTTTAATTCCAGCTCTAACTCCAACTCCAGTTCCATCTCCTACTCCAATTCCAATTTTATTCGATCCGATCGGACCCACCGCCTGCCCATCTGAAGCCAAACCACCCTCCGCGTTGCTGTCACGTCCGTCCAGCGTTCTTTTTCCTATTCTTTTCTTTCAATTTGAAATTTTAAACTGCGCGCATGTGGCTCGAGTCGAATCCTCGAGGCCGGAGATCGATCATTGATATGGCCGGAATCATGTTGTCATGAGGAGGCCGCTAATCTCTCGCCAACTCCGCCATTTGGACCGCCCTGGTCTGTCTCTGGCTTCGTTCTTCTAGCTGTCTCTATTTCTGTCCCTCTTTCTGTCCTTCTTTCTGTCCATTTGATCCTCGCCTTGGTCGCTGCGCTTCTTCGGTTTCCATCTGTTGAGCGCCAGTAAAAGCTGTCCAGCCTCCCTCTAGAAATGTTTTATCTGTCTCCCTCTCTCTATCTGTCTGTCCATCCCTTTCCCTCCACCTCTCTCCCTCTTCATCTGGTCTATCGTCTCCTCCCTCCCTCCCCGAAGTTATTCAATATCTTCATTCGCTCTTATCGCCACAACATGTCACCTTCTCCTCCTCCTCCTCCTTTGTCTCATGTCCATTGGCGCTTGATCTCGCACGCAATCTGTAATCGTAGCATTTAATCCATGTCGAACATCGCGCTAATAATTTGTTCCTTCTCAATATATCTTCTAAAGTGATACTCATGATATCTTCTAAAGCGATACTCGTGATATCTTCTAAAGCGATACTCGTGATATCTTCTAAAGAGCTGCTCGTGAACTGGAAGAAATTCAGACCTCGCTCCAAAAACCCTGACGAACTCAAGTGATCGTACAAGGATCGTAAAGAAATAGGAAACATTCTCGATATGGTTGGAAACTTATTTGCCTCGAGGATAGGCAGATAATTATATGGGATGTTAAATAAATAGATTGTTAGGTAGATAAAACGATCAAGTCTCTTTATGAGAAATTCCAGAAAATCCTGGAAGCAGAATGTATTTTTAATATTCTAATTTAGAGATATTTTTAGTTTTATTAGTTAATATATTATTTTCTTCTCCTTTTAGAAGAGTTCAGAAGAGACTTTTTTAATCATCCCCACTTCCTTCCCGTTGAACCTTGCTCCCTTTGTCCAAAAAAAAAACCTATATAAATCCCATGCATGATCAATGATCATCGTCATGAAGAGAACTTCGTGCTCGTACCACGATCACAGATGACAAAGACGCCGATGCAATTTCAGGTAACAAATTGTGTTGCCAACACCAACACTTCGAATTGAATGATGAAGAATCGAGAGATGAGAGGAGAATCGAATCGAAGGAGTTGAATCGGGAGCAAGAGTTTGATCTGAAGCAAGAGTTAGGATCAGAAGCTAAATTCGATTCAAGAGCTGAAGTCGATTCTGTCTATTGGATAACTGAAGTCAAATCGAGGGAAGGAGTCAAATCAAGAGAAGGAGTCAAATCGGGAACTGAAATTGAAGTCGGCAGCTCGAACTCCATGTGGAAATCACTCACGTCCATCTTAAGGAGTCGCCGGCACGCAGCAGCCAAGAGGTCAACGGGAGTACATGAGGCTAGATTGTAATAACAACAATGAGACAATAACAAAGACAACGACAACAACAACAACAGACAAAACTAGTACAACAGACAATGAACGACAATCACAATTGGAGCACGACAACCAGGGACTCCCTTTGGATACCAGTGGACGAGAGAAAAAAAACCCAATCAACTCAACCACGTCGTCGTCGTCGTCATCGTCGTGTGTCGAACGTTCCAAATGATCGGAGGCATTTGAATATTTGGTGCAATGCAAATGTGATGAACACATTACGTGATCTGGCCACATTTAGAGTGAGCTGCTGCTGCAGCATGATCCGTCCATCCATGGTACGTCCTCCACATCCTCCTTCAAACTCCTAACTTCGCCACCTAGTCAAAGGAATAGCTACCAAATTGCGGCTTCAAACTACTGCTTAGCGGTAAGTAATTTACGAATTGTCGGAATCAGAGATGGATGCAGAAGGAGCTTGAAATGAACGGGAGAAGGTGGAAGGAGTTGGAGTCGCAGTCTGTCAGAGATCAGCTCCCAGACATCTCATTAACGAGGGAAATTAAATGAGTAAAACTCAATTTCGACATCGAGAGTTCGGAGACAATGACAAAGATTCAAATGGAGGCAATGAATCGAGGTGGAGGAAGTGAGGGAGATCGAGTAAGAGAAGGAGGTGGATGAAGTGAAGGAGATAGAGTCAATGACGAAGATTGAGGCGGGAGTCCATGAGTTAGATGAAGTCAATGAGGGAGTTGAAGTCGTTGAAGAAACTGAAGTCGATGAGGCAACTGAGGTTTGTCACCATGGCTAAGGAGAACGTGGAGTTGAAGAGGGCGACGAATGGATTTGGAATCGTAGTCGAAGACTCCGAAATTGTGCCGAAGGTTGCCTCATTTGGCGCTTGAAACAATCGTACTTGAGTTTTCCAATATATCTTTCTTCTAATCCCTTACCTTCTTTCCTTCACCTTACTTGCTTCAACTTATTTACCTCAAATTCTTTCCCTCATCATATCCTCCTTCCAGCCTCCATCCTCCTGCGTCCCCTCTTTAAATCGATTGTCTCCTCGGTTTCTCCACGTTGGCCCCATGGGGTAGGAAGAAGTCGATCACTTGGCAATGGTTTCGTTGTCACCATTAGCGAGATCGGCCCAAGGAATCGAATCCGGCCGAGGAAATGAAAGAAATCCAACGAGGTGGAAGAAGTGAGATCATGGAAAGGGGAAGGTAGGGAGAGGAAGCGGAGAAAAAGAAGTAGGGAAGGAAACCTCAACTCGAGTCAAATGAAAATCGAAACCTTTGGAAATCAAATCTCAGTGACCTCTGACCCTTCGACTGGCTCAATCGTTGCTACGTCCGTCCATCGTTGGTGTGTCCGTCGATCGTTCGTTCGTTGGTTGGTTTCTTCGATCGTTGTTTTATTCGTTAGTTTGGTTCATTGCATGCAGCACCCTTGCACAAAGTAAGCAGTCATCGTTGTTGGTTGGAGACGACGGTGGAGACCTCAGCTCGATCTTGTTTGTTGTGATCTAATGTTGTTGCTGTTGTTCTCAATACTAGTATTATTTTTGTTGTTGTTCTCAATATTATTGTTGTTTTTGTTGATGTTCTCAATATTATTATTGTTGTTTTTCTCAATGTTGATGCCTGTTGTTGCTGCACCGAAATTTCTGTTAAATGAGGCATGCGCAGCTCTTATTGTCTGTCTGTCCGTCCCCCTGTCTGTCCTCTGATCGAGCGACCGAAGGACAGAAAGACCAATAACAACAACTACACCAACAACAACAACAGAAGCAGCAGCAGCAGCAACAGCAGTTGGCAATTTCATGTCGTGATGATGGCAAATTGTAAATGGTTCGAGTTATCACACAAACTAATGACATGAAATTAGGAATCGAATACTTATTGCCGAATTCCGTATGCGCTTCCAGTCGATGCGAGAGCGAGACTCCGGCTACGGAGCGGAGTTCGAATCGTTTTCGGTATCGTTTCGTTGTGTGACAGGAGGAGGGACCGATGATCGTGGGGCGAAGTGAAGTGAACTGAGGTGAGGTGAGACGACATTTGGAGTATCTTCAAATGAGGGGACGAAGTACACTGAGAAGGTTTCATGTAATTGTGGGTGAAGTCGATTGAATGGGTCTTAGGATTATATTAAGTGTTTTTCTTAAGAAAAATTATAATAAGAAAAAAAGAAAATATTTCTTTGTCTTCGAGCAAATTCACGTTTATTGGTTTCAAATTAATGCAGATGAAATTTATCTTGCAAATAAGAATGATAATATAAATAATATAATAATTAATATAATAAATAATAAGATCATTATAATAATTTTGTGCAAAATTAAAAATATTAATCAACTTTTTATTTATCAATTTTTTATCTATTTACATAAAATAATCAAAAGGATGAATTATTTAATTTTATATAAAATTATTTGTTTTTATTTTCCTGAACTCCTTGAAATATTTCAAACATTCTCGTCGAAATTTCTTCCAGTGTTTTTCATCATCGTCATTTGTCCTCAACCCTTCGTCCCTTTCATCCCTATCACCCCTTTCACCTCTCTCTCTCTCTCATTCTGCATCTCCCCCTCCAATATATTTTTAACAATCTGCCATAATTTTCTTCATTATTGATTTTTGCTACCAACATCGGAGCCCAAAACTGAACTGAACTGAGTTCATGATCCTCAGGTTGTCGTGGCTCGAAGTTTTTATTTTGAGACATTTCCTGGTGAAACTTCCTGCATCTTTAGGGGTCTCCTTTGTAGTTTTTGTTATTGTTATAACTAGCTAACGACGATGACGACGACATCGAAATCGACAAATAATAATAATAATAATAAAAATAATAATTATTGTACAAATTTTATGGCAACATGTAAAACATGGAACGAGGAATCTTTGGTTGTCCTGATTTTGCGCTATTGTGTGGATTGAATGAATAGGGAGGTGGGGAAAGAGACAGGAAGATGGACGGAAGGGTAGAGAGACAAAAAGAAAGACAGACAATGAGGTAGACAGACCAATGGACAGACAGACAGACAGACGGATGCATTTAGAGTTCGTCTTGTTGTCATCAAGGGTTTCTACTTTTCGCTTCCGAGATGTTTATCAGAGGTCGAGGCACGTTTCGCTCTTCTTCGTTTTCTTCTTCAGGAAGACTGAGGCCGAGTAGGAAGTCATCAGTGGATGAAGACCTCATGATGCTCACCGATGACCTGTGGAAGGATCTTTCCGTGGGATAGAGAAGTCCTTAAGATGGGGCTTTTTTTTGGGTAAAGAGTTCAAGAAGAGTTTTTGGTAAAGAGTTCAAGAAGAGTTTCTGGTAAAGAGTTGAAGTACATTTTTGGATTTAGGATTTATATCGAGTATAAGACGACTTTTGATAGAGAATTTAACTTGATATTGATATACAGTTGAAATCGATATTAGGATATTATATGAGTTAAAGACCAATTTTTGTGTATCGAGTTAAAGTTGAAATTTTGATTAAAGTCGTTTCGACATTCATGACCTCATGCGGTTCCTCCCTCGCTCTCAGGCTTGCCGCAAGCTATCGTTTTAAGCCACAGCGACAAAAATGCCCTGAGGCTTCTGACGAATCACTTTGAAATGCGGTGAAGGGACACGATCCAACAAACTCCAGCTGCAGCTCCTCAGGCGACCTACTATCAGCTCATGTTTACTCATTTCGCAATTTACAACTCACTCCCCCTCCCTGCCTCACTCTCTCTCTCTCTTTCTAGTAGGGCACTTATTACCAAGTCGTTTACCCTTTTATTAGGTGCTCACTTTTGATGTGTGCTGCTGGTAGTGGTGACCTTTGTGCCAGACACGGCGACATGAGACAAGCCTCGAGGGGTCCACGAGACCATTGCGGCGGGGAGTTGCGTCAAATGACTCTCCCTAAATATGTGTCGCAGGCAGGCTCGAGACACGAGACACTATTGTTGTTGTTTTTGTTGTTGTTATTTTTGCTGTCTCCAACGACAACCGCAGATCGTGCTACTGTAGAACTCAGTCGAGAATCAGCCCCATCGGTGGGCGGAGGAGGGAAGAGGAGAATCGACTATAAGGCTAGAATGGAATGAAGCCGTGATACCAAGGGGCATAAGAATCGAAAGAGAGGTAGGAAGAGGGTCGAAGAGAGGTGGAAAGAGTAGAGAGAGGGAGAGGAGAGAGATAGAGGGAGAGTGAGAGAGATAGAGGGAGAGAGAGAATGAGTGGTGGAAGGAAAACGAAGTCGAAGCTCAAGAGTTAGACCGAGTAGACAAAATAATTTAGATCACGAATTTGTTGTCTTATGCAAATTAATCAAATGCAGTTTAATTTCATCTCCACATTGACAACACAACCTAAAACAACAACAACAATAACAAAAAATAAACCAGTCTGCACCCATTGTTGTTTTGTTTTGTCTTGTCGAACCAACTGAGAACCACTCGTAGTCGCAGAAACGGAAAATGGCATCAAATGGCATGTCTAAAAAAGGCTAAAACGATTCTACTTTACCATGTTTTCATGGCCTTACCATCCATGGTAGGGGACGAAATGGTAAGGATTCTATATTTTTTTTTTATTTCGATACCCTTTTCTGAAGGGTACCTCTGTGAAATCACTTCGAGTTCTTCAAAGTTTTCTTTAAATTAGTTTTATCGAATTTTATTTGAACCGAATTTTAAGTTGAATCGAAATTTATAATTTTTTTATTTTTTTTTATTTTAATTTAAATTTTTTTTTAAATTTTATACCTTATCAAATTTGAATTTTTATCGATTTTTAAATATATTGATTTTATATTTTTTAAAATTTAACTCTAATTGATTTTTTAATTGGATCGAATTTTAAATTGTTTTGAATTTTCAGGTTTTGTAGAATTTTTAATTTCGTACAATTTTAAATTCAAATTTTATATTTTTTCATATTTTCAGTTTTCTCACATTTTATGAATTTTCAAATTATATCGAATTAAAAATTTTCTATAGCTCTGTTTTTTTAAACTATCGCCATCTCCTGGTTTTAATTTCTCTACCCAACTCAACCCACTCATTAGACAATTGAATATTTATTATTCGTGAATTTGCATCACTACCCTTCAATCTCTCTTCAATCGTTATTTCCCTCTCTTTCCTCCTTTCTCCCCCTCTTCCCTGCTCTTCCCCTCTCTTCACCCATCTTCGCCAGCCTTCTTACCATTTTCTACCCACACCATAAACGATGATCGCTTCCTTCCAGTTGTGACTTCGTTTAATTTGCGATCGTAATGAAATTTATTTATTTGTTTTAATTCGATCGACTGCCCCCTCGACTCTTCCATCGCACGTCATTTGTCCCACCCCTCCCCTCTCTCCTTCTCTCCAACTAGAAGACAAAATCATGATCGGCTGCCCGCCTGGGGGGGTCCCCGGATCCCACTCAATGCCAGACGTTTATCAAATCTCAACGATCGACAACGAGTCAAGTCGAAACGAGATGAGTTTCTGGGACATGATCGAGAGAGGTTGGAGAAGGATTGACAGAGGGAAAATGAAGGAGGAGGATTGACAGAGAGAATACGAAGTAGGAGGAAGGTGGAAAAGGAGAGACGAAGGAAGAAGAGAGATGAAGGAGACGAAAGACGGAGGAGGACGACGTGGAGCTGGTTTCAATTTTGATTGAATTTTGATGCATTCGATGTTGGAATCGGCATCGCATGAGACTTCGATGTCGTCTCCATCTGTGACTTCGACTTTGACTTCGTCTCTGACTCCGACTTGTCTCCTGCTCCGATTCCGTCTACGGACTTTGACTTCGATTCCGTCTTCGTTGCGAATGCAAATGAGATCGAACGCCCTCTGGTGGTGATCGGTAGAAGGGCCTACTGTTGTCTGTCTGTCGTCTCGAGATGACTTCGAGGGATGGAGTCTTGAGTTTGGACTTCGAATTGAAGTCGACAAATGATGGCGAAGGAGTTGCTGAATCGGTTGGTGGAATCGAAATCGGTATCGAAGAATCGTGGTTGCTACAGTTTGTGCACGAGGCGCACGCTTTCTGGTTGTTGTTATTGTTACAATTGTTGTTGTTATTGGTATTGATTGAAAGATCGATTGACGATAGAAAATTAAATTCGCCTTCCCCCGTGGTTTCCTCACTCTCTTTTGTCCTATCTTTCTTCCTAACGATCCTCTCAACGGGGATTTGAATGTCGACGATGTTGGCGTCGATATCGTTAGCGGCTGTCGAAGTTGGTGGTTGTTGTTGTTGTTATTTTTGTTGTTGTTTTTATTGTTTTTCTTCTTGTTGTTGATGGCATGGATTTTTTCTACCCATTGTTCCTGTTGTCATGACTTTTCTTTTGGCCAAATTTCAATGGAAATTATGATGGGAAAAATCTAAATTACGTTCCTAATGAATCGTTGACAAATGTCTGTCTATCAGTCTGTCTGTCCCTTAGTTTCGTGGTGGGATTCAATTACAATCGATCGATTGATCGCAACTTGTTCGTGTTGTTGTCACAATTGTGCTCTGGTTGTTGTTGTCGTTCTCTTGTTTTTGTTGTTGTTGTTAGATCTGTGACAACCACGCTTAAATATTCATTTCATCGATTCGTCATCCGATAAGGATCTCCGGCAACGCTGGAGGCTTCGAGATCGATTTTTCGCGAAATCGTTTTCTCTCATTATTCATACTAATGGAGGGAATAGAAAAAATGAAACAAAGAAAAAGGAAATGACAATAACGATAAAGGAGAATTGTTTTGAATGAGCAAAACAAATATTATAAAATTTTGTAATTTATGTAATTTAATTATTTATATTGAAAATATTTTTAAACTGAAAATTTATATTTAAATAGTGAAATATTTTTAATAAACAAATTTTTTGTAATTTTTCTTCTATTCTTTTCCTCGCCCAATTCCTTGGCAACGGACAACCTGAGGTTCGCACATGCATAATTCTCGTAAAAACAATGAATTCCTTTAAAAATTGAAAAACCAAATATAAATTGCCAATAATTCGTGTAAATCAGAGAAGCTGAAATATTCCGACCGCCGCTTTTAATGCGAGTCCGGGCGGACGACGAGGCCGTGGACGGTTTAAAAGTCGATTAAATAACGGAACTGAAATTATTCACCAACGACGGCGACGACGGCGCTGGCGGCGGCAGCCAATTAAAACGCGCTGCTGCCGCGACGTCGACGCTGCCGTCTCCGCAACGCAGTGAATGGCGAACGAAACATGGCGGAAGCGCCATTTTATCAGGTTTTCCGTTATTTTATTGTTGTTGCTTTTTTCATATACATATATTTTTCTCTGTTAATTTTTGTTAATTTTTTTATACTTTTTTTATATATATTTTATTTTTTATTTATTATTATTTTTTGTTGTGTTAATTATTTTTTATTTTATTTTTGTATGTTTTTTTAATACTTTTGTTCTTTTTTAGCCTGTGATTCGCGCTCATGTCTCGTTGTTGTTCATTGTTGTTATGGCTATTTGTTGTTGTTGTAATTTTTGTTATAGTAATTTGTTGTTCTTCTTATTGTTGTTTGGGGGGTCAAAAAATGGTCACAAGAAGAAGCATTTAAATACATTTACAGTGCGAAATTCTTTGATCGCGAAAACATGAAAATATTTCATTTTTACACCGGAATCATCCCATGGATTTCATTCACTCATCTCTCTCTTTCTCTTTGTCCCTCCATTTTTTTTCTCTCTCTCTCTCTCTCTTTGTGTCTCTTTTCCACTCCCCCACTTCTCCCCCACGTGGCTTTGATTGCGCACCTAACGGTATTGCGCTTACACCTCGCCGCGTTTAAATTATAAAATTTTCAATTTCACGCTCGGCATCGTTCGCTAATTAGAGCTGGAGCTCGCTTTCCTTCTCTCTCACTCGGACTCTCACTCTATCTCCCTCTCTTTCTCTCTCTCTCTCCCCTCTCTCTCTCCTCGCTCTCTCTCTTTCTTACTCCCACTCTTGTGCTTCATTCGACTCAACTCAACACGATACGACTCCATATGGCGACCATGGCGAGTGCCAGATGTCGACTGGTAGCCGATCTCCTACCAACGCCTACCTTGGACACCTCATCAGCGCCACGCCCACCACCTGACACGACCGCCGCCCACCTGACACGACCCCCCCGGGGAACCGGTGGACAACGGTGGCTGCAGCTCGCCGGGAATTCAAAGCATTCAGGTTGGGTTGGTTGATGGTAGAAAGATGGATGAAGGAGAGAACGATGGAAAAACGGGGCAAGAATGGGTGATGAAGGAACGAGGCCAGAAGGAAGGAACTAAGGAGGAAAACTCGAGGAACTATGGAGAGCCGAAGAAGGGACGCTGGAGAGAACTTATAACATTTGTATAAAGTAATATTAGGTTGAGGTAGAAGTTTTTAGTTGGACATTTAATGGAAAAACAAACAGTGGAAGATAGAGATAATTACAAAAATTTCCTCAATAACGCGAGAAACTACGTTGACAACATCAAGTAATTGACAAGAAGCAACAAGTGATATAAAAGTAATAACGACAAATATATAAATAATAAATATAAAAATATTATATAAATTAAAAAAAAAATTAAAAATTAAATTTAATATAAGATTTGAATCAATTTTAATAAAAATAAAAAAATATTATATTAAAAATAAAACTTGGAAAGAAACAAATCAGTTGAAATTTACTGGTTCTTTGAGAAAATTATGAAGAAAAATACGAAGGGGATCCGCATCAACATCATCATCATCATTAGTGTCAACATTGTTGTCATCGTCTTGAAATCAAAGCCAGAAGATGATGACAGAAAAACAAAAAAAAAAACAACAAGAATAACAACCCATCTTGACAATAACGCAAGAAATCCTCGACAAGAAGAATGGCAAAAAATTCCATACAAAAAAATATAAATTGTAATGAATTTATGAATGACAACAATAACAACAATCAGCGACTGACAATGAGTGCAACCGGTAGCTGCAACAGTTAACACAACAACAACAACAACTACGAGAATAACAACGACAAGAAATCAACGAACAAAACCTTGATGACAACAAGAAAGAGCTTCAAGGAACAAGAATCGAGCAACCAGAAGCAAGAATAACAACAATCCAAAAGAAACAACTACAAAAACAACAATATAAAAGTAAAAACAACCACTCTAGAGTTACAATAACAACAACGAAGTAGTAACGCCAACACTACAACAACATTGGCGGCTACAAAATTTGCAGTAGGCAGCAAATTGCCCCATTTTAAGGCAGCGAAGCATGTGGGCCGACCGACAACAATAACAAGAAAAATTGCTTAAACAACAAAAACAAGACTGAAACAACAACATTATGAAGGATGCGATGCAACAACTGCAACGTGTTGAAAAATTCCTACGGTTGCTTGGCATCAACAACAAAGACGACGACGATGGCGATGGAGACGACGACGACGACGACGACATCCTCCGAAAATTGCGGAGGAGATGACAACAACAACAACATGAACAACAACAACAACTCGAACACCATGTGCCACCAGCAGCAGCAACAACAAGAACAACACCAACAACAACAATCAGCAAGCAATCAACAGTCAGAGATTCGCGCGAATCCAATTCCTGGGTTTCTCCATCCATCCATCCATTCGTCTCATCCGACGTCTCCTCCTTTCCCTTGTTCTTCTCTCTACCCATCTCACTCTCTCTTCATCCCCTCTCGCTCTATCTTCTTCTCCTCTCACTCTCTCTTCTTCCCATCTCACTCACTCTTCTTCTCCTCGCACGCACTCTTCATCCCCTCTCTCTCTCTCGCACTCACTCTTCATCCCCTCTCTCTCTCTCGCACTCCACAATCGACTCCGCCGACAGCAGCGAGGCGTGCGTTATGAGAAATTCAAATGCAGCTGTCGGCAGCGTCTGCGGCTCCTCCGCCCTGCTCCTCCTTCTCTTCTACACCCTGCTCCACCCCCCTCCTCCCTATCCCCCCCCCCCTCCTCTTCTCACCGCCCACCCCTCGACGACACTCCTCGACGCGATGGAGCGGACACACAGCGTTGCCAGACCCCGTCGTCTATTGACTTTTTTGCGATGAGGAATTGGATAGTGAAGACTGCCTGCCAACGCCTCCGTGCGATCGCAATGGATCACTACATGGGGCGAGAGAGTTGCCATATTGTGGTCCAGAAATTTACAGAGAAATTATTCAATGCAAAAAAAAATTGATATATAAAAGTAGACAAAAATGTAAACAAATATTTTTTCAAAACAAAATTTGAAAATTAATTTTTTTTAGAAAAATATTTTCTAGAAAAAAATTTGATTTTTCCTAAGATGTATTTTCATTGCAAATACAAAAAGCATTTAAATTTCTTTAAAATTTTTTAATTTTTTTAAACAATTACAATTTTTTCACATAATTTTCATTATTTTAAAATACAAATTTGTTTAATATTATATTTTAATTAATACAATTTTTTTATTATTTCCAAGAAATCCATATGTTTCTGGTCACAAAATCCATCTGGCACCACTGTCGACCACTTGAAAATAGCAACAGACAGGCGGCAATGTCTGTCTGTCTGTCTCTCTGGCAGCTCTTTCGCAGCCTCCTTTTTATTCAAATGAAACGCTCCGCGATGCATCCGCGTATCGTGTGGGTCCATGACAATTGTTGTTGTCGTTCGAGTTGTTGTTGTTGTAAAGGAATTGTTGAATTAATTGAAAATTGCGTGCCTTTGGTAGTCGAATGGATTCACAAATGGGTGGCAACACCACAACAGCGACAACGACAACGAATCAAATGTCGGACAAAACGACGGAAAAGGGTTTCGAGTTTGACAATAATTTTGACATAATGGTTACAAAACAACAACAACAACAACTATGAATGGTAACAATGTAGAGGAAAACAACAACAATAACAACATCAACATAAACAACATAAACAACAACAATAACAACATCAATCACACCAACAAACATTGCTCACATATCAAAGTGAAAATTTACAACACTTGAGCATGAAAATTATGCGACTTCCAACACTGACAGACGACAGACCTCTATCACACACACACACATACACATATGTAGTTGGCATCCAACACACACTGACACTACAATGATCACACACATACATACAGAGCCACACACAATGGGGCGGACTCCACTCGGCTCACACGACGTGCGGCATCAATAAACGACAAATTTACGAGTGCGTCTCGCATGAGTGTCTCGCACTTGGCAGCACTGGCTGGAGTGAAGTTTGTCTGGCGTGGCCACCCATCGACAAGAGCAGCCAGACAGATCGTAATTCCATCTCTCTCTCTCTCCCTCTTGCACTCTCTTTCACTTCCTCCAACTGAGAGGAGGCGGGATGGAGATCGTTTTGAGGCTCAGAAGTTTTGCTTCGGATGGAAGGTGTCGTCGTCATCGTCTGTCGTAGGACGAGAAAAACAAGTGCTCGCCACACAATTCGTCATAAATTTGTGAAATGTCAAAAAGCGAATGAATTTCTGTGGCTTCTCTTTTTTTTTTTTGGTCTATATCTCTCTTTGTCTCATTTTTCTCAATTTTCTGATTCCTTTTCCGATCGAACAAAGGCCGAAGAGTTCATCAGGAAATCCATAGAGGCATCAGAGAGTCAAAAAAATCGAAGAGAGAACAGAGAGATGAAGGAAAGACAGAACGATTGAGGACAGATTGAGTACAGATAGACAGATTGAGTACAGATAGACAGATGGAGTAAAGAAAGACGGACATTTGGAGACAAGAGTATCGATTTCAATCTCCCTCCTCGGATAATTACGGCCTGTCGCAGACTTTGATGTCTGTCTCGTCTCTCTTCTTCTCATCATAAGTTGTTTTCCACTTATTTTGTTCTTTGGAAAAATCTCCTAAAATGCATTTTCAACACGGACAAAAATAAACATCAAAGCAAATGGCGATGAAGGGTATTTTTTTTTTTAATCTTTTGGTGAAATGTCTCCATTGATGTGAAGTGTGGCAAGTGGTGGTCCAAGATGTCATCATGGTGAGGAGAGATCGCTGAGGCCTCCCAGTGGGAGGATCGTTTCTCGTCGAGAGTTCACTTTTCCGTCATCGGATCGGTTTCGGTGTTCACCATCGGGTTGTTTTTATTTGATGAAGTTTTTAAAGGTAGTCGAAATGTTTAATTTGATTTGTTTCATAGAAGAAGTTTTTAATATCTTAATAGATTTCAAGAATATATTTTTGTAGATACCATTAGAAGTTTTCTTCAATTACCAATTAATATAATTGCCTAAAACGCCTCTCATCATAATTTCTTCCACCTCTATAAACTCTTGCCATAATTTCTGAACTCTAAATGAAATATGCTGTGGAAGATCTTCAAATAATCTCTGGCTCATCATCGTTATAAATACAAGTTAAGCTTTCATGCTCTTCTTTCTCTAGATTTTAAGCTAAAACAAGTTCAGAAAAGCACAATTTGGCCAAGACACCGTGGACAGAAAGACAAAAAAAAAAACACTCGAAAAAAGAAAGACTATTGAAAATAAAGACAGACGTTCGGAGAGAAAGACAGACCGTTGAAGAAAAAGACAGAAGACAGACATTCGGACACCAAGACCGATTAAACGATATGCGACAGAAGATTAATTAAAGGGCATCAATCTTTCCGTCTCCCTTTCTTACTATCTCCCACTCGAAGGTCGATCGCAACGCGGGCGACATTCGACATGACCAACGACCCAACGATCGATCTACCAAGGGACCCAAAGAGATCGCATATAATCGATGCGAAAAAAACCAAGAGACAGCAACAAAAGATGAAGGGAGAGAAGAATTATGAAAATAAAAAATAAAACAAAGTTAATCGCTTAATTTAAATAAATATCTGTATATATAACACTCGTCTGCCTCCCATTGCGACTGCTCCGATCTGTCAAAATTTGACATGCGTGGCCCCAAAAACCCAAGACAACAAACAAACAACAACAAGTTTTGGTAGATCAAACTGAATGGAAACGAAGATATGTCGCTGTATAGCAAGTTTGTCTCACGCGTCGGATCGGAATTGATTTCATTAACCGGGGATTTTGATCGGTCAATTAGTCATTGTTTTTACCTTTTGTCTATAGAGGATTTGCTTGTTTTTGTTTAAAAATATTTTTTTATACTGCTTTGTTATTTTTTTCCATATATGTCATTGCTATTGTGTCTATCTTTTGTTTCGCTAGTTGTTTCTATTGATTTGGAAAATTTGTCACAGCCCCCGATTTCAATTGAAGCTCAATTCTTCGGTCAAAAATATTTAAATTTTTCAACTATTGTCTCGATTTTCATTTCCCTTGGAGAAAGTTAATTTCCACTCGAGTATCGATATTTCCGCCTCACACTTTGTCGTGTTAATTTGTCAATCTTCAAACGCCGTTTGTTTCAGGTTGGGGTTTTTTCTATTTCTATCTCTCTCTAACTTTACTCTTTGCCTCTCTCTCTCTTTCATTTTCTTCTTCCATCTCTCTTTCGTGTGTTGCTTAATTTTTGAAATCCAATGACAAGTGTCACACATTTCGACATTTTACCATGTTATGGTTTTTTTATTTATTTATTTATTTTTTTGGTTTTAGATCGATCGTGCCACCCAGTTGATGGAATTCCTAATCCATGGATTGACTGGTATTTTATAATCAATTTGGGATTTTTCATAAATTTGGTAGTTTTTTCAATTTTAGTTATTTTTTTCATCATGGTAGTTGTTTTTTTTTTTTTTAATTTGATAGTTTTTATAATCAATTTTGTAGTTTTGGACTATTTTTATTTTTGAAATTTTTTATATTTTTGAAATATATTTTTGAATTTTCATCAAAAGCAATTTAATATTAATATCTCTCACTCTACCTCTATCTCTCTCTTTCACCTAAACCTCTCTCTCTCTCTCTAAATGAACTTCTCACCCAACCTCTCTCCCTCTCTCCCAACATTGACCTCCGCTTAAGGTCGGCGATCGATTGAAAATTCTGTGTGAACAAATTTTTTTAATTGCATCGCAAAATGTGGGATGGGCGCCATTTTCTGTTCTTCCTTTTTTTGTTATTGTTGTTTTATTCTAGCCATGTGTCACATAACGGTCCCTGTCTAACGGTGAATTTATAATTAACCTCCGCTAGGTTCGATGTCAGGTTCAGGCAAAGTTTCAGATGAAGATTCAGGTATAAAGTTTCAGGCTTAAGTTCAGTTTAAGTTTAAGTGTTGGAGGGTTTTTCACCAAGAAGGCAACAAAGTAAAAGAAATAGAAAAAGAAGGTGGTGGAGGGGGGTTGAGGAAAATGGAGTTGACTGGATAAAAAATGGCTGCCCAAAGTTGACAGCCGCCCGCTGTGGATTCGCTTTGTGGGCAAAATTAATCCCACACTAATCCGAGCCAAATTGCGAGTTGAGATCCCGGATAGAGATATGTGAAAAGTAACTAAAAAAAAGCAACGATAACAACAACAAGTACCAGCAACGAAAAGTACAACGACAACAACAAAAAAAAATAACAAATATATCACAACTAGCTCAACAACAGGTACAACAAGAAGAACAACATCAAAGGAAATAAAAATAGCAATAAATTTCAATTGCATTTCACTGGCCCATTGTCCAGGCACAGTGGGTTGCATTTGGGATGGAGTATTTTTTGGGGATTACTTATTGGGGGGAATTTTCATTACTGCGATGAATACGAAACTAAAAATATTTTATTTTAGATAAACACAATACCAAGGAATAAAAATATATTTTTTGCGACAAATATAAAAAATTCAAAAAATTATTTCAACTACTCAACTTCAACTAAAATAAAAATCTGATATTTTTATTTATTTTTAACAGAAAAAAATTATTTTGTATACTTTTTAAATATTTTTAAATTTCATTTTATTTAAATCTTAGAGCTTTTTAGTTTTTTTTTATTTGTTATTTTATATTTATTTTTGTTCTCATGGAGCATCTTTCCAAATCATCCCCCAACCACCCAATCAGCTTGTCCCACTGTTTGCTGTGCCTGCGCCTGCGCCCGTGGAACACGTTGGCTTAAACCAGACCCGATGATCGCCTCGGACACCGGTTGACAGAGCGGGACCTGCCGGGATGCCTCGGCCTGCATGTCTTAATAAGTTCACTCATTCGCTTGTCCATGCGAATTACAGCAACAACAACAACAACAAGAAGATAAAAATAGCAACAATACAACAAGAACAACAATAAAAGCAACAACAACGTCAACAATTACAATGACACCAAACAACTATAAAAATAGCAAGAACAACAAGAGAAACAACATGAGGTAAAACAACAACATGTGGTAAAACAACAACATGTTGTACAACAACAACATGAGGAACAGCAACAAGAGATACAACAACAACAACAATTAAGAAGATAAAGTTGAAGGACAACAACTACAACAACAACAACAACAAGTAAAATGTAAACCCTTTTGCGATTGCGGCGTCGGCGACACAGAAAAAAGACATTGAAGCATTTATTGTGGTCGGATGGATCTTCTTTTGCTTCTACCACTAGTTGTTGTTGTTCTTGGTAATATTGTTGTTGTTGTTTTTGGTTCTAGTTCTTGTTGTTCTCTCTCTGAAAATAAGCTAAAAATCCGCACTTGATCAAAATGCCAAAGCGATTTGCATATTTTAATTAAATTCGCTGTTCGCGCTCAGCCACGGATCGCAAGGGACACCGGATGAGAAAATGAGGCAAGCAACGAGAGAGAGAGAGAGAGAGAGAGAGAGGGAGGAAGGAAGATGGATAGAGAAAGAGAGAGGGATATAGAGGATGAGTTGGAGGAGGTGGGGGATCTGTTGCAGGGCAGGTGGTGGTCGTCGTTGGTGTGAAGACAACGAGAGCGACGACACCAACGACGATGACGATGATGGCGACGACGACACCATCAGCCATCGGCCGTCGGTTGGACACAACAACAATGACAAGAACAACAACAACATTGACAATAACAACACTAACAACAACAACTGACAATAACAACAACACTACTAAAGAAGAACTGCAACTGCAGCAGAAAAAGAGAACAAGAAAAAAAAATAAAAAGAATGACATAAAAATAAAATAAAACAAAAAAAACGAAAGAAATGGGAATAAAGTGTTAAATTGGATTAATCCAGAAGATTTACGCTGCGGGTGATACCAACAACAACAATAACAACAGCAATAACATGTGATACTGGACAATAACAACATGAACATAGTACAATAACAATAAGAAGAACAACAATAACAACCACAAGAACAACAATAAGAACGATAACAACAACAATGAAATCGTCGACAACATGTTGTTCGTTGGCCGTTGACGCAATCTCCACGCTCGGTCCTCGCGCGGACAGCCTTCAATTTGAATACCGGACGCGTTGTGCCGGAAATTTGCAGACCATGAAACACTGGGGGCCGACCACGAACCCCATCTCTCACTATCTCTTTCACACTCTCTCTATCACTCTGTTAACCATATATCTGGCTCTGGTGAGTGCGGATCGTGGTTTCATTTCACATTTAAATACGAAATTAGGATTAACAATGAAAACCGCGGACACACTCGAGAGGCTTGAGATGGAGTAGGAAAATAAGAGCAGAAATATAGAGAAATTGGTGTGAAAGAGATAGAGAGAGAGAGGAGATATAGTCGAGTTGCCGGTGAAGCTCGGTGATTATCCCAATCAGCAACACTTTAAATCTTTATGATCGAGCAACGTGTTCCACGGACGCCTCGGATCGTTTCACATCGGTGACCGGATGGAATCAGCTGTCGTTCCTTATTTTGTTGTTGTTGTCGATATTGTTGTTGTTATTGTTGTTGTGAATTATTCGTTGTTGTTGTTGAATGTTGTTGTTCTGATTGTGATATTGCTTCCCTCTGATCTGAATTCCACTGATCGTGAATTTCTCTGCCAATTGACTTGTTGTTCTCGATTATTGATCGCAGATCGGAAGTTATACAACGTTTACTGAAACATCAATTTTGTATTTTTCTCACATTTTTTCACAACTTCGTTTTTTTCTTATTTTCATCTTCTTCTTATCAATTTCTTTCTTTACTTTTTTCTTTTATTTTTCTCAGTATGATATTATTAGTATTATATTCTTAGTATGATCTTCTTAGTATAATCTTCAGTAACCTCCTACGAATTGATCTTTCTTCATCTTTTCCCCTCGATCCTCTCACCATCGTTCTTAGCTTCAGATGCGCTTCCGTCTGAAGAAACATTTTTATGCGATTCAAAGAATTCGTTTGAATTTATTTGAAACCCTTTTGTGAAATTCTCCGGTGGTCCTTAAGCATTTTTTTTTAACCACCCTCAGTTTTGATTTCTACTTCTCCTCTTTCGCTTGTCCTCTTCCTCTTGTCCTCCTCCTTCTCCTCCACCTTCTCTTCTTCACCTCTCGTCCTCTCACTATATTTCTAAGATCTCTTTTGCTATCCTTTTGTCTTCGCCGATCGCGAGCCGTGGGCGTCAGAGACGAACACACATGGACCATGGATCGTGGACGATGGACCAAATGCCCTTCCCTTCAAGTGCAAACGATTCCAAAAACAACAACGACAAAAATCACAATAACAAAATTCGCAACAACAATAACAAAAACATTAACAACAACAATAACTAATACCGCAAACGCAGCCAGAAATCACCAGCTACGTCTTTGTTTCAGCCGCAGAAGGTTTCATGCTTCATCCTCCTCCATCCAAACCCAAGAGTGGGATCCAAAACAAATGGAGATGGAATTGAGCGAAGGGGGAGAGAGAGAAGAAGAGGAGCGAGAGGAAGAGATGGAGTAAGAAAAATAGGGATTAAGAAGAGTAGAAAGGAGAAGCAATGGCCAAAGCCGTGGTTTGAAAATAAAGACACATGAGAGGCGCGTTTAGCAAAATGAATCTTAATAATTAAGTTGCAATCAATTTCCGAAGCCCCCTACGCAATTCCGATACCACACCAAGACCGTTGACCAGGGTTTCGGTTGGGTTGGGTTCGGATTTTGGAGAAGGGGGAGAGATATAAAAGGAAAGGAAGGAAGGAGAGAAGGAAGGAAGTTGGGGGACAGAGAAGGACATGAAGGGACAGCAGGAAGAAGTGCAGGCTGGATCTTGGTGGCTTGAGTTTGAATTGAAGCAATGCATGATGTTGTGTAAATATTGAAATATATTCCTAGCTTTGGTTTGCGGTATTGGAGAGGAAAATCGTGGAAGTAATTTGAAACTCTGGGGTCTCGTGAGATTTTGAGACCAAAGAAACTTCGAGTCTGATAGACTATTGGACACATTGATTTTGAGACTCATAGACTTTCGAACTCATGGACTTCGAAATGATGGACTAAAAAACTGATACAACTTTAAAACTTATGGACTTTGAAACTCATGAAAATTGAGAACTTATCTGACTCTGTGTGGTAACTTCTGTAACTTCCGAGAAGGCTGTGTAAGATTTCTGCCCCATGTGGAGCTCAATGAAGAAGGATTTCCGTTTCATAAACAAAATCGAAGCAGCTGCAGTCGTGAGATCGTCATTGGTATAATAATCAATATGATTCCAATGATCGTTCCTTCTATGGTTTTGTATGAGAGGAATTTTATTAGAAAACTCAGGTGGTCCCAGCTTTCGGACTCCGAGACATCGTCTTTTAAGCTCTCTCTCTCTCTCTCTCACTCTCTTCTCAACCTCTCTTTAAATAACCCAATCTTTCAAGAACTTAGTCAAGGAACCCCAGATGGCAGGAGATTCAGGTGAGCTGAAGGAGTGCCCGAGTTCCTGAGCTTTCTCCAATTAGCTCTTGACTCTGAGAGGGATTACGATATTGTTAGCAAGTCGATGCCAATTAAAATGCAATAAATTTTCCAACTGTCCGAGGGAGTAAATTTGAATTTATTGACGACGCTCTGTGTGGGGCGACTTCACAAGGACGAAGGCGACGACGATGGCGACTAGTGAAAGCTCCCACTTGGACAGGCTGGGGCCAAACAAAAATCCACCATCCACCAGTCACCAGAGCAACAACGACAAAGACTTCGAGCCTCGTCCTCTGTGTGGCTGGAACGCGGATTTATGCCGTCCACGTGACAGAGTTTATGTCGCCGCTTATTAAATTCCGTATTTCCTGTCGATTTTGCGGCCATTGTGTTTGACTTTGCTCCAACTCCTTCTTTGACTCGCCTTCTTCGAAATTCTGAAGAATCCGTCTCCTTCTTCAACCTCTCCCACTCTCCTTCAGCACCTTCTCTTCCTCCATTAACTCCTTCATTCTTCTCTCCTTTAACTCCTTCTTCAACTTCTCTCCTACTCCGCCGCCTTCGTCGTGGTCTTCGATCTCCCTGGAGGCCGGTTTGAGTTGCCGAAGATTTGCAAACCACGGGGCGGAATTTCACACCTTGCCGAGACGAAAGTATCGCACATCTCCTTCGCTCGCTTAGTCGTTGTCTCGCTCCCTCTCTTGGTCATTGTCTCGCTCGCTCGCCTATCGACGACCTTAATCCAAAACGATCGAGCGACATTTCAAACACTCCGACGGTCTTTCTGTCCGTCCTTTTATACCTCTGTCTGTCCCTCTGTTCATCTCTCCCTCCTTCCATCTCTTCTTCCTTCACTACTCTCCATACCTCAGTCTGTTTGTCTGCTGATCTTGGTTGCAATATTTCATGACTGAGACGCGAGATATTTTATTGGGCTTGCGTCCGTCGATTTGTCTGTCCGTCCAATCCTCCCTTTTGGCTGCGATTTTATTATTATTGTCCTCATTGTCGCGGTGAGTTTTTAAAAGTCTCGCCCCACCTCGTTATTTCCAATCGTCGGAAGTTCCTCGGACTTGTCGACACCGCTCGCCCATGGACAGACATGGATCGACGGTCGGTTCGTCGTCGAGGACGACGCCACGACAGGTAAGCGGAACGATTTATAAGCCAACAACCCGCCAATTGTAGCAATATAACCAACGCCAACAACACCCAAAACGATCTCCGCGGCATCCTCGAAAAATTCCACCTCATCCTCGCGATTCCGTTGAAAACCGCCAGTGGTCGTTTCTTCTCCCTCTCTCTCTCTTTCTCACTCCTTCTGTCTCACTCTCAGTCTCTGTCTCTCTCTCATTCCTCTGGGACGTTGGGTGCTCGTGCTCCAGCGAGCGCACACACATCATCATCGATTATAATCGAAGTCGGACTGTAAATCAAATTGTATTGAATGGTTGTGACTTTAAAATGGGCTTCATTATCGCCGCGGTCTCTGTCTCTCCCTCTCTCTCTCTTTTCCTCCCTTTGTCTCTCTCTCTCATTCCCTCTTTAAATCCCTCTCCTTCTCTCTGTCCTTGATCTCAGGTCTCTGCTCCACCTCATATGTATGTCTGTCCTTCTGTCTGTTTATTCCCGCTTCAATGACATCGCACTGAAGTGGTTCGATTCTTTGGCTTCGATAATTTATGAGTTCATCTTTTTGGCGGTCTCTGTCTGCGACTTTGGCTCTAACTTCAGCTTTGGCTCCGACACTAACTCCGGCTACGACTCTCGACTCAGATCTACGAGGATCCAGACCATACCATACCAAACCATCCCATCGATCTGTCCATAAACTTGAAAGGGATTTGGTTTCTTGAGAATCGCATGGGGTCTCATGGGATTCGATCGGGGAATGCGAATTTATAGTATTTTTATTTATTGTTTATATAATAATTTATTATTTGGAATACTCTTTGTAATTTTTATACTATTATTAATTGACTTCATATAGAGATCACGGATTATTTTGTTCAATTGACAATTATGAATTTTTGTGAAGTTGAATTTTAAAGAAGAATATGGAATATAGTTTCTTGAGAAAAATATATAAAGGGAACAAGGACGCATCATTTCTATAGAATGATCCGTAGAATCACATCTCGTTACGAATACCTAAAACCGTCATCTTTGAATGAATCAGGAGAACCTCTGTAAGAGTCCCTTCATTAAGATGCCCAGGACCCCATCCAAATCATTACATGGAGCCCGAAGGAAGCGTCCAATTAGACACTTCCTCTCGACCACGACCACGAACTCATACCGCACTCCACCGACCTGATCTCAATCATGAACACATCGAGAACCGCCTCAGGCCACATTTAATTTATGAGCCCATGAGCCTTCCCTCCTCGCTCCACAAGTCAAAATGAACCGATCCCCAAACCAGGCGAAGACCAAATGGGAAGAAGACCAAGAAGATTTACACAGTGTCCATGGCGAGTTCGACTCGACTCGACCATGGTCCACGACCGAACCACTTCCGTCACATAATAAATTCATTACAAATCGCACTGTATGCGACATAATGCCACATTAAGTGCAACGTGCGTGAATAAATCGTACATCATCTCCGGATCAATATATCAATAAATATAAGAGAAAAACAAAAAGCGATATGAAGGAGAGGGAAACGACAATGATATGCATGGCAGGATGAAGAGGGGAGGAGAAGAAAGAGGAGGACGTATAGAATGGAGAGGATGGAGATGAAGATGATGAAGAGGACGAGGAGGAAGAGGAAAACGATGATGAGGAGGAAAAGAGAATGAAACTGCCTGTTGAGCCATTAATATGTCAAAATTGTTGTATTGATTTTTGTGCCTTAGAGAAGAGAGAGAAATGGGAAGTTGATGCATAATCGAGAAGAAAAGAGAGATGGCGAGAAAGGAAGGAGTGTGATGAAGCAATGAAGAGAGAGAGAACATTGGCTTTTTATGGAGCCTGGACATCGGTTCGACTTTATTAGACAGGAAGTTAATGAAAAAGTCCTGAAATAGAGAGATGTTGATTGGTTCAGCTAGCTGATTCTATGTGGGTTTTCCAATATAAATTTTAATTCATATTTTTTCAATTTTCCAACTAGTCAAAAACTAGGAATAAATTATTTAATTTCACTTTTTTCTAATTTTAGATATCTCTCTTACCGAATATTCATCATAATTCTAGGTGTTATACAAGTTATTGAATTGAATTATTATTCTAAGCTCTAATCCAAGACATATCTTGCTACTATATCTTCCTCGTCTTCTCCCTTCTCTCTCACTCCCTCTCTTCCTAATCTATCCTTCTCCCTCTCTATGTCTGACTAATCTTAGTGTCTTTTCCAAGTGAAACAAGAGTCGAGCCTACAATTTGTGGCAACAACAATTTATGAAACCAAACCACGAAGTCGTTCATATCCTCTGTTTAGAGTGGTTCCCTCCTCTTCATACCAGCCTCTCTCTCTCTCCCTCTCCCTTACACCTTTGTATGAGACACCGTAGTGCTGAGATTCATTAATGTTGTTAATAATGTCATCTTTCGCGAATAATAATCAAAATAATAATAAAAATTGTCCACACGACGCCAGGACGATGCCACTAAAGCAACAATAACAACAACCATCATACAAACAGTGAGTATCTTATGTTGTTGTTGTTGCTGTTATATTGTTGTTGTTGTAGTTACTGTGGTTGTTGGATTTAAAATGGAGCGCACCCGACGTCGGTCCGTTGCGAATGGACAGCGGAATCGCGCGATCATCGCATGTGGATGGAGTCCGCCAAAGCCAGATGAAGAGAGTGAAAGAGAGGGGGAGTGTGCGAGAGAGAGAGGGGGAGATTAACGCGACGGGGTCCAATAAACACGCGGTCATTCCTATGTGCTATGACACCGAGGAGGCAGCGGGTTGCCAAACGTGAATATTTATAATTGTGATTTCTGAAAAAATTTCATTATTACATTATATTTATTCATATTTTTTTTTAGTTTGTTATTTGGTCGAATTTTTATAATTCTTTTTTCTTTTGTTTTCCACTTTTTGTGCTTTGAGAATTTTTTGTTTTATTAAAAAATTCAAATTTTGTTCAGTATTTTTTTAAATTTTTATTTTCTCCTACTATATGTGGTATATAAAATTTTTTATATTTTTAATTTTAGTGACATTTTTGACATTATTATTTTTTTAGTAAAAATAATTAAATATATTATTTTTAATAACTTCTAAATTTTACTCCATTTTTTTTCATTGTTTTTTATTTATTTTTTTTTTTTTGATTTTAGTTTTTTGAATTGTATTTAAGAAATAATATTGTTAGATAGAAAATTTATTAATTTTACATAAAATAATTTAAATTTTCCACATTAGCTTATTTACAGAAATGGTCTCGATTTATTTATAAATGAAAAAAATAATAAGAAAAATTATAAAATTATCACAACACTAACCAAAATCTCGAACTGCCTCTTTCACACGAATTCTATTACTGTTAATGCATCACAATTTAAGAAGTTACGATATTTAAAAAAACTTTATCCCCAAATGAAGCCTCGTTTATGGAGTCCCTGCCGTCTGCATTTCCTGAGACTTTTCTAATTTCCCACATGCCACCTAATGATCGTCTCTCACCACCCCCAACTTCTCCACCTCTCGACAACAGTTTGGCCACCTGAGGTTACCAAAAAGTTACCCGCCACCTGAGATCGGGGATGAAGGCGAGGGAAGGACGGAGACGAGGAGACGTTGAAAGCCCTGACCAAATCGGCAGCAGCAGCCGAGCCAAAACCATGCGAGGCGACCCAAACCGAACCGATCCACATCCAAGCAGCGACGTCGGCGTCGTCGTCAACCGTCGCTGCTTCTGCTGCTGCTGCCATCGTCATGTGTGCTGCGCAATTTTCCGCAGCACAAAGTGACAATTTGATTTATGACCGCACTCTGGCTTAAATGCGGCCGGATCTTGGCCAGGAGGGGGTCAACGTAAGAAGGAAGAAGGTGCAGAAGAGGAGCGAACCAAGGGTATGAGAGAAGTGAGCCAAGAGTAGGAGAGAAGCTGGCCAAGAGTAGGAGAAAAGTGAGCCAAGAGTAGGAGATGATCGAGCCCAAGCGGTCCCGAGTAGCGACGGCGAGCCAGCGGTTGCCATTTGTCCGTCCGACCGAGGGATTCCAACTACGAGTCCCGGACTGGGACAGAGCTTAGACTGGAGAATGATAGAAGATAGAAAGCAAGAGGAGGAGGAGGAGGAGATGTGAAGAAGAAGGAAGAGAAGGAGATGTGAAGGAAGTTCAGGAGGAGAAGGGCAAGGTGCAGGAGGCTGAGGGCACAATGGACTCGACTCAGTGTCATTGGCGGCCAAGGTTTGCCATCGTCATCGTCGCCATCGTCGTCGTCGTCGCCGCTGCTGCTGCCATAATTCAAATGAGCGACGGAGTTCGCGGAACGGCGTCGAGACCCGGACGTCGGACGCCGGACACTGGCCGAGGCGCGTTGGAGCCGTGGACGATGGACGGTGGACACTGGATGCAGTCAGTGGAAGCTGGGCACAGGATGGGACGATGGACAGACAGAAGGCAGACGGAGGCTGATGCGTGGCTGAAGGGGAGGAAGAGGAGTAAGACATGAAGTGTGAAAAGAGAAGAGAAAGGAGAGACTAGAGAGACTAAGAAGGACTATAACAGATAGTAAAGAGCGAAAGATGGCGAAGATAAACCAATGAAGAAGATGACGAAAGAAGACGAACATAGATGGAGTAGTGAATGAGAGCGAAGATAAAAGAATGAAGAAAGAAAGAAAAGTTAGATGAGTTAAAGAGAGCCAATATGATCGAGAGAAAGAAAGTAATGAAAAACGAAGGAAGGAAGGAAAAATTAAGGACAGCGAATAAAGACGATGAGAGGAAAGCAAAGTTAGATAATTGAAGGAAAGTAAAAATTAAGAAAGAGTGGAGAAAAAGAAAAAATGAAAGAGAGCAAGGATTGATGATGGAGAGAGAAGATCGAAGAACTTTGTTGAGGATCCAAAGAGAAAACTTTTCAAAATCCAAATCCAATTCAGATCGAAATCCAACATCTGGAATTTGGTCAAACGTAATCGATCCAGGCCAGGAGAAGGCAAAAAAGAGTTCAGTGGGTGAAATGGTAGAGAGAAAACAGACTAAAGCGCGTGTAAGAGTGAGAGAGTGAGAGATATAGCAAGAACTAGAGATTGATTTAGAGTATGCAAATGATGTCGCGAACTCTGACACGTGGAAAAATTGGGACAAAATATGAATTTCCGCATGGACAAATAACAAAAAAAACAAACTTCTTCAATCTCAACTCCTCAAAAATTTCACATGGCAAAGGAGAACGAAGAGAAGAAAAATAACAAATAGAAGAGGAGTGAGAAGAGGAGAAGGCGAAGGAGGATTAGAAGAGGAGAGGATGAGGTAGAAGAGAAGGATGAGGAATGTTCGTATGCGTCGAACCCCATCCGCCATGGACCACGCCGATTATTTATGAGTTCGATTCGATGGCGTCGTCCGATGCGATCCAAAGTGTTCGATGCGTTTGAGCTTCGATTGCGCAAACGCGATCGCAACAACTGGACTCAAGTTATTGTTGTTATTGTTGTCGATGTTGTTATTGTTGTTGTTGTCTCAATTCCTGTTGTTGTTGTAATTGTTATGGATCTACAAAATGAATGGTTGCCCATGCCTGGTCGGTCACATCTAGTCCAGAATCTAGTCGCCATCGCCATCGCCATCGTCGTCGTCGTCGTCGTCGACATCGTCCCGGTCGTCCGCTAATAAATCGCGAAATTGATATTTGCTCAGTTATGCGTCGTCGTCGTCGGCATCGGCATCGTCCACCAACGAACGATGGACGATGGCTGATGGTGGAGGATGAAGAGGAGGATGAAGAAGAGGATGAGAGTGGTAGATGAGGTGGTAGGATGAAGGTAAGCTTTGAGAAGATTGAAGTAGGATGAGGAGAGATTGAGGAGAGCTTGAGCGAAGGATTGAGTGAGGTATGGCGGGGTTTGAAGTGGTTTCTGGTGGGGTTCTCTCTCAGCTGGCGCTGATGGCGGGCCCCATGAAGGTGGCGGCGGCGGCGACGGCGGCGTCGCGCAGAAACCTATTAAGTCCCCGTGACAGTTATGGGAGAGCGCGAGCTCTGGCCGCGATTTATGTCGCGGATCGCCTCATGGAACCTTCTTCTCTCTCACCTCACCCTGGTCTTCCTTTACCTTATCCACCTCTCCATACACCTTCTCTCTCACTCTTCATTCTCTCAGCCTCCTTCTATTCCTCCTTCTCTTCATCCTCCTCCTCCCCCAGATCCTCGCTCGCTTGGATCCCTCCGTTTGATGGTGACGTTTTACGACGTTTTCGATTTACGTCGCATCCGCCACGGACGTTGATGGCGATCGATCGGTCGATGATCTGAGGAGGGGGAGAAGAAGGTGGAGTGAAGGATACAAGAACAAAGTGGAACAAGAGGAGATTAGGATAAACTGGAGCCGTAGGAGGTGTTCGAATCGGTTCACGAGCTTTGATTTCGAACTAGTTGGAATCAAAATTCATTCAGATCAGATCGCAAAATTTTGGAATTCACAAAAAAAATACAAGAATTGAATTGAGGGAGAAGGAAGGAAAATTGAGATGAGAGGGAGAAATCGGTCAGTCAGAGGGAGATAGAAATATTCCTGGGATTTTTCTCATGGTAGGCAAACGTTTTCCATGAATATTCCGAACGGGAAGGATCAGAGTATTGTAGAAAAAAATGTGAATCCAGATTAACCCAGATTTTACTTTACTATTTTTTCATTTTATTTATTTTTTTTTATATATTTTTATCTTAAATTTTTGTTTTTTATTTGTTTTTTTTTATTGTAATTTAAGAATTTTTTTTTATTTTATTATTATTAACATATTTTTTGTTATTTTTAAAAAGTTTGATATTTGGAAGAACTTTTGATGTTTTGATCACATTTATTCGAGGATTCTCCTCCTCCCAGCTGCAGCACCTCACACTCCTCCTTCAGATGCGGGTCAACAGCTGAGACGCCACCTTCAGTTGGCATCCAATTGAGGACGACTCCAATTGGGAAGCCTCCATCATCGTCAACGACAAGAAGAGATGGAAACATCGATAAAGGATGATGATGGAGGGGAGGAAGGAACGAAAGAAAGAAGGAAGGAGATGGGTGGACATGGGGAGAATGAAAGGTGAGAAAAAGGAAACGAAATATAGAAGGATGGGAGGCGTTCGCGCCGCTGAGTGATCGACTTTAATTGGAATTCAGATTGAATGACACACAATTAGACTCCAGACGCCCAAAACGCATGTCGGTCATCATCATTTCATCGTCATCATCATCGGGATCGACGGCGTCGTCGTCCGTCCATCGGCCTTCGTGCGTTTGTCTTTTTCGTTCTTCATTCTTCGTCCTTCATTCTCTTCGGACTTCTGGCCTTCATCCTCCTCCTCTTCATCCTCTTCATCCTCTTCTTCCTCTCCTTCCTCTTGTTCTTCATCCTCCACCAGATGGAGCCCGCTTCTTTCGGAGGCTCTCATTAAAAATTTGCTCATCGAGATAAAATTTAATCTACGTCATTTATAAAATTTGCACCTTTTGCATCGTGGACCAGGGAACAACAGAAAGCAAAAACCACCGACAAGGAGAAGAAAAGGAGGAAGAAGAGGGAGAAGAGGAAAAGGATGTCGAAAAAGAACGACAAAAAAACAAATCAACTGGTATCACTGCAATTTACATCACCGTCAGCGACTCGAACACCTTCCGTCAAAAACACAAGACAAAACCCAACCCAACATGATTCCTTCAACCCACCGCATCCGAGCCAAAATGAATTTCGGCCACTATAAGAAGGATGAGGGTCGAAGGAGGGAATGAGGACGAAGGAAGTAAGGAAGGAAGGAAGGAAGGAAGAGGAAGGAATCATCGGGCTGGACCTTGACTTAAATGCTGCCCGCATAAAGTGCGTCGTCGGCGTCATCATCATCATCTTTGTCCACACCGTCCTCCTCATCATCGTCGTCGTGTCCATCGTCGTCATCACCAACGTCCTCCTCATTTTCATCTACTCCATCGTCCTGGTCCCCATCGTCATCATCGCAATCATCGTCCTCGTCATCGTTATCGGTGACAGCAGCTGAGAACGAAGTCTGCGCTGTCCAGAACCACGAGGATGAAAACGATGACGACGAAGATGAGGATGAAAACGATGACGACAAGATGACGACGACGACGACGACGATAGCGCTAACGGGTGGCTCCCAGAGACGTTGTCTCACAGGCGCTGCCACCCGTCTGTTCGAATCGAAAAATGTTCCAAAAAAAAAAACTGCACCGATCTCTTTGACGGCTTGAGAAAAATGCGATCGTGGTTCGTGGCGATCGTGTTTTGGCGGGAAGTCGGATCGTCTCATTTGGGCGCTGTCATAATTTCGTGCGTGCCATGAACGAAGATGATGGTGGCGTTATTGTTGTTGTTGGTGGTGTTTATTTGATGTTACTTTTGTTGTTATTGTTTTGTTGTTGGTGTTTTTTTTTATATTTTTTTTCTTGATTTTTTAGTTGTTATTATTATCGCTGTCCACCTTAATTTCGAGCTCCGTCTCACACTTTTCGCGCTCTGTTTGTCTTGTGCTGTCAACTTGTTTTCGATCCTTCCTCTCATCCTCCCTTTGATGCCACCTTTCAGATTTCCTCATCCTTCCTTTTATCCTCAGTTCATCCTTCCTTTCTTCCTTCCTTCCTCAACCGAATTCTGATTGTTTTGGGACTTCGCCTGCCCTCAGATGGATCTTTTCAATCTTCTTCTCCAAAATGATTCCGATGGTCTCACTCCCTCGATCATGTCCTCTTCTTCATTGTTTCCATCACCTCTTCTCGCCTGGTCTCCATCCACATTGATCACGCATGCGTGTCTTTTCTGTCCCTTCAGACAACGCCTTCGACATCCTCCTTCTTTTCTATCCTCCTCAAAACCTACCTCCAACCTTCTCCAAATCTTCTTCGAACCTTCTTTCCACCTTCTTTAAACCTTCTTTAAACCTTCTTTAAACCTTCTTCACACCTTCATCAAATCTTCTTCAAACCCCTCCCCCCGTCGTGTCCCCCTTCGTCGTTGGCGCTCCCCTTAAGGCGTGGGGGTCGCCTCTTCTGATCATGATGAGAATATTTCGCAAGGATTGGTTTTTAATCTCATTTTCAAAGGGATTGTTGTTTTTTTTTTTTCAATCATACATTTTTGTTTTTTTTATTATTTTGTTAATTTTTTTGTTCAATTTATTTTTTTATATTTTATTCATTTTAGTCTCATACATTTTATATTCTCATTATTTTTTTATTATCATAATTTTTTTATTCTCGTATTTTTTTTATTCTTATCATTTTTTATTCTCCTAATTTTTATATTCTTTATATTTTTTTTGTTCTTTAAGTTTTTATTTTTACACATTTTTTTTATTTCCTCAATTTTTTCATTTTTAACTCGTGTTGCTTCATCTTCTTTTTGCTCTTATATTTATTTTATTATTTGCTTTTCTTCTTCCCATCATAATTTTTTTAATTTTCGGATCTTTATTTCTGATGACTTTTGACGCTTCTTCGTTTAGGTCTTCGGTTCGTCTTATCTCCTCCCTTTTGGGTCTCTCTTTGGACTTCTGGACGTCTTTGTTTTGACTTTTGCTTATCTTCCGCTCGACAGGTTTTAATGCGATGCGATTTACTTTTGGGGTTCTGTCCCACCCTTGGCCTCGTTTCCCCCTCGATCGTCGTCGATCAAATTACGGAGCAATTTCCCAGAATATTGCAATCGTTCACGGGTTGATGGCGATTTTTTTCTTTTCGATAAACAGTTTTATTTAATTAAGCTATAAAAATTCTCTATAATTAGGGACTTCGATGAGGAGGACTTTTGTGGAGATGTGGTGAGGATCAGGTGGGGTCTGGTAGATTAAGGAATATTTCCCATTCTTGAAGGAACAAATAATAATTTTTTTATTTTGTTCTACTATTTTTTATATATATTTTTATGTTGATATTCTATCGAATTTTTATTGATTTTTATCGATATTTAATCGATTTTTGATAGAATTTGTCTATATTTTTTATATATTTTTCATAAGTTTTTTATTTAGTTTTCATATATTTTTTATATAAGTTGGATGTATTTTTTGTAAATATTTTTTTCCTTTTTTTCTAGGTTCTCCCAGAAGATTTAAATTAATTTCAAAATTTATGCATTTTTTTCTCACACCAAATAGTCATGCCTTCTGTACGAAGAAGTTATGATCGCCGGCCTCACTCGGTTATGACAGCAGAGAAATATGAGTTGCAAAAACTAATGCATACTTTCAGGCACTCCCAAAACCGATCAACACCAGAAACCATTGTGAATGGGCCATTGGCAAGTGGTAAACGAGAAGACAATCGAAGTAATTGCTTCGATCTCTCTTGAATTTCTATTGCAATAGTTTATTTAAATACATAATTCGAAGAAATTCCTAAACGTCTCAAGGAGATCGCTTTCCCCACTCAAGATGGGTCTCTATCCCACTCAATATTGGTCTCTTTCCCACTCAAGGTGGTCTCTTTTGATCCTATTTCACTTCCCGTTCACTCCTCCTCTCTTTCTCCCTCTATTCCTCCACTCATTCGCCCCTTGGTAGAAATGGAATTCTCTTGAAAATATAATACAATAAACTCCGTCTGCTGTGAACACAATACAACACTAAATATAATACAATGGTCGGCATTTGAATGTGGCCAACATAAGCCACGCCCCGCCCCGCCCCCTCTCTCTGCCGCCCACTGTATACCACTCGACGACGATCCTCTCGAAGGCAATCGAAATGAGTCGAGTTTTGTATTTGTTTAAATTTCATTGTTATTTGCATTCGAGGCAAGTTGCAGCAATTATTTTATAACTACTTTTCGAAGCCGATCCGAAGTCCTCGAACTCGACAACGAGTGGGCTTTTCCTGCTCCTTCCTTCTTCGCCTCCTTCACCTCTTCGTCGTCCTCGTTCTCGGTCTCCTTGATCGGTGGGTAGAAGAAGAAGAAGAGAAGACTTTGGTTGGAAACTCTGGTCTGTCCATCGGTCGGGTCCACAGGCTGTGGCCGAATGGTATTTGGATTATTTTGCATTTCATTTGCATATCGATTTGGTGCAATTCCTAAATTGCATAATTGCTCTGTCGCTCCTTCTCGCTCTCTCTATAACTATATTCCCTCTCTCTCTCTCTCTCTTGTCCTCTATCTCTTACTCTTTCTCTATAGCTCTGTGGCTTTGGTATCTTGTTTCTATTTTTATTTAAGTTTTATTTTATTTGCATCGTCTTCTTCAGAGTCCACTTGTATTTCTTCTGCCAACAATTTTTTTCTGCCTCTTCCACTCTGTCATCTTTTTCTCCACCTCTCTCTTTCTCTCCCTCTTATCGTCTCGTTTCCATTGTTGAGGTTTGTGCATTTCTGCGGAGGAAGCTCGACTTCGATGGGGCCCACTCCATGCGGAAGTTGTGGAGGCTTCTGAGGATTAGTTGGAGCCGAATTCGAGTTCCACGCCTATCGGTGCATTTTTATGGCCAGTCGATAGCTTGGTATGCCTCGTATTTCATTTCGTAATGCTCGATGAGATCTGGGAATTGATTTCGGGGTTTTTTTAGTATTGGACTTTTCCGAATGGTTCGATTTGGTTTCCTTTGGTTATATTGTGGGAATTTAAAAGATTTTTAATAAAGGACCTTTTCATATTTTATATTTCATGTGGCTTAAAAACGATTTCATGAGATAGCAAAACTTTTTTTTCTATTAAATTTAATTTTATTTTATTAATAATACCAATAATTATTTATTGCTGTAAATTCATCAATTCAATGAGAAATTTAATATGTAAAGTAATATTTATATTGAATATGATAATTTCTCCTATAACACTAACACTTTATACAACAACTATACAAAAACCTAAAGAAACAACAACAAAATTTTAACAACAAAACAATAATAACAAAAATTTCAACAATATCAACAATTTTAATAACTCCACCCAACAACTTCAATACACAAAAAAAAAAAAAGAATCGAAGAGTCCAACAGAATGAAAGATTTGCATTTTCACATGTTGTTGCCATAGTTCTTATTATTGTTGTTGTTGTTATTGTTTTGGTCATCGATCAGAGCATGCAAAAAGGGACAAACAAATAACAACAAACAACAACAACAACAACAACAATTGTTGACTTTTTCTTTGCATAATTTAATGCGAATTCATTCGATTTGTCTTCGTGAAATCTGTGAAAACTTTGGGTTTTTCTCCAACTGTTGGTTGGATGCCAAATGTTGTTGACTATTTGTTGTTATTGTTGCTACTGCCTCCTCATCGGGATGCGATTCATAGAAGTGATTAAGTGATGATGCAAGCATGTTGTTGTTTTTCAACTTCGATTGCCGCCAACACACATCGGTCGCAAGTCGACACTCGACTTGATATTGTCCAGCCCTGGTTTTCAGGCTGCTGTCCGATGGTCTTCAGTAGTTGTTGTTGCCATTGTTGTTGTTGTTCCTATCATCATCATCATCATCGTTGTCGTCGTCATCTTCGTGTTCTGCTTCTCATGCCTCGCCTCAACCACTCGACATATCGTCAACAATTAAGTCGATCAGCAAAAGCAGCAACAGCAGGAAAAACAGCACCAGGAGCAACAGCAACGACAGCAGCAGCTGCTGCTTCAGCTACCGACTGACATGTTGCTGATGTTGTTGTTATTGCTAATGTTGTTATTTGTTTTTTAATGTGTTTTTGTTGCTCCTGATGCCCATGTGTCTGTTGCTGTCAGTGTTGTTAATCCGACAGCAGTTGCGGAAATCAGTTTCTCGGAATAGTTGCAAATTGTTGTTGTTGTTTTTGTTATCGTTGTTATAATTGTTGTTGTTATCATTGTCATAGTTGTTGTTATTGTTGTCAAAGTTGTTCTCGTTGTTGCCATAGTTGTTGTTATCGTTGTCATAGTTGTTATTGTTGTTATTATTGTTTCCCTCCTTCTTGCTGCCAAATCAATTGCTAAATTGATTAAAACCCAGATGCAAATGTTTCTGCCAGCACCTTCTCATTACTCTATTCACCATCCATGTTGTCGTTGGATAGACAGGGAGAGCAGATAGATAGATAGACACAGAGACAGACAGATCGACAGCGAGACAGACATATTGGCGGCTGGACATCGCTGGCCAAATCGTCAGCCATCGCTCGACCATCCATTGTCGAAAGTGGGCGGTGGATTCAACTCATTCGCTACCTCATCATTCCCTTTCACTCTCTCAATCTCTCCCTTTCATTCTCTCAGTCTCTTCTTCTCACTCCCTTCCTCCCACTCAATCTTCCCTCTCATTGTCTCTCACTACCCATCCTTATCGTACAATCGGATTCCCTGCATCAACGTTGCCACATCGTACGAATTCAATAGATGGCTGACTGATTAATTCGGATGATTGAACATATATTTTCCTTACTCCTCACTCGATCTCTATCTCTTCCCCCCCAATCCCTTCTTCCGCTATTTCTATCAGTTCCCCTCTATCTTCCCCCTCCCTATTTCATCATTCGTAGGGATTTTAATTCAATTCGGAAGGAGTTTTCTCGGAAAACAAAGGAGAGAATGAACACAATTGCCGAAAGGAGAGGATGAAGTAAAAATCGATTTCGAATTTTATTCGGAGATTTTATTTATTTTTGAGGGATTTTATATAATTTTTTTATTTCTCATGAAATCTTTTTTTCACTCATGCAATTGTTTTTTTCTCATCGAAAATTGTTTTTCTCGCATAAAAAAAATAAATGTTTTATCATGAAAATTTTTAGTTTTTTTTTTTCATTTAAATTTTTTTATTTACTTTGGAGATTTTTTTTATTTTTAGCTACTTTTAAAAAAGATTTGATGTGAAGACTTTTGCGGATTTTCCATGGGATTTGATCGTATTCACTCAAACTGATTCACTTAAACACAGTCACACACACACATACAGACAGAGAGACACACATATACATACAAACCCTTCACACGCTTGACCATCAGCAACACTCGCATACTTCCAGACATTGCTCGGGATTTTCTCAGATTGACGCAATTCTTCACGCCCCCCAAGCCACGCCCCCAACCCCCATCGTTTCTCTTTGTTTCGAGGAAGCTCGAAATTTCTGGGATTTGCTTTCATTTTCTCGCCATTTATTTTCAAATTCTCAGCGAAAATGGGAAAAGAAACATGAAAAATAAAAGAAAAATAAAAACAAAAAAAAATAAATCAAAAATAAAGAAAGAAAAAATTAAAAATAAAAAATAAAGCAAATAATAAATCAGAAAAAATACAAAATTAAGCAAAGTAAAAAAATAAAAAATAAACCAAAGGCCAAAAATTAAAAACAAAAAAAAAATATCTAAAAAAATAGAGATTGGACAAATAAAATAAAATAAAATAAAAAAATAAAAAAATGTGAAAATTCAATTTTCACTCAAGGGCGTTTGACTTTAGCAAAGCATCCTCTCGATGTTGTTGTTGTCGTTATCTCTAAAGCACATCGTTAGATTCTGTATTTTTTTTTTTTTGTCCTTCCACATATTGTTGTTGTTGCCACGTGTCCTTCCCTCTGAGATCCGATAGGATCTGAAATTTGGTCGCGATTCGTGGTCCCTCGACTCGACTCTTGTTGGTCCTCGTTGGTTGGTTCGATTTGTCCATCATCA
Source organism: Coelopa frigida (assembly GCA_017309665.1). Taxonomy (NCBI): domain Eukaryota; kingdom Metazoa; phylum Arthropoda; class Insecta; order Diptera; family Coelopidae; genus Coelopa; species Coelopa frigida. The sequence goes on from CM029562.1 coordinate 3,625,599, forward strand.
GGCGAATGACGAGAGATTCTCCATCATCATTACTGGGATTTTCGAGTGGCCAAAGTAGACCTTGGTCTCACTCGATCTTCCACCCCTCTCTCTCTCTCCCTTCCTCCTTCATCTTTGCTCTCGAGGACCTAGTAATCATTTCATCTTTGGACGACGCAACTTTGGCCAAGAGTCTGACGAGGTTTCTTCTCACTTCCTCATCATCTCCTTTGGACCATCGTCTCTTGCTTTATCTAAATCTCGGTCATTCGCTCTCCCTCTCTTTCTCCCTCTCTCTTCCTCCCTCTCTCTTCCTCCCTCTCTCTTCCTCCCTCTCTCTTCCTCCCTCTCTCTTCCTATTTTTCGCTCTCCCTACCTTACTCATATCTACCTCCATCATTGAGGCGGAAAAATGAAGAAAAACCTCATCGTTTGTTTTTGATCTCGCGCCGAAGGACCCTTGAGTCCTTGAGTGGACCCCGATGGATGGATGGATAGATGGATGATGGAGTGGCTGAAGAAAACACGAGAAGGAAGGAAGGAGATGAAGCACAGCAAAAGAGTGAGACACAGAGAGAAGGAGAGAGAGGATGAAGGCATGAGGATGAAATGTTTACCGAAAATCTGCCAAATGAAGTGCGTCTTCAGCAGCGTCCATTGATTTGGTTTCGAGGATACGATAGAAGGAGGAAAGGAAAGAGGGTAAAAAGAAGAAATCAGAAGGACGAGCCTGATGAATCAGAAGGAACCACAGGATGAAAACATGGAGGAGACGAGGGAGATGAAGGAGACGAAAAATCCCAAGGAAGTGGACAAAAAGCATGAAGGGAAGTTGAAAGGACGTCGAAAATGGTTTTTGATGTCGTGGAATTTTCCTCGTGTAATTGAATTGAATTAAAGTGAAAAATGCGATATTTTGATTAAATTAATTAAAGTGCTTTTTAGGCTCCTTCTCAAACAGCTCGTGGCATATTTTTGAGGAAGAGGGGAGAAGGGGAGGATGAGGATGATAAGGAAGATGTGGTTTGATGTTACCAAATGATGGAGAAGGGCCGAATTATTTAGGCTTGTTCATGACCAGTTGATGGAGATGGTAATTTCTGGAGGTTATTTAAGATTATCTGGAGTCTTTTGGAAATCTTCTTAGAAGAACGGTTTATTTAGGATATTTTCAATGGGAGATTTTTCATATGAAAATAAAGAGAATATTTTCAACAATTACAAAAACAACTACAACAACACCATCAACTAGGTGGTCCTTAGCAATGACAGCTGAATAGAAAAAGAAAAGAACACGAGGGCTTGTCAATAAATTAAAGACAAAAACTGAACGATTAGCAAGAACATGACTAAAAAAAATAATGACAACAAAAATAAAACAAAAACTGAAAAGAGGAGAAATATAACAATAATAAAAAGGAAAAGAATGAGATTGAAAAAATAAAATTAAATGAAAAATAAAATCCATCTAAAGTAAAAGAAAAAATTAAGCCAAATAAAAATATACAAACAAAAATATAAATGACAAAAAAAAAAGATAAATTCAAATGACAAGAATATATAGCATAACAACAACATAAATAATGACAATAACAAGAAAAATAATAACAACAACAAAAATAACCACAGCAAAAAAAAATAACAACAACGATAAATGTTTGGCCGATGCAAATGAGCCAAACAGTGATGCCAAATTAACAAGAACACTAATGGCAGCAGCAGCAACAACAAGAAGAGGAATAAAAATAAATGAGGAAGGAGAAGAGAGAAGAGGTTGAGAGGAAAAAGAAGAAGCTTAAGGAAGCGGCGCGATTGAAGAATTTCATGAGATCATGTTAAACAACAATAATAAAAACAACAAGAACAGTAACAGCAACAAGGACAAACATAATAATAACAATAACAACAACAACAAAAAAACGACAACAACAAAAAACAACATCTATAACAACAACAACTACAATAATCCATAACATTGATGACAACAAAGACTATAACATGATAATGAGAACGACAAAAAACAGAAACAATAATGACTACAAAAATAACAACATTAATGACTACAACATAAATGACAATAACAACAACAACATAAATAACAACAAATACAACAATGAAAACAACAACAAAATACTGCAATAACAACAACTACAACCATAACAACAACAACTCTATGATGCGGCACCTCTTCAAACGAAACCATCAACGACCATCACCAAGAGACAAAAAACGACAAAAACCACGAGGAATCGTCGAGCTTCGAAGGCCCCAAACCACCCAATGAAAAGGGAACCCCACCAAAAGAGCCCCAACAACAAAAACAACCAACGATCGATCCACCGGCGCCCTCTGGCGACACCGCTTTGCATTGACAAACAAACACCAACGAGCCACCAGCGAGCGATGGATTAGAACTTTATTGAAGTCATGACGAGAAGAAGACGAGAACGGACAAAGACCACGACGATGAGATGGATGGAAGCGATGGAGGAGAACCAGATGAAAATAAGGAGATGGTAGGAAGGAAATGGAGTGAAGGAGATCGAAAGAAGGAGATGGTAGGAAGGAAATGGAGAGAAGGAGATCGAAAGAAGGCGAAGGAAGGAAGGTGATCGAAGGAAGGAGTTCCAATAGAGAAGAGATCAAAGGAAATGAACGAAAATAAAGACAGACATCGAACGTCAGTGGCATTTGCTCCAATTTTCTCATTCACGATTTCGTTGTCGAGAAATTCCAAAAGCTCCAAGCAAGACTCAAAGAATGTAGAAGTCAAAGTAGAGAAGTTGAACATGCCACGAGCTTGATTTGAATTCGATCTCTTTGTGGAGTATCTGAGCTGAGCTGGGCTCCCTTTGGACATATGGCTTCATTTGAGAGACTCCTAACAATACAACAACAATGAGTACAACAACAATATCAGCTACTAACCACAACAACAACAACTACGGCGGCTACCAACGACATCAACAAGAACTTTTATTAGATTCTTTAACATTTGGAACGTTTGTCAACTTCAACTTTGTTTGGCTTGATGGTTGTTGTTGTTGTGGGTAGTTCTTTGTTGTTATTTTTTTGCATATATTCCTTTTTTTATGTTGCATTAAATTGTTGTTGTTATTTTATTGTTGTTGTTATTTCATTGTTGTTGTTGCTATTTTATTATTGTTGCATTTAACTTAGATACAATTAGTTGCTTTGGCCCACCGTGTCTTCCACTTGCCACATGATCGTGGTGCCTCTAGTTGTTGTTGTTGTTTTTATTGTTGTAGTTCTTGCCGCTGTGGTTGTCAATGTTGCATTCATTGTTGTTATTGTACCAGTAGATTTTGCTGTTGTTGTTTTGTATTCAATCGTTGTCGAGCCTCAACTTTGAAGTTCATTTGAATCTCAGAAGTCATTAGAAGAGTTCTTTATGTAATAGTATTAATAGTATATAGTAATAGTATTATTGTAATTTTTGTTGTTGTATTAATGTTTGTTGTAATTGTTGTTATTGTAATTTTCTTGTTGTAATTTAAGTTGTTGTTGTTGTTGTCGGTGTTCTTGTAATTGCTTTTATCTCACTAATTCTTATTGAAGTCACATTAATTTATTCATTCCAGCAAATCATTAAAATTAATTGACATCCTCGAATTAAAGTTCTTCTTGCAATTGAACTTGTCTTCGATTTGGATTTGACTTTGGTTTTCGCAATATTCTCCCATTGATTTCTATTCGATGTCATGAGAAAAAATCCACAAGAATTCATGACTCAATAAACGTTTGTGATCTTTGAATTATAAATCATTTAAATAGAATATTTCAGTCGCTCAAAGGTTGGATTCGTTGGACCCACCACGAAGCGACAGTTGAAAAGATCGCAATTGATATATAACGATATATATCGCTGAGAGACATGACTCGAGCAGAGACAGGCGGACATGACAGAAAAAGGCACAGAGCGACAGAAAGAGAGACGACCATGAGAAGGAGATGGACGAAAATTAATTGAAGTTAGAACTGATTTGATGGTGGAATTGACTTCAAGCTAGAATTGACTTCAAGCTAGAATTGACTTCAAGTTAGTTCGACTTAAAGTTAGAATTGACTTCAAGTAGGAATTGACTTCAGGTTACAACTGATTCATCGAAAGACATGACTTGTGGACAGCCATGATTGGTAGATAGACATGACTCGAACTTACAGATATCACCCGAGGCAGGTCGTGTCTGAAGAAGCGACTTGGATAGAGTTTAAAAAAAGTAGATTTTGAAAAAAGTATATTTTCTTAGATTTTGAAACAAAAATTAAATTTAGTAGAAAAAGTAAAAAACAGAAAAAATTAAATCTAAAATTAAAAATTTTTGTAAAAAAAATTATTAAATTCGGAAAAAAAAATTTATTTAAATCAGAAATCTGTTATAAAAAATTTGAAAAAAAAATCTTTTGAAAAAAAAAATATTTATGATTTAAAAAAAAATGTTCACTTTGAAAAAAAAATCTTTTAAAAAAAAAATATTTATGATTTAAAAAAAAATGTTCACTCTCTTCCTCTTTCCATTAAAAAATTGCAAAAATTAAATTTTTTACCAAATTGCAAATATGGATTTAATATACTGAAAATTCTTCTCTCTAATATTTTTTCCTTCTCCAACGTTTTTCCATCATAAGTCTTCATATCGAATCCGTCATTCGAATTCCCAACAGATTTTTGCGATAATCCTAGATCCATCATTGACCTGAAAGGAAAAAGAACCAGAGAGTAAAAGAGAGAGAGAGAGAAAGAAAGAGTAACAGAGGTAAAAAACGAGAGAAGAAACTGAAAGAAAATTTAGGAAAAATGCCAACAGAAGAAAAAATTTCTCCCATTGACACTGATGTCCTGAGATGGCAATTTTTCCGGATCAAACTCCGGACTTTGAGCCGAAGGAAAGAAAAAATAATGGGCATAAAAACTACGTCAAAAGAGGAGAACGAAAGAGAAAAAGGGAGAGAGAGAGAAGAAGGGAAGGAAAAGGAAATTGAAAAAATTGAAGGGAAAGGAAATTGAAAAAAATCCCAAACATTTCACTTGACCCATGAGAGTTGAAAGAGAAGGAAAATGTGAATTAAAGAAAAAAACTTAAAACTCAAAGAAGAAAGATAGGGCTAAAGAACGAGAGAAAAAGGACGAAAATGAAGAATGACAGAAACAGATGGAAGGAGAGTCCGAAAAAAGAGCTGAGAAAATGACATGAAAGCGAAATGCATTGCAAAAGTCGGGAAATCAGGACACCAAGAATCATCAATAGTCGCACACACACACTCACACACACACACAAACACCGAAAAGGACTCCATCACGTATAGTTGGATATAAAGGAATCCACACTCACACACACACACACACTCAAACTCAAGCAGCCATTAGGTTAATTATTTGGCTCTCTCTTTAATTTCCAACACATACAAACACACACACACATAAGTGTTTTCTCTCCCACTTCGGGTTTCGCTCATCGTTCGCACAGTTGACCAGGCGACCACGCCCACCGCCCCCAACTAGTCCTCATCACTGTCGTCGTCGTCTTCGTCCTCTTGGGGTCCTCTTTATCTTTTCCTCATCTTTTCGATTCAACATCCTCTATTCTTCTTTCCTTCCTTGACCTCTCTTTCTTCTCCCCCAAACTCATCCTTCCAGCTGGCATCATATTTCAAAAGCGGAACCGGAAACGACTTCATGTGTGTATTTTTCATTTTCATGTGTGTATTTTTGCGACCATTTTTTTCTTCTGTAGTGGTGAAGAAAAAATCAGTGGCTAAAAAGCTTTTTAAGGGTTCTTTTGGGGAAGATTTTTTTGCCGTCGTGTCCTTAAAATTGTGTAACGTGAGGTCTTTCAATGAAGTTCCATCAGTTTCCTCCAGTTCTTCTTGTTCTCCTCTCAAATCCTCACTACTTTCCTTCGCTTTTTTGCCTCCTTTTTACCCTTTCCCTCTCTTTGACCCTTTTTTCGAGCACTCAACTTAATCGATGACCGCGAGTCAATGTTCTCATTATCGATGGCATCATCGTAGCCGCAAAGCGAATTGGGACGCCGCAAAAACCACAACAAGAACTAAATCCACAACAACAACAACTAAATCCCGAATAACAACAAAAACCACAAGAACAACTACAATAAACAAAAACAACTCCAATAAAACCAACAACAATTGTTCTGATATCGCTATCATCGCTCAAGTTCATTGAAGCGAGCCAAAGAGAGATTTTGGTCTTCAAACATGAGAATTATTTTAGCAAAGCCAGAGGAAGAGACAAAAGGGAAAAAGGAAAACAAGAAGAGCGACGGAAGGAAAAAGAGGAAGGAGAGTAAAAACAGAATGGAAAAGAAATATGAAAAGCAAAAAGAACATCAAAGTAAATTTCGAAGGGATTTGCTTATCAGCAAGTAAATTTGTGGTAAAGAGGGATGAAGCAGACGGGTGAAGGATCCGTCCATCCATCCATCCAACCATGCGATCGCCAAAAATTCAATATTTGGAGAAAACAAAACCGGGATCAAGATAGGCGGATCGTAAACATCAACGCAAAAGCCAAAAGGAACCACTTTTGGCCGGGGCCGGAGTGAAAGGGTATTTAAAGAGGAGGAGGAGGTAGTGAGAAGTGCTGGTAGCCGACTTCGATCCTCCTCCTCCTTCTGCTCCTCCTAAGGGGATCCCATAACTCAGATAATCGCCTTTCCTTCCTCTCTTCCTTCTCGACAAACACTACACATCTCCTTCACTCCCTTTCATCACATTACTCTTCCTTAACTCCCTCCTCTACTCTTCTCTTTCTTGAGGCTCTCCTTGCTGTCGTTGTTACTGATAACGACCGAACAATGAACACATTCAATGAAAGTATCAGCAGCTTCCACCTCCGAGCGCCTCCTCCTTTTCATCCTCGACTACTCCTCTTTATCCACCTCCTTTTCATACTCCTCCTCTTCATCTTCCCTCCTTCGCCTTCATCCTTCTCTCCGTTCGTCAGTCCCAAAAAGGGCTTAACTTCGACCTGATCCGATCCGAGCTCCTGCTGCACTTGCGCTCCCAGATCGAGTACGATCGCGACGCACGCTATCAGCATCGGGCCAGAAGAAGTCGGATATGCAGAGCAGCCTCCTCTTTCGCCTCCTTGAAGCCTCCTTCAACTCCACTTTGGAGCCTCCTCCATCGCCTCCATTGGACCCTCCAACAACAATAACAACAACTTGGTCCATCGGCCTCTTGGTAGCCGCAAGAGGTCGCTATCATCTTTTTAGGCTGTTATTTATTAACTGAGAATCGCATTATCTAACTTGCCATCCATTCGATGCGAGACTTTCGGTCTGTCCGTCCAACCAACTGTCGGTCTGGGATATCCTTTTGTATGTCTGTCTGTCTGTCTGTCTGTCTGTCTGTCTGTCTGTCTGTCGGTCTGTCCTTCTGTTTCTCTCTCTCTTCGTCGCTCACTCTCTGTCTCTCTCTCTCTCTTTTCCTTTAGTCGACCCATTGTAGTCTCTGCCATCATTTGATTTCTCCTTCTGTTCGATTTGTTCGTCTTTATTTTTATATCGGAGATTTTTGTACTTCTCGCTCTGTTTTATTGTCTCTCGATTTTCGCCCTCTCTCTCTTTTCCTCTATATTGTTATCTCTCTTTCTCACTCCTTCTTTCTCTCTCTCTGATTTTAATTTCTTCTCTCTTCTTTCTGTCGCATTGAATTAAAACACCATCGATGCCATTGAACTTCGCAGCCTGAGGAACAACAAAAGCAATAAGTGATTGTTGTTCCAATTGTTGTTGTTCCTTTTGTTGTTATTGCTTCTTTTGTTTTTATAGCCGAATGGTCAATGAGTCTTGCCAACAGATTTGTAGGTGCAGTATCAACAATAGCAAAAACATCGAAATATTGAACCCATTCCAACATAAGGTGGATTCTCCAGGGAAGATTGCTGAAGATGAGAATATGATAGAGAATATGTTATATGAGAAGAAAGGAGGAGAAAGAAGGAGGTGGTAGGAAGGAGGCAGAATAAGAATAGAGATAGAAGGAACAAAAAATGGTAGGAAAGAGATAGATTACATAAAGCGGTGGTAGAAAGAAAGATAACAGAACGATCTAGAAGAATAAAAGAGGTGAAAGGATCAAGTCTGAAGGTGTGTTTATTATATATGGATCGTTCGAACGATTTCCCTATAAAGAACTAGAACCAACCCAAAATGATCACTATCAGATCTGGAGAATGTGAAAAAGGTTCAAATAGAAGATTTCTTCTACTACGCGGTATAAACTTCCACTGCTCCTTCATAAGAACTTCCTCACAAGGAATTTCGAAAATATCCCCCCACCCACCAAAATGAACTCTCATGAGAACCCAGTTGGCCCTTCGTCCAACAACAACAACGACAATGTCGACATCGACAACGTTCGGTTGGGTTCGGTAGCGGATCCCATAAAGAATTAAAGCCTGAAACTGAAGCAACCGAAACGTTAGCGGCGTCTCTTTAGTGTGTCAATTAAAGCGAGGCAATGTAACAGAGAGGGAGACGGAGAGAGGAAGGAGGAAGAGAGAGAGAGAAGAAGGTACAGAGGACGACCCATCCTTACCGTGAGGATCGTGTATCGGTTCGCATATCAACAGTTTTATCGCGAGCCACATCTGAACCAAATAAAATAATTGAAAGTTCCGATAAGAATCGAGAGAGATCAGCCAGGGATGTGGAGATGTGGAAACATTGTGTTGAGAAGACAAGGAGAAGAAGAGGAGAGGAGGAGGAGAGAGGGAGAAGAGAAGGAGTTGTACCAAGAGACTATGGAGACCATGATGAAGACCTCGTTGAAGACTATGAGGCAAACCTCGGTGAACACCATGAGGAAGACTTCGCCGAGAACCACGAGGGAGACGAAGAACCTCGTCCAGCGACAGAGCAGACCACGAGGAAGTCAACAACAACAGAGGATGACAACGACGTCCACAGCTGAAGAGTGAGAGAGGGACGGTGGTGTTAGAGGGGGATAGCGAATGGTTGAAGGAAGATCGGAGTTTGCTTCGGAGACGCCAAATAGGTTCGGAAGCAGACAAAGTAGCAACAAGTAACCTTTTGGGATGAGGCAACCGCAACCTGGAGCAGGAGCAAAAACAATGACTCGTTAGAGAAGAGTGGATGAGCAGAAAGAGAAGGATGGAGAAGGTAAGGAGGTAAGAGAGAATCACACATGGAAGGCCAAGAGGAAGCTCAAGCTCAAACTGAATCACATGCATCGAACTCCAGCCGACGTCCCCTGACTCTGTGTGAATTATTATTTAGGCAGCAGGCAGCCGTCAGGAAGCCGAAATCAAAGCTTGCTCAGAGATCGCGCCAGTCTCTCGTTCTTGGGGTCTTGGCCGAGAGTTCGGGGTCCACTCGTCATTTGAATCCAATTCATTTGTTCCTTCGAGGATTGCAGCGAGTTCTCGCAGATTCAGATTCGCATTCGGAGTCGAGAGTTTGAATTTGGAATTCGATTTGAATGGAGAGCGAAGGAAGAGAGAAGATTGAGGAGGAAGAGTGAAGATTGAGGAGGAAGGGAGAAGATTGAGGAGGAAGGGAGAAGATTGAGGAGGAAGGGAGAAGATTGAGGAGGAAGGGAGAAGATTGAGGAGGAAGGAAGAGGTGAGGAATCGAGTAGAGCGAAGTGGAATGGATTCGATTGGAGCACATCTTGTGTCCCGTGGCCCGTGTTCGGTGTTCGCCGTTCTGTGTCCCCTGGTGCTCTGTCGGTCACATGGAGCACATCAAATTTATTTGCCAGCGTCTCTCATTAGGATTCGGAAACTGTTCTCCGGCTGGCCTTCAATGGAATCAATGGTTGTTGTTGTGGTTGTAGACTTTGTTATTGTTGTTACCGACTTTATTATTGTTGTTACTGACTTTATTATTGTTGTTACTGGCCTTCTTGTTATTGTTATTATTATTTTTGTTGCAACTCCTTCTGTTCCTGTCGCTGCTGCCAATTTATGTATCACCAGCGATTGCAACCAAATTAGATTCTGGAACTTCATCAATTGTTCAAGGAGCTAAACCAGAGATGGAGAGAGGCAGAGAGAGAGAGGGGCGATAGATAGAGAGAGAGGGAGGGAGATGGTAGCGACGGAGAAGGGTGATGAGGTTGAGATCTTGGTGAGGTGAGGGATTTGAGAGATTCAGTTCCGCGATGTGGAGATTGGAGCTGTTGAATCAGTTCCTGATGGGGATCGCACATGTCGGACGAGACATTTGCGACAGGAGGAAATGATGAAAGGTGGAGATGGGAATGTTTATTTGCTCTCTCTCTCTTTTCCCCCTCTTCATCTCTTGAACCGATAATGGTAAAAATATTTATTTTAAAAAAATAATATATATGAAAATTAAAACTAAAAATATTCAACAGATCATGCTAAAAATATTTATCTCAAAAACAGGAAAAAAAATATAAAAAAAATATTTTAAATATAAGAAATATGAAAGTTAAAAATAATTATAAAAATGAAAAAAAAAGCTTTCAACTTACATCTTCAACCAACGACGATGACAAACTTCTCTGAGCTCTTTGAAAGTCCTAAAAGTCCTGAACTTTCCTGGATATTCGGCCAAAGAGAACGAAAATATTAACAACAACAAAAACATGGACAATAATTATAGAAAATCCTGAAAAGTTACGGAAGCTGGCCTTAAAGGTTAACCAATTACGAACTTCTTGCGTAATTGCAGAAACATCGTGAGGAGGAAGAAAATACAACTACAACAAGAAGAAGTGGTGGCTGGTAAAAACAACAACTTCATAAAATTTATATTAAAAAAAAATAATAATAATAATTTCCAAAGAGAAGAAAATGTTTTTTCTTTGAAGTCATCTGATGTTGGTGACATCAACCGCTGCCGGATGTTTCTTGGAGAAGGATGAGAGAAAGAGATGAGGAGAAAAAGAGTGAGATGGAGGCAGCTTCACCTGAACGAGGATGGCGTGGGATCTCGAAGGGTTTCCTCGAAGTCGGTTGCATCGATGCACACTTCATAGTTTTCGAGCGAGCAACATTAAAAACTTGTTGACAACTTTTGATGGGACGAAACAACGACCGAAGAGAGAGAAGGAACGAGAGAGAATGTGGAGGGTAAATGTGAAAGAAAGGGAGAGAAAGAGAAGTTTTGAGAACAAGGGATAGCAAGAGACAGATTGAGCACAACAGAGAGAAAGAGACTAGAAAGAAACTAGAGAAAAAATAGGTAGAGCGAGAGAGAAAATCAACGAACCCTTGTCGAAGAAATAGAGAGAAAAAGCAACGAACCCAAAGGGCGATGTAATCGAATGAAAGGGAGAGGGAAAGAGAGGGCGAGTGAGAGAAAAATTTTCTCAACGAAGACGAAAAAAAAAACGATAGAAAAAAGTTGAAGAAAATAAAAAAACAAAATCTCCAGCGCTGGTTGATGAAAAAACATCGAAGTTCGAGTTGATATTTAAAAGTTTTCGATGGTTCAAGAGATGGCTGTGTTTTTGTTGTTAATACCATAGTTTATGTTGTTGTTGTTTCTGTCGTGGACATGGACAATGTTATTTTTAAATTTTTAGTGTTGTTTTATTTTTGTTTTTATTTTGTTCGTTGTTGTTTTCGTTCCTATGGTTGATTATGATGTTGTCGCTACTACTAATTGATGTTATGAAATAATTAGTGGAAAATACATGTTCCTTCAAAGTACTTGAACCTTGAAGTGGGTTTTTCGCTCTCTCTAAAACTCTGTCTCTCTCTCTTAGACTCTTTGTCCCTCTCTCTATCTCATAGTCCATTCTATTTTCTTCTCTCTTTCTTATAAAAGACACGATAATACGGACATGGATAATAACTTTTAGATAAGAAAATCACAAGAATGAATTCCAGCTTAAATCATCAGGATGTTCAGGGTTTGAAGGAATTAAAAAGAATCAGTAGAAAGTGGATCAAGAAGACACCGAATCATCAAAGAAGCACCTCAACTGAGAGAAGAAAGAAATCGATTGAAATCTTTGGTGGAAGAAGATCAAAACCCAAAAATCAAGTTGCCAAAGGAAAATCACATTAATTTAAAGAATTCACCTCGAGATGGATCAAATTCAATGGATTCCATGAGGAGTGGTGGAGAGAGGGCAAGAGAGAAAAAAAGAGAGAGAACAAAAATAGAGAAAGAATAAGATGAAGACCCGGATAAGATGAACATCGCCGAATTCAATCACATTAGGACTTCGAGCTGAATCCACATCTTGGTCATTATTCTTATTGGAGGAGCGAAAAAAAATATTCATTTCCTTCTTCCGCAATTGAAAGCAAACTCAATCAGAGAATGATTTCCGCTGAAACATCGCTATCTCTCGCGATCTGCATTTCGCGTTCTACTTTTTCTCTCTCTTTCTCTCTCTTACTCTAAAGAGCATATTTTGGAATGATGAAGGAGATGGTGAAGATTAAATAGAATATAATTGAAGCTTCAGCGAAACCAGAATCGCGAGATGAGAACAAAATTTACGATTTCGTATTTTTATTGATTTGTTAGTTGTTTTTGTTATTCGAGGAGTTGGTTTGTATTGTTGTTGTTCTAGTAATTTTTGTTTTTAATTTTTTTATATGTTTTTGTCAGAATTTTTGTTGTTATTATTACTGTTGTTATTCCTGCTGATGCCTTTTTTTAGAAAACTCGCAGATTTGTTGACGGTTTCCCTCTTCATCCACTCCATTTGAGGCGAGTCCTTGAAACGTCTGCTCTCTCTCTCTTTGTCGCTCCCTCTTTCTCTCTCTCTCTTCTTTCACTTACCTTCTCTCTCTCACTCTCTCAACCTCTCCTTTTCTCATTATTCTCTTTTTAACTCACTGTGATTTCGTTTGAAAAACTTTGGAGTTTATTTGACCAGAGTCGAGTTTGCAAAAGCTTGACTCGTCTTTGTTGTTGTTGGCAATTTTTTTGTTGTTGTTATTTTTTCACTTATTGTTGTTGTTAATGTTGTTTTCGTGTTGTTCGTGTTCTTTTTGTTGTTCTCGTTTTTGTTGTTATTATTGTCGTTTACCAAAAGGAAATGTTTGATTTTCCACTTCATTGGAAAATTCCAAATTTTAATCGAAGTTTGAGTCAAGAGCAAAATAAGTCAAAAGCGGGAAAGAGAACAAAAAAAATGACATGAGAACGGTGAAGAGGAATGGAGATGGAAATAGCTTTGGTTAGCAAGGAAATTTTTCTCATAATCGATGGGGTGACCATGTGAAAATTTTTATGAATTTGGTGAAAATTTGATCAAGAATTCAATTTGAAATATATTCTATTTTAATCAAATTTTTAATTAATTGATTTTCTTGAGTTTGAGCTTCATCAATTGGTTTTTCTAATTACTTCTGGTCACCCTCGATTGCCGCCTGGTCACCCTGCATCGCTCTCAACTATGCAAATATTACATTTTGACGCACGACAGATTTTTCGCCCCCATCTCCTCCACCTCCCTCCATCACGGTTTCCGTCAAAGTTTGGCCGGCGGCGAATTTCGAAGAGAGCAGCTGGAAAACCAAAAGCAGATGGAAAATTGAGAGAGATGGAGTTAGAAAGGGATGGGGAGAGAGAGAGAAATGAAGAAAGAGAGAGATGGAGAGGTAGTGGAAACTCACCGTGAAGTAGAAAAGGGAGTGAAAGAGGTAGAGAATTAGAGGGGAGAGAGTGAGAGAAAGAGGGATGGAGATATAAGAGAGAGATGAAGAGTGAGGTATAGGGAGAGGGGGAGATGATGTTCAGAGGAGCGTGTAATCATCACATTATGATGTGCGTTCATTTTCATAAGTTTTCCATCAAGCTTCGTTTTTCTTTATTTCTCTCTTTTCCTCTTTTCAACTATCCCTTTCTCCAGCCCGCTTCTCTGTTCTCCGGTAACGTCCTCTATTTCCCTCTCTTTCTCTCCTCCCTTCCTTTCCTCCTTCCTCTCTTTCCTTCCTCCTACCACTTTTCACTCTCAGTCGCTTTTCGTTTGAGTTTTCGGTCAACGCGAGCGGAATAAAAACTTTTACCAAATCAGAGGAAGTCTTTAGCGAGCTTTCTGTCTGTCCATCTAGAGCTGGCTGTATATTCATCTAGCTGTCTCTTCCACTCGCACACTCAGTGCATTTCTGTGTCCAAATACTCTTGCAATATTTCTCTCTCTCTCTCTTTCTGCTTAACTATTTGTCCGTCTATTCATCCGTCTGTCTGTGGTTCTTTCTGTCTGTCCATCGCTTTGCGTTTGTGAATTTAGGCGAATGTCATTACAGAAGGAGGAGGATGAGGTGAAGAAGAGAAGAGGGAGAGGAGTTGGTTGAGAGAAGGATGTTGGAGAGGGGAAGGACAATGTTTGAGGAGTTGAAGAGGACCGAGAGTCGAGTGTAAAAGGAAGCGTGGAAATTGATTTTCATTCAGTAATAAACTGATTAAACTTTCGAGTTCATTTTCCGCTGCTTCTGAGAGCTATTTTCATTGTGGTTTTTCAATTTTATTTTCTTTTCATTTTTCAATTTTACATTATCTTTTTCGTTTTGTGATTTTTATTTTTTTAAATTTTTTTCTTGATTTTCATTTTTGTAATTTTTCGATTTTATTTGTTTGATCTATAATTTTTTGATTTTATTTTTAATTGTATTTTTTGACGAATTCGTTTTTTTCCAATTTATATTTTTGGAGGAGAAATTTAATTGGTTTTTGGTGGCTACAGAAGAAATTCCTCGAGGAACGGATGTGAGAAAGAGATTGCGACAAGGGGACAAGAAGATGGTTGTTGGGAGTGAAAGAGATGACACTAGGGAGCGAGAGAGATGAACGAGTATGAACTACTAAATAAATAAAATTTAGTGAAAAATTTTAATATAAAGATATAAAAAAATTATTTAATTGAAAATTAAATGAAAATAAATAAAATAAAATTTAATGAAAAATTAAATAAGAAAAAATAATACAAAACTGAATCCCATAGGTTTTAAAAAATTTCCAGAGTTCCAAAAACTTCCATCAAGATCAGAGAAGTCCACAAAAAAACCTCCTTGAAGTCCCACGTGTACTTCGTTTTCTAATTAACAATTTTCTCTTCTTGACTTGCGAACTCCATCCAATTTATGGTATTCATATCGAGTAGTTCAGCCAACAACAATAACGATTACAACAACATTTGCCTCTACTCACAATGAGTCCCTTGTGAATTTATTTCCACTCGAATGGAAAAATGTCTTCCAGTTATGCATATCAGAATTTGAGAGACCCATCGGACCAACAGACGATTTTGACCATATTGTTTTAGCCAACATCAACAGCATCGTCATCATCATTGTTATTGTTGTTGAATGTTGACTCTATTGTTGTTGTAATTATTATTGTTGTTATTGTGGTTGTTGTTATTTTTGGTTGTTGTTATTATTTTGGTTGTTAGCTTTTCCTATTCCCAATGCTTCATCAGCAGTAGGTTCGACGTAGGCAGGAAAATAACAGGAAGAAAGAGTTTGAAATGAAGATAGAGTCAGTGGTAGATAGCAAGAGAGAGAGAGCGAGAAGGAGAGAAAGAGAGATAGAGTGAGAGACAGAGATAGCTTCTCTAACATCATGCATCGACATTTTTGGACAATTTCTCTAGCAATTAAAATCCATTCTTTCGATCGCAAGCTAAGCTGGAGTTTTGGCATCTCTAAGGATAAACTTTTAGTTGTTGTTGTCGTTGTAGATGCAGTTGTTGTTGTCAATTTTGTTGTTTCCAATGTTGTTGTTGTCAATTTTGTTGTTTTCAATTTAATTTTTTTATTGTTATCAATGGTTTTTGTTCCTGATGTGGTTCTCATTGTTCCTACTTTTGTTTGCTATTGCTTTTGATGTAGATTTTAGTCGATAGGTTTGTTCGTTTTGTCATTGTTCATAGCAATCATAACAATGACAATAAAAACAACAAAAATGCAAACAACAATAAGAACAATATAAACAACAACAATTAAAACAACTTTGACAAAAACGAGTTGAGACCGAAAATTTGCATTTGTTTCGACAGATGTTGACAAACGATCGAGGAACAACGACGATGACGACGATAGAAATTAAATCGCCTTCCGTGTGGGGAACTGCTTTATCGACATATTGCTTGGGTATGCGAGGGACGTCGATAATTGGGTAAGAACTCTGTGTGAAGAGGAAGATTCTGATGGGAATGCAATGAATTTTAGAGGAGAAGGCGATGCGAGAAAATTATGTTGATTTAGATACATCGAGGAGGATGAGAAAGGTAAATTAATTGAAAATTGGTTCAAAAGGTATTGAACTAAGAATGAAGAAATTCTGATAAAATTTCGATTTAAAAATTTTTCGATGTAAAAATTAGAAACATTTAAAAAATAATAAAAATATATTAGTTAAAGGTAAAAAATTGTTAAAATATTGATATTTTGAAATTTCAATTTTTTTTTTTAATTTATTCACTTCAACTTTCTTCCTCCTCTTTTCTCTTGGAAAACTTCTTGGATATGCTTCATAACCAAATCTCTCTCCCACACAAATCTCCAAATCAATTGCTCTAACCGTAATCCCTTCTTTAGAAAACCCTTTTCAAATCCTCCCTCCCTTTCTTGTCCCATGAAACTCGTCGATAATGAAAGCCAGGACATGAACTCATGACCCCAAACACCCTCTGGTTCACCCCACTACCATCCACCTTGACTAACCCCAGTGAACTTTATCACCGACCTCATTGGCAAACACAGCAACAGAAACACACGCAAACACACACCAATGAACTCTCATCGAACACACACACACACACTTCCTCGTTAAACACTCACCCACACTCTCTCATTGAACACTCACCCCGACTCCTTCGTTGAAAACTCACGACGTTGGTGGCAAGTGGCCGAGCCACGTGTTCGCAACTCGTCACGTGTGCTGTCGGTATTGCAGTTGACAGACGATTGTCGTCGTCGTCGTCATTGTTGTTGTCGCTGTCGGTTGCTACGTTTGCAACAATAACAAACAACAACACTTCATTGTTGTTGACTAATTGCTTTCCGTTATTAGGCAGCAACATGCAATATCGCTAGACTTCTTCTCTTTCTCTTTCTCTTTCTCTTTCTCTTTCTATTCCTCCTTCTTCTTCGCTTTCCTCTGGCTGCCTCTACTTTTGATGCTTTATTTGTTGTTGTTATTATTGTTGTTGTCCATGTCTCCACCACCGCTGATAAGTTTGACACAAGTAGTAAAAACAACATCAGCAACATTTCTGCTGTTATCCTTTTATGCGAGTTTCTGCCAACTTTCCAACGATGGACAAACAATGGAAAGGGACGAGGGATGGAAGCAGAGAGAAGGAAGGAGAGAGAAAGAAGGAGAGGATGTTAGTAAAAGGTAGGGTAGCGAAGGTTGGGAAGGGAAGAGAAAGAAAAAAAAGAAGTGCTGGAACTTCTCACATCGATACATATTAGGGCACAATTGTTGCTGACGCCGGAACCAATTTGAGCAACAGACAAGAGCCAACAGTAACAACAACAACAATTATACAAAAACAACAACAGCAATAATACCATGAACAACAGCAGCAACAATACCATGAACAACAACAACAACAATACTAATAACATCAACAATAACAACAGCTGACGAGATAAGAATTGTTGGCTAACGTTGTCCTTCAACTAGTTGTAGTTGTTGTTCTTGGTCATTTGTTGTTTGTGTTATTGTAGGTTTTATTATTATTATTGTTGTTGTTATTGTTATTGTTATTGTCATTGTTGTTGTTATTGTCATTGTTGTTACTATTGTTATTTTTCTTGTTCTTTTGCCATTGCTTCCAGGTTGCAACGAAACTTTTTTCATTACATCAACAAGAAGAAAACGAAGGAGCAATTTTTCATTACCTTCGGCAGTTTTCCAAAACATTTCCTCTCGTCCACAAGCGGATTTTTTCTATTCAGCCTTCTTTGCAGACTCTTCCTTGTCCTCCTCTTCATTCTTATTTACTTCTTGTCTCCTTCTCTAACCTAAATCTCATCCTCATCCTTCGTATCTCCTTCGCTCTTCCTACATTACCTACCTCAACTTCATTCTCTGTTCCTTTCTTCTTCTCTCTATCCCCATCCTCACCTTCTTTCCTCCCAGATCTTCATCATCCTTTTGCGCCCAACGGACTCTGTTCGAATCTTTATTAAATTTCCTTGAATGACACGCAATTATTTCCAATACTCGACAACAGAGCTAGAAAAGGCAACAGAAAGAGAGAGAGAGGAATGAAAACAGAGAGAGATGGAAGGAAACAGAGATAGATAGAAAGAAATAGAGGGAGCAAGAGGTAGAGAGAGATAGTAGTAGATAGTAAAAGAGTAGCTGAGGATGATTTCTCTCCCCTCGAGGACGACGACGTCGATGTGCAAACAAATTTCAAAAGTTTAAGCAATTTTCCATATGACTCGCAATGTCCGAAATACAAAAGTTGGAACTCAATATCTTCTCCCTCCCTCTAGCAAGCTATCATTGTCTCCCTCTCTCCCCCCTCCCTCTCTCTCTCTATTACTATCTCCGACTCGATTGAACTCCCATCAGAACTCTTCTTGCTTCTCTTTCTAAATTTCCCTTCAATTTCTCAATTTTCCACACGGCAACAGACGACAGCGGCAACGACAACAACAAAATGGATGACGACAAGGATGACGAGAACAAAAATTACAACGACAATAATGACGACAACGTTGACGACAAAGATAACGGCAAGGGTGGAGAATTCGTTCCAACATTTGAAATTCGAATTCGCATTCGGAATGAAGTCAAATAAATCGAACAAAGCGACTGTTGCTACCAGGGGGGGCGTGGCTTGAGGGGCGGATGCCCGCCATTTGTTGGCCTATTAAGTTTCGAGGGGGGCAGAGGGAGGCGGGGTCGGAGTCCGCCGTCGTCCACTGCAAACTCATTTCGCATCGCACGACGAAGGAGCGAAAAAATAACGGACGCCAGCCGTGGGAGACTGAGTTCGTTATTTGCAATTTTTACTTTTATTATTTTTGTTTTGTTTTGCAAGCAATTGGAAAAAGTTGCCGACGGCCTGCGCCAAAAAGTAGGCAACCGAAAAAAATCACGAACGAAAAAAAATAGTAGTAGTAGTAGTCGTAGTAAAAGAAAGAAATCCCTAACAATGCACTTCGTCGTTTGAGGAACTTTTCAAATTGCACTTTTTATGAAGTTTTCAATTTTGCGAAAGTTTTTTACGAGCTTATTTCGTTTGCGTTTACGTTTTCGCGTTACGTCATGACGTCGACGGCAAACTGTTGCCGATGGATGTTATGAGTTGATGCGTCGGTAAGGAAGTCCCAACGGCGGAAGTTCCTCAACGTGTCGATAAAGTTGAGTCGTGGATGAAGGGGGAAATTGATGGAGATGCTGAGGGATCATGATTCTTACTTAGTGATGTGGGTTATGTTATGAAAATTGATACACAAAATATGAAATTTGATAAAACCATCGATATTCAGTCGATAAATTGGTTCAAGTCATAAAATACCTGGGAGAATAACAATTAAAAATTTTTCATCATGGGAAAATGTTTTCAAAAAGGAGTATAAATTAAATATAAACACCATTAACACAATAATTTCCATAAAGAGTCGATAAAAATGTATAAAGAGAAAAACCAAAGTGATAAGGATCAGATTTATACTAAAATAGAATTATTTTATTTATGTATATTTATGTCAATGATCAACATTTATTTCCAGTTGATGGAGAGATATAAAAATCTAGATAAATCTATTGACAAGTAGATAACTGTCGATATGGCAGTTATTTCATTCCTCCTCTCGAAAATCATGCAATTCCAACCACATTTACGTGTGCAACTTTTAAATGCTGCATTTTTATTACTCATGGACCACTCAATCGCTTCATCTCGTTCTCTCTTTCTTACCTATAACTCGCTCTCTTTCTCTCCCCCTGTAACTCCCACTCTCTATCTCTCTCTCTCTCTTTCCTTCCTCCTTTCAATCCTCTTTCTCCTCCTTTTATTGTCATCTGTTTGGAATCTGTCGTCGTCCGTTTCTGGTTCTCGATTCTCCACTGTTTGTTATGACTTTTCAATTGCTTGGCATCGAACTGATGCAACAACAACAACAAGTACAATAACAACATCTGCAAAAACTATTACAACAACAATATCTACTACAACAACAACTTCGACTACAATGGCTGAGCAGTTGATTTCGAACTTTTCGACCGATGGCCGAATCTGTTGCGTGTGATTCAACTTCAACTTCCGGTCTTTTGCAGCGCCCTCTGGATGTGCACTTCGAATGCTTCTTCTTCTTCTTCTTTGTACTCTTCCTCTTCCCCAATTTCTTCTTGTTCAACATGTTCTTGTTCTTTTTTTCTTGTTCCTCTGCTGTTATTTTCCTTCCGATGCCATCATAAACTTCCGATTGCAAGGAATAGTCAAACTTTTATATTAGTTTTTGAGTAGAAGACGAGGGAAACGAAGAAGAGGAAGAAGAGAGAGCACTTGGAGAGATGACGTAAGTATGGAGAAATAGAGAGGAATGGAGAAGGAAGGATAAAGAGGGAGAGAGATAAAGATAGAGCGAGATATAGAGATTCTGTAGAGGATGGACGAAGCAGTTGACTAGACGAAGTTATAAAAGGAATGAAGAAGAGAAGAAGAAATTCAAGATGGGGAGACAGAAAAAGAATTTTGAGAAAAAAGAGACACTAAGTCGATAAAGCAATAAAAAAATGAAAAAAGAAAAAATGAAAAAAAAAAAACGAAGCCCCATGAGAAGAGGTGAAGGAGACTCTTCTTCATTTGTCCTCTGCTTGGCAACATTTTCTGACATTTGACTCTCTGCCGGAAGCTGTGCGATGTCCATTTTCCCAGAAGTTGTGCCATTTTCTAATACAGTGGCGGACGAGGGGGAAGAAAGGAGGGGAAATGGGGGGAAACAGAGTTAAAAGATGAGAGAAAAGAATGATAGAAAGGGATGGGAGAAAAGGATTATAGAATGGGTTGGGAGAAAAGGATGAGAGAACGATGAACCGATCGATGATCAATTCCGTGAAGGCTCCAAAGTTTTGTCAAAAAATACGAAATTAAATGAAGGAAGGGTGACCCTTGAAGGTCAGAGGAGGACACGGAGGATAGAAATGAAAAAATTACTTCCTACTTATTTTCTTTTATTTTTTGAATTTTTTTTTTTTTTTTTTTCTTTCTAGAAAAATATTCAAAACCATGAAAAAGTAAAAAAAGATGAATATAAAACAGTAAAAACAGAAAATCAAATTTTTCAGGACCTTCAGGACCCCGAAAAAGACCAGAAAAAGAAAGATAAAATATGCCAAAAATACAATGAAAAGGGAAATATAAAAAAAAATAATAAAAATATTTTACAAATTATAAAAAAAATTAAATTATAAAAATTACATAAAAACTGAAAACACAAAAAAAGTGAAGAAGAACCCAATAAAAAAATAATGTTGGCAGGAAGGGGATATAAATGCAGTTGGCAACTCGTCTCCTTCGCATCGCTTCTACTTTGTATCATAAACAACAAACACACGCCGACGAACGTGTCGAATTGGCAACACCGAATGGTGAAAACATACCGTGGACCAACTAAACCACGCGTCGCACAGTGGGACGAAGTGATCTAAATTCTTTACACTTTACAATGAGTGGAAGGATTTGGTCAACGGATTCCACTGTGGCCGAAAAAAACACACCATTTGCCATTTTAAAATTCAAAACAGATTTCGCGCTGTTGATTGTCATGAACAAGAGAATGAGGGAAAGAGAGAGAAAGACATTGGCAGAATGAGAAGGGTGTAAAGTGGCAGCAGGAGCTCAGGATAAATTACATTATGGTTATTTTTAAAGAGGAAAGAGAAAGAGAGAGAGAGGAAAGAAGAAAAAGAGCAAGCAAACGATGGCAGCAATTTGCACAAAGTGTGACAGCGAGCGGGAGAACGCTTTTTTCGAAATTAAATTGAGTTATTTTTCACTGCAGACGAAGAGAAAGAGGGAGATGTAACGAGAAAGAGAGACCGAGGATAACGAGGGAAAAATAAGGAGAGAGAGATAAAGGGTAAAAGGGAAGGGGAGTAAAAGATGGAAAGAGGAAATTCGACTTAAAGAGAATAGTAGAGTGGTGAGAGATAAATACAAAATATGTAAATAAATGAATAGATAGATAGATAAAATGATAAGGATATAAGGAAGAACAACGAAAACAAGAAAGAGAAACCAATATAAAGAAAATTCATAGAATTAAAATGAGAAAGACGATAACTTTAACGACTAAAGGGAAATTAGTGGAGAGTGAATTGAAAAATATATTCAATCAAATTGCAATTTCGAAAACTTCTTCAGAATCAATGCTTTGATGGCCCAAACCTTCCCTCAAGACTCAGACTCAACTCAGTTAAAACCAGACAAAGAGAGGAAGAGAAATAAGGAATTGAATAAAAGAATGATCGCATAGATCGCCTATCATTCAATTCCTTCCATCCTTTAACTTTATGTCTTGGTTAAAAAATCGTACATATCGAACTACGGAAGTGTTGCCAACTAGACTCCATATTGGCGCGTGATGTTGCCAACTAGACGACAATCACAATGACGACAGCGATGACGACGACATCGCGTTGCCTGCGGCGACGATGCAAATTATTTCCATAAACTTTTTCCCGCTCCATCGCACTATTCGTACTTTCTTCCTCTCTCTCTCTCTCTCTCTCTTTTCCTTTTCTCAATCGCTCTGCAGTCGCCTGTCTCTGTCTCTGGGGGATGTCCATCCATCCGTCTGTCTGTCTGTCTGACTGTCTTTCCTCGCGGTCCTGCATAAATTTGCGCGACGAGAAAAACAAGCCAATCACGCAAATCAATTTAATTGTAATTTAATTTTGCAAAAATATTTCGCTCCTCTTATTCTCCTCTCTCTTTCCCTCTTCTACCTCTCTTTCTTCGTTGGCGACAACAATATTCTTACTCCCTCTCTCTCACTATTTCCCTCACTCCCCTTTTGTTTATATCCGAGTTTCTCTCCCCCGGTCTATTTTTGCTCCCCCAGGGACCCGAGAAAACCATTGGACCAAAAGACCAAGGACTTCGAAACGAATGGAAGCGATTTTTTCCGCTCCTAAACGAAGTTAATTTATTTTCCCGTTTATTTTTTTCGCTACCCACCCCAACCGAAATCTCAGCCGGGGGCGACGTGATGACGACACGATTTGACGCATTATCTCGCGAAGAAGCTTATGAATTATTAAAACTCTCGCCAATTCCTCGAACGAGCGAACAACAAACCAGCCACGCCCCCTCATTCACCGCCCCTTTGCTACAAAGATATCCCCAACTATTGTCAGGTTTCTTCGTCTATTGAGTTCTTGAAGTTGGTTGAAGGATTCCGGGAAGAAAACAAATTGAGATTGAGGTATTTGAGAGGAGTAGAAGAGGAGTTGGGGAATAGATATTAGATACTATTTTTAAGCTTCCAATATAAGCAGATAAATATTAAAAATAAATAAAAAATAATAAAACACTATAATAATATAATAATAGGAGATTACAAAATATATTTTGGGAAACCAAAAGAGAAAAATAAAATATATTTTGAGAATCTAAAAGGAGAAAGAGATCGAGATAAATTTATTAATATTTATTCATTCTCTTCACCTCTTTCAACCCCACTATGAATTCACAACGATTTTTCTCCGAACGAGGGAGTTGTCGAAGGAGTTTCAAAAGAATTGGAAATGTCTGAATTATTGAATGGTTTCACCTACTTTTGTCGGATTAAATGTCTTCGATGGTAATAAATTGGCCTGTCTGTCATAACATAGAAATACATTAGCACACAGACACCGATGCCAGAGAGAGAGAGAGGGATAGATGGAGATAGAGCGAGATGAAGATATCTAATGTACTCGCATAGATATTCTCTCTCCAGAAATACAATGCAAATGCAATCAATATAAGATACAGCAATAAGCTTCATTTTCTCAAACTCACTTACACTCATATGCACCACATGCCCACTTTTACACACACATCTATTCACCTATACATACACATGCATTCACATATACACATTCACCCATACACCCACACACATGCCATGCATGAATGTCAAGAATTTCACTCCAGAGTCGTCGATGTCGCCTCCGATGTCGTCGTCATCCTCGTTCGCGTTCTCGTTCTTGTCGTCCTCCTTCTTTTGTTAGTTTTTAGCAGAAAATTCGATATTCGCACAAAATTGAAACCCGCAACACAATGCGCATCAAATTTGTCGCCGGCTTCCCATATTGATACAGGGTGTTTGAAGAGACGGACACCATAGATTGGGTACCACAAAGGAAGAGAAATATGTGACTTCAAAGAATTTTTAATTTCATATAAATTTTAAATTTTTGTAAGTTTGTTTTTTTTCATAAAAATGATTTTTTTTTTTAATTTTGAAAATGAACATAAATATTTGTGGAATTCTGAAAAAATTATTTTTTTTCATATATAATTACTTAATTTAATTATTTTAAAATAAAAATAAAATTAGTATATAATAATTTTTTTAATTACTAGATAATTTATTATTTTAAAAATTTATTATTAAAAATATATGAAATTTCAGAAGTTTTTATATAATTATCATATGTTATGATTTATTTTGTATACATTTAGATTATTACTTTTATTATTGGTTATTTAAAAATTAATTTTTAATTTAATATTTTTATATTTCTAATTTTATTTTTCTCTTTCTCTTTTGCTATTTCTCTTCCTCTACCTTCCAATTTCTCAACCCACACCCTGTATTGAGAATTCCTCCTTCATACAGCTATCTCTTTGAATATATGAACATTTGATCGGAACTGCATATTGGATTTTAGCGAATATCACATTCTTCCTACTCTTTCACCTCTACCCACTAACTATCTTCCTCTCTCTGCTTGTCTCACACTCGATCTCTCTCTCTCACACTATCTCTTTCTCTCTCTCTCTCACTCTCTTCCGTTCTTGTT
This sequence comes from Coelopa frigida, assembly GCA_017309665.1. NCBI lineage: Eukaryota > Metazoa > Arthropoda > Insecta > Diptera > Coelopidae > Coelopa > Coelopa frigida. The sequence continues at coordinate 3,650,564 of CM029562.1, forward strand.
ACCGTTACTGAGGCGATACGTCTTCCTCCAGGATCGGCCTCGACGACTCCACACCGCACCCTTCACCCTTTGGATGCACCTTTTGCAATATTCCCTTTTCCCTCTATCCCTCTCTGTCTTCCTCTCTCTCAACGCGAGTTTCTCACTTCTCGCCTGGTTGTCGCGTATGTGTTGTTTTTTTTTTTCCTTTCTTTCTTTCACATCGAGTTGGCAACTCTTCTTCGCTCACATGTCATGCGATGGAAATTGCATTTCGCGTATCATCCGCTGCCTGGGCTGCTGCCCTTTTTCTCCCTTCTCTCTTCTTTTCATTCACTTCTCTCTCTCTCTTCTTTACATTCCCTTTTCGTCCCTTTCCCTTCCCTTTGAAGCTATTCCGCCGCTGCGTCGAACAAAAGCGCGTTATTAACCTCCGCACACACACATTCACACACACACAGATCGTGAAATCCAACTTCCGGGGATCGCAGGAGGTCGTCATGGATTCCAAATGGTGTCAGAAAAGGGAAGAAGGTGTTGAATTTAGATGGTGCAGGAGGTGCTGAAAAGGAGATGGGGTGAAGAGAGAAGGGAAGCGAAAAGTGAGGAAACGAAATCGTGGTTCGTGAATCGATGGATCCTGAAGGGACTCTTGGTGGGGTCGCGAGGTGCGAGTGATGAACAAATATGTCGCTGATGAACTGCGACATGTTGCAGCCACCTAGAGAGAGAGAGAGAAAAAAGACGATGAATGGTGAAGAGATGAAGAAAGAGGGATTGAGGGAGGAGGGATTGAGGGAAGTGGGATTGAGGGAAGTTCAATTGGAGGAAGAGTGGATGAGGCAATAGTGAAGGTTGGACGAGGAGCATAGAAAAAGTATGGGGCGATTGTTTAGAAAAAATCCTCCTAGGGAACAATTGGCCAGAAGAATACGTGAGGTCATGATGGAAAAAAGACAAGGTGATGAAAAAAACAGAAGACAATGAGATGAAAAAAAAATAGGAGACAATGCGATGAAAAAAGAGAACTCGATGAACGAAATAGGACGAGGGGAAAAAAGAAAGGCAGCAATGCAAAAAAAAAAGAAACAAAGTGAGCAAAGTGAACAAAGAGCGAAAGCTATCAAGAAAAAGACAAGGAAATGTAAAAAAATAACCAAAGTGATGAAAAAAGTGACAACAAGAGACAGAATAAGAACCAAAGAGATCGAAAAAGAGCCAAAGTTATGAAAAAATTGCCAAAGCGATTAAAAAATAACCAAAGTGATGAAAAAGAAGGTGAAATTTTATGAAAAAAGAACCAAAGCAATGGCAATGAGAAAAGTGACAAAGAGATCAAAAAACGAAGAACACTGGATGCAAAAAGTGGGAGAAAGACAATGAAATAAGATGATTGAAAGGAGTGTGAGGTGAGAAAAAGTTGAAGGACGAGTGAGAGGTGAGAAAAAATTGGAAAAGCTGTTGAATGTAGGGAAATCGAAAGGAAAATTCGAAGAAGAAACGGAAGGGAATTTTTCGATCAGGCAAAGGCGATGAGTTCAAGGAGAAAAGAGAGAGAAATCGGGGAAAGATGAAGAGAAAGGTGGAAGGTCTTCAAAAGACACAAAACATGCTGCAAACGGTGAGAAAAATGTGAAAAAGTCATTGAGAGAAAAGTGAGAAAATTGTGAAGGAAAACAATTGTAAAAGAAATATCATAAAAATAGAAGAATAGCAAACGAGAAGAAAGACAATGTGACGAATGGAAGAGAAATTGTACCTGTTTTTATTGTTTTCGTAAAATATTTACAAACTTCCTTGAATCGTTCCACTTTGAAGTTATTCATGTATTTATTTTTTATTTATTTTTTGCTACTTTGATGAGTTTTTTACTTCTGTATTTATTCATTTTTATTGCATATTTTTATTTGGTTGTCTTTTTGTTTTATTTTTTTATTTTATTTTTACTGTTTTATGTTTTTATTTGACATGTTTTTCTTAAAGACCCTTTAGAAGAAAATACGAAGTGAGGAAGGGAGAAGGAAAATATGAATTTCTCTCACGTAATGCGCGGCGAAAATATGTTTGCGCAAACATGTTGCATATTATGAATGGGAGGAAAAAATACAACAACAACTATATCAAGAATAATTTCAACAAAAACTACAATAACAACATAATCAAAACAAGAATTCTCGCAATACTCGCTCTAAATGGATTTTCAATATGCACAAATAAACAAACAAATACGCTGTCCCTCCTTCTCTCTTTCTCCCTATCTCTCTCTATCCTTTTCCCTCTCCTTCTCCCTCTCCCTCATACACATTGAGTCACAGACACATTCGCTGTGAATGTCTTTGTTGTTAGCGCTGATCCTTAAAAGCTCTCTAGCAACAATAATCAACAGAATAACAATAAAAAGTAAGAAGAAAACAATAATAACAAGTAAGAAAATAACAACAACAATTGCAACAACATGTAGAACAGTGACAAAAAAATATATAACAACAACTGTGAACATATTTTCTGCTACAAACACCGGAAAAGAAGTCATGAGAAAAAGAGATGGAGAATGATAGAGTGCGAAAAAGAGAACGAGAGAAAACGATAGGGAGAAAGAGCCAGACGAAAGGAAAGCGAACGGTCGCCTTCCTGCCAATGGCGGGTTTCCGTTTCCGGTTTGCACTCAAGTAGCTTTCGCAATGCATGTTCCTTCCTCTACATATCTAAGTGATTGTGTGCGATTATGCGCGAGTGTGTGTGTGAAGACCTATGCATGTGTAATGACGACAAAGATTTTGAACTTCGATCCTGATCGCAGGAAAGGAAAAGTCCTGCAGGAAAGCAGGAAAAGTCTTTAAAAATAAGAATTATGAAAATTTATTGAGAAAATATTTAAATATTTAAAAAATATTAAATAAAAATGTTTGAAAATAACAATATTATTAATAATATTACAAAAAACAATAAAATCTGAATAAATTCGAATCAAAAAATATAGATATATCAAAAATATTCAAAATTTACCTATAAATGAAAATCGTATATAAATCAAAATTATAAAAATATTTTCTTTTAAATATCTAATAATATTCTTTTAAATCAAAAAATTGAAATTAAAATAGAAATAAAAATATTTCCAGATATTTCATTTTTGTTTTGCATTTTTCTAAATCCCCTTCAAAATCAATGAAATAAAATAATTCCCTAAAATATTTAAGCCACCCTTCCCACTACGATCAAACTCTCTGCTTGCTCTGAATAGACTTTCAAACCGATTTCCAACTTTCACTCTCCTTTGCTCCAAATCCTGACACTTTTCATCTCCCTCGATCTCTCCTCGGTCCCTCTCGGCTTTCAAATAGAGCTTAGTTTAGCTCCTAAAATCTCTCTGTATCTGAGACTCTTTCTCCATCTCTATTTATCTCTTTTATTTCTTAAACTCTCTATCTTTTTCTCTCTCTATCTGGTTGCCTTTCTATTTCTTTCACTCTGTCTCATTGCCTTTCTATTTCTTACTCTTACTGTCACTTTCTCCTTTTATCCCTTTTTCTCCATCTCGATCCCACTGTCTCCCTATCTGCATCTCTATATCATCCGATAATTCTCCATTTCTCCTGCTATTTCCATAGCACTGCTGAGTAGGTTATTGTATTCATGCGAGTTCTTGCTTCGTATTGTGTGCGTCTGTATTTATATATGTGTGTATTTGTGTATGTGTGTATTTGTGTATGAGTGTGTGCGTTGTGTGCCTGGTGCATCCAGTGTCCTTGATGCTTTATCCTTTTAGCCATTCGAGCGCACCATCATCATTCGGCCGGCATTCATTTGCATTTCGGACTCGGCTCAAGTTGAAGCCAAAGCTCCCGTAAGGCATATTCTCTCATATGGATCTGGCTCGCTCTATCTTTCTCGCTCCTTCTCTCTTTATCTCTCTCTCACTGTCTCTCTCTCAACTCGAAGTGGGTCACTTTCAAGTTTTGCCGACCCCCTTCGGACTCAACCTTTCAATATTTACGCAAGTGTAGGTTAAAGTTTTCATTTGTTTCGCTTTCGTTTTTCGACATTCGAGAAAGTTTTTATGAAAAAGAACAAGTAGGAGAGAGAGGGAGAGCGAAGGGGAGAGAGGGATAGAGAAAGAGTGAGAGTAAAAGAGAAGGAATGAACAAGTAAATAAAAAATTAGTGTGAGTGAAAGCGAAATAGAGAATAGGAGAAAGTGCTTGTGGGATGATGAATATTTAAGTAGCTCTCTCTCTCGTTGGCCTCGACTCATGTCATGTGCAAGAGATCCTTTAAGCCATGTGCTGCTTCTTCCTCTGTTTCTTCTTCTTCTTTCTCCAATTCTTCTTCTTTTACTCTGCATTTATTCCTTGAAATGGATAAGTCGGATATGATTTTCGAAAATAAAGTTATCCGATCTAAAGTTCATCGTGCGATGAAATAGCCAGAGCGAAGATTATTCTTAAGAGAGAGAACTTTGTCCGTTATCCATTTGTTTTATATGATTTTATTTTATATCTATTGGTTTATTTCTATTGGTTTATTTCTTTTTGGTTAAATTTTTTGTTTTTTTATATCATTTTATTTTCTATTTTTATGTTTTCTATACTTCTATTTTATATTCATTTGTTTTATATCATTTCGTTTTATATATTTTTTTTTCTCTCACTCCCTCTCTCTATCCATCCCGTCCTCTTTCTCTCTCTCACAAAACTCTACTCATGTGAATCTGATCAAAAGTCAAAATTGATCAAAAGTTATTTCAATCCCACGCACAAACTCAAACCCAGAATCAAATAACTACAAATATAACGCCTAAATGATGTTTCGATTTCCCCAATCCTATACAATACAACGCCTAAATGATGCGTAACTATAACAACAGCAAAAACAATGACTACAACAACAACCATCAACACAACAACGTCAACAATAACCACAACAAACTGTTTATAATTCTGTTAGCGGATTCCATTGATTTCATAAGAATCAAGTTCCGTTCGTTTTTGTGGCGTTGGGCGGGTCGAAAGGGGGCGGAAGTGGACATAAGGGGGCGGATGTGGGCGGAAGTGGGCGTATCCTGACCAATTTTCCTTCCATTTCATCTCATGAGCTTTTGATAGAGATGGGCTGAGAAAACTCAAGAAATCAACACAAATTTCAATGAATAAATTTTCAACCAAATTGAGAGAAGGAGAAAAATAGAAATTCAGAGACAAAAACTAGAGAGACCAGAAGAGAAAGACAGAAAGAAAGAACGAGAGAGAACGAGACAGAAGAGAGAACGATACAAAAGAGAGAAAAAGACAGAAAAATAAATATCATAAACGAAAGCATATTAGGAGAGTGTAAAATTGTGCGTGGAAAATCTCTTTGGGAATTGGAAAAATATTAGTTTTCCTTCATTGTTATTGGATTGTTTTTTGTTATCACATTATATTTGGTATTGTATTATTATTTGTTGCTGTATCATTATTTGTTCTTGTATTGTTTTTCCTTCGTGATGTTTTTGTTGATCCATATGACCTCAAATTTAATCCAAAGTGATCGGCATCTGAGGGTGAAAATTGGATCTGAAAGTCACAGAAACCGAATTTAACACCTTATCTGAAGATGAGGTTAGAGACAGAGAAATTTATAAGTAGTGAAATTTATATTATTGGTGAGAATAAAATTGAATGTCATACCATATTAAGTAAAAAGTAACACATGAGAATTAAATGGTTATTTTGAAAACATGTTTTAAAAATTAATGATACTTATATTACTAGAGTTCACATTTATTATTATTAGCAAGAAATAAAAATTTAGGAATCATGGAAAAAATTTAATAATAATAAATAAGTAATAATTATATTTTATCTTCTTGTAGAAATAAAAATAAAAATTTGTATTATCATAAATTAAACTAAATCAAATTAACAAAAAAATAATAAATAAAACAAATTATTGAACATAGAAAAACTATAAAAAAAAATTAAAACATTATGATTACTGTAATTATAAAGAAATACAAAATATATTAAAAGATGATAGAAAAAAATATAACAAATAAAAAACCAACCAAACTGAGTGCAAAAAATCAAAGCCACTGGGTTACGATTGTCTCGCTGTGGCAACGCTGTCAGAAATCTCAAGCCAAAACCAGAAGAGAAATTCAAAATGGCGTTGTGTCAGAGATTAAATTTGTTGTTGATGCTATTGTTGTTTTGTAGCTGTTGGCTTTTCATTGCTTAGACAGGAAGTAAGAGAAAACAAAACAAACATGGCTGCCACGAATGCAAGAATGGCGGACAACAACAACAAGAATTGCAGAGAACAACAACAACAACAATGCCAACCATGACAACAACAACAACAACAAATAATTGAGCTCAGACCGCAGAAACACTTTCAAAAATGGCTGATTTCGTTGCTTTTCTTCTTCATTGTCTGCTTTCTTTTCACTCTGTCTCTCTCTGTCATTTTTTCTCTCCCTCTCTCTCTTTCTATCTCTCCATCTCTGTCTTTCTTTCTCTCCCTCCTTATCTTTCTGTCTCTCTCTCTCTCTGTTTGTCACAGTGTCATGAACAAGTTTTCTGACACTTTATGATTTTGTTCTTGTTTTGATATATATTTTTTTTGGTTCTTCTTCCATTTGTTATTACTGTTATTGCAATAGTTGTTATGTTGTTATTGTCATTGTTTTTTGTTGTTTCTGTTGTTATTGTTTTTGTGTTTTTGTTGTTGTACAAACCCACCATTTATGCGGTCCCGTTATAATTAGGACAAGCGACAGCGTTCATAAGCTTGAGGTTTACTGTCATAAAAACATAAACAACAACAATAAATAAACAAAACAAATGGTCGCCGTTGAAACTTTCACCAGTATTGCCACCTGTGGGCGAATGCCATTTAATTGTCATCAGAGGACGTGGTTTTTTCTTATGTTGTGGTCGTTATAATTACTGTTGTTGATTTTTTATAATATATGTTTTATTTAATATTTTTCATAATATTTTTTTATTGTATCTATTTTTGTATTATTTTTTATTATTATTTCTTTTGTATTATTTTTATTTTTATTTTTTTTGAATTATTTTTTTTTAATAAATTACTTTTATTATAAATAATTTTTATTTTTTTTTATTTTTTATTTTCCTGCTATTTTTTTTAATATTTATTTTTATTACTATTGTTGCCGTTGATTATTAAATTTCCTGAATTATTCCTGTTGTTGATATATATTTTTTTTTGTTGTTGTTGAGTGATGCCATTACTATTGTTGTTGTTGTTGACATTATGGTAAACAGTTCCGTGAAAAACGCCACAAGGCTCTTTTTCCCTGTCAGTTCACCTCATTCACTTTTACATACACTCTCTCTCTCTCTGTCTCTCTCTCTCTCCCTTTCACATTATCTATCTGTCATTCACTTTTGTTGACTTAACCTCAAAATTTGGGATTACCAAATTTTCCATTTCATTTGCGCTGAGACAGCATCTCCCTGTCTCTTTCATTACCACCATTTCACTCTCCCTTTCTCGTTTACTACCATAATATCTGTGTCTTTCATTAGCTTAATCTCACTCTATCTCTTTCACAACCTCAATCATTCACTCTCTCTCTTCTTTTTCGTTTACTCCCTCAATCTCCGCTTGAATCTCTATTTCTCCCTCGCTCTCTTTCTATTGCTCTCTATCACTTTCTCTGGACCACATGTCCGCCGTGAATTCTGTCCATTCTCCATCTCTCTCTTTGTCTTTTGTTTCATATTTTTAATGATCGACAATGACAATGATCGAATTTACAAATTATCGAGCTAATTTCGTTAAATTCGCTAAATTCACAAGAAAATTTGAGAATAATTTATAATTTTCCCTTTTAAATTCAAATTCACTTCACTTCAAATTGCATTAGTAAAAATTTGAAAATTTAATGAAAATGCATGTGGATTCTTCTGAAATTGAAATCGCTTGAATCGCCTGAAGAAACCCTTAAAATTTCGATAACCCGATTTTTCACTCCTTCCATCAGTCAATGAAAATCGAATTTAATTTTTTTTTTTTAATTTTTTGAAACCTGGTTAACGACGTCAACTTCGAAAATATGACATAATGATGTCAAATTAATTGTGAATTTACAACAAAATCAATAACTTTGATAACAAAACCACAAATAACTGCGACAACAACAATAACTCCCACAACAACACCCCCAAAACTCAATATTCATCTCTGAAACTTTGATTTCGTGGTTTTGGTTTCTCTTCTTGGTTTCGTGCAAACCAAATCGAATCAAATAAAACGCCATTAAAAACTTTGACAGACGTCAGCTGTCAGTGGATTCACTGTTCTATGGGAGTGTCTTGTTCTTCTTCATATTGTTGTTGTAATTGTTGTTGTTGTAATTGTCGTTGTTATATTCGTTGTTGTTCTTGTTATTTAGAATTCTTGCTGTTTCTCCTGCTGTTGGCAATCGAAAGCAAGATTCGACATCAACAACCGAATGAGAAATGATGGCGAGTCGGAGTGAGAGGGAGAATGGAGTGAGAGGGAGTGTGAGTGTGAGAGAGACAGGGTTGTCAACGTCAGAGCGAGACAGAGAGAGTGAGTAGACAGACCGAAGCTCAAATGAAATCGAATCAAGACGAATCGGATGCAAATTGAAATTAGATTTTGTGCGGAACTTAAATTAGAACCGCGGCCGCAAGGTGTGAACCACGATAGGAAGGAGGCGGAGGAAGAAGAGGGGCGTGGCATTCCCCCGCCCACTTTGTTTCACGAATTCTCCTTTCTTTTCCTTTCTTTCATTCACTCTCGCTTTGAGTTGACAGCTGTTGCCTTCTGTTGGAGAGAGGGGAAAGAGAAGGAGAATCGAGAGTGATGCCAGCTGTAGGGATGTCAGAGAGCAGTGTGTGAAGAGAGGGTGGGAGAAACGAAGGGAGAGGGAGTTAGAGCAGGACGCCTGCTGTTTAGTTCTGCGGTTCGCCACATGGCGCGAAAATAAATTTATTTGAATTCAGAAATTTGTTTGAATTTCTAAATTTGTTTGAATTTCAAAATTTGTTTGATTTAGAAAATCGAGTCAACGTTTTTTCTTTTCTTCTTTTCCTCTCCTCCCCATAAATTGAATGTTTTGATTTCGTTTTCGAAAAACACAATTCATAATTTCACGCTCGAGTTGTTTCCACCCCTCTTCCGTCTCCCTTGCACACCACCGACCCAGATAGTTTAAAGTTTTCGCCAACAGATGGTGTCGGAGCACGCGGTGAGAATGACGATTGTCAAAAGAACCAAGAGCGCACAGTTGAACAAACAAATTTTTGATATTTTTTATTTTTTTGTTTTTAATTAATAAATTTTATAAAAAAAAATTCTATAGAAAAAAAAATTATCATCACAAAAAAATTTTGATAAAAAAAAATACATTTCGAATTCAAAAAAACTCAACAGCATTTTTACATTTTTTTTTTCAATACACAAAATTTCCGTAAAAAAAATTAATAAAAAAAATACTATTGAAAAAAATTATCATCACAAAAAAAAAACAATTAAAAAAATCTATATTTTGAACATTTACTATATTTTGAACATTTTTTTTTATTTTCATCACTGTTCACATGATTTGCCCCACTGCAGCCAGCTGCCAGTGTTGCCAACTTGTCTGGAAACTTGGGTGGAATTTTTAATTCGATTGCGAGCGCGAAGTTGTCATCAAATTGTCATTTGAATTTGATTAGAATGTGACAAAACAACAACAAGAACAATGAGAAGGGTGTCGACAACAACAACTGCGATGAGAACGAGAACGATGAGGACAACAACAACAACGAGGAGAATGACAACAACAACAACAATGTTGAGAATAACAACAACAATGACAATAACGACAACGATGACAACAATTGCCATATGACAATGACAACAACTATTTCACAACAAGTGACAGTAACAACAACAACAATTTCTAAACCAACAACAACAAATTCAACCCATCGAGACGAGAGAAATGCGAAGAAAGAAGAGAGAGTTTTGTGTCGAAGCGGCAGCAACACTTCTCATCAGTAACAACAACAATAAAAACAACAACACAAACAACATTGACAACCATAGTAACAGCAATTATAACAAGTCCTCCGACAACAGCAACATTTTGAACAACAATTGCAACAAAGTTCTGTCGCCCTCACTCCAATTAGCCGCAAGTCCATTTAGCTTCATTCCATTGGATCGCATTTCACCAGCTGCCTCCGGAAGACATGGACCGAGGGAGGGAAGAGGAGCGATGTGGGTGAAACAGAGAGAGATAGAGAGTAGGTGAAAGAGATACAGATAGAGGAGAAGGAGAGTAGTTTGGCCAAGTCCATTCAATTAGGAAGCAACATGTCACCGGAAGGGATACCACATCCCTGTATGAACTTCCTCTAAGTTCAAGTCTAGCCGGAAGGGTTAGAAGGAGATAGAGGGGAAGACAGAGAGAGGGAGAAATAGAGAAAGAGAAGCTAGAGTTGATGGATGTTCAGATATAGGCGATAAGGAAGATGATCGAGAGTAGAAAGATATTTTCTTAAAGAAATTTGTATTAGAGAAACATTAAAATTTAAAATAAAAAAATAATTTATATTAAGGAAAGCAATTTAAACATTTTAATCTTAGTGAAAATATTTAACTTCAAAAAAAAAAAAAAAAATCTAATTTTTGTTCTTAGGAAGTACAAATGAATGAAATATAAAAAGAAAAAAAATGAAAAATCGATTATTCTCTTCCTAAAATCTTGGTCATCGAAATTCAAATCTTGTCTCCAAATCTTCCAAAAATACGACCAACGAACCAATTTCCTCTTCAAATTTTCGACATGGAGATAAATGAAATCAAAAATTGTAAGGGAAACAAAAAGAGAGAGGGAAATAAAAAGAGAAGAAAAAGAAAGCAGTGGAGATGACGGATAAGTCCCAGCGACTAGATTGGAATTCAATTAATTTTCAAGCCTCGAGCTAAGGAGAGAGACAATGGTGAGAGGGAGGGAAGAGAGAGGGGGAGAGAGAAAGAGATCGAGATATGGTCGAGAGGAAGGGAAAGAGAACGATATATAGAGAGTGTCCTATACTGTGTCAACCGCTGGCCACTTGGAGTAGAAATAAAAGCAACGACAATAATGGTCATGTACAACAACAATGGTTGATATCAGTAACAACAATTAGAAACAAAAAGCAACAACAACAATAATAAAACCAACAACAACTATAACAACAACAACAAATTGATGTCACACAACACTGTTTCATTCGTCCGCTCGAGGAACAAGAACCAAAAAA